>OY723392.1:22858983-22938776 GCA_963210295.1 Ophion ellenae
GATTCCATAATGTAAAAATACTAACTTCGGATTGACCTCATTCATATTTCAAAATACAACGATTTCATTGGATTTTCAAATATGAACAGGCTATTACGAGGCCAATCCAAAGTTAGTATTTTTTACATTTATCGAATCTTAATCCGACTCAATATTTCGACAAAATCAAAATGGTGGTTTACAATTCAAATCAATATATTCTTTTTTCATTTTTATCCGTCATTTTGGATTCGAGACATGTAATAGCACATATAGATTCATCAACGGTAAAAATCTCAAGCTACCCAACATCCTACGAGACACAGTTCATATTTTTCATGTCCAATTACAAAAACGTTGTTCAAATTCGTGAATGTTACGACCCACAAAAGGCCTCAACTTTTTGAGAGCTGCGCAGAGCATTCTCCGCGACGGTTTTCACGCTCGAGCTGAACTGTAACTTGCAGAAAATGGTCAGCTGGAGAACATCGGCGGTGGCTATCAGAATTACAATGACAAGCGGTTGGAGCGAGCGTTGTTGGATTATCTCGACAGTTCATCGGGTCAGGTACGAAAAGATCAATAATTGTCCAGTGCACTTGCTTATTTTCGTTATTCAAAGCTCAAACTAGTCACATCCTCACCTCAAAACCCAAACTTCCTAGATCACTAGCCTAGCGATAAAATTCCTCCGTTGCAACGACGTTTTTCGCAAAACTCCAACTTCCCATCCACCCCCACACTCCGATACGTAAAACATTGGGAACTCCGCAGAGAGAGGCGGTCCCCTCGTCGTTTCGGGAACGCGAGAGAACCGGAAGTCAGAAGCGGGCGCTGATGATGAACGATCGTGCGAGTGGATTGACCAACGAGCCCGACCGCGATCTGGCCGCGTTGTTGTACAAAGAACTGCAGAAGAGTCCGCCGTCTTACCACAATATGGGGGACGTCGAAAATCGGGATTACCTAATGGCGGACACGCTGCAGCCCTACTACGACCGATATCTCGCTGATCAATCGAAGCTCAACCCAAGCAATAAGTTCTACGACCCAATGAGTTCGGATCCGATGAGCTGGGGTGAGATTTTGGGCAAACCGCAACAGGAAGTCTCGAGGATTCGCGACGGTAAGAAGCTGCTGATGGAGAGCGCGAGCAGTGAGGTTGAGGATAGCGACGAGGCTGGTATGAACGACGAGTATGGGAATAGGGATCGCGACTGGATGTACATGCTGCCAACCGAGCGTAGAAACGTCAACGGCCGTTATCCGCTTGGTCGCGAATACGGGGCTCAGTTCAAGCGCTATCCATTGACGAAGAGGAGCCCAAAGCCTCTGCATCACGAGAAGGAAACTTCCGGTGTGATAACCGACCCCAAAGTGGCCAAGGATCTAGGACCGCTCTTCGGCAGCCAAAAGCTCGGTGGACAGCACTCGAAGGACAATCGTACGAGTGACGATAAGATGGAGGAGATTAAGGATCACGATCACACTGGACACGATCACAGCCATGATCACAATCACTCTGGACAGGATCCCGATCACTCTGGACACCATCACGATCACTCTGAACACGATCACGATCACTCTGAACACGATCACGATCACTCTGCGCATGATCACAGCCACGATCACAACCACGACCACGACAAGTCCACCGTTGGCCCTTCGCAAACGGGCCTCGAAACGGCCCCCTCATCATTGCTCTCATCATCCCCGGCAAGCCTCCTCAACTCGCCCAAAGCTCCGGGTCAAAAAGAACTAAGCTCGAACAGTCGCGGTAACAACGGTGCCGTCGTCTCGAAGCTCCTAAACAAGCGGGCCGATCACGTCCAGTTGACGAAGAAGAGCGTCGACTGGTCCGACTACTTCGGCATCGACCGCAGGAGAAAGAAGGCCGCCCTATTAGCGCGCCCGGGCACTCAGGATCGCGACGACGAGTGGATGCTCCAGCGTTACTACAAGACAATGGCCGAGAACCTCAAATCCCCGACGGGTCACGATGACGATGACGACGACGATGAAGACGATGATGACGCGGATAAGGACAACGGTGAGAAGAGGAACAAGCTCGATCAGATGGATACGCGCCTCAAGAACGTCAAGAATCTCATCGTCGAGGATGCCCTCAAGTACGGCAGCGAGGGCAATTCCCAAGAGGTCAAGGACGTTGTCATGGCGCGCCTCGCAGCTGCCTATTCGTTGGAAAAAATGCGCAGGGCCCTCAATGAATTTCGGAGCAATATAGCAGCTCAACGCGAACTCATGAGGGCTGCACACACCAACAACGAGACACATCACTATCGGGACAGCAACGCCGAGAACAAAAAACTCAGTGACAACGAAAAACGGACCGGGCATGGGATCTACGAAGATGAATCCCATTATCAAGGTAAAACGAGATTTGCAAATAAAGGGATATACAGGGTGAGGCATTAATAGTGACCCGGGCAATGTTCTCCCAAACGAAGCGAGATATGAAAAAATATTCATGCATTACTTTCATGGTTTCGAGGACACGAGATGGTGTCTGAATTTTTTCCAAAGTCCAAGTATCAAGGTCATTTGAGGGTCAACTTTGGTTTTTCAAATCGGATGGTGTGTTTGTTGTTCCGGAAATCGAAAGAGCATTCAATCACAGGTCTAAAAGTACCGGTACGCTATGGTCTCAAAACTGAAGGATCGTGGGATATTCATTGAAAAAGAAAAATAAATTGGTTTACTTATTAATGGCGGAGATGTTGAGGTGGCAAAGTTCTATCGATGAGGTTTCACAACGAATGTTCGAAATGTTGGCCATTCACTTCGATGCGTTTTTAATGACGTCCAAGAACGTTGCACTGCGAATAGAGTGTCATGCTTGATACTGGCACAGGCATCAATGATGCGCTGGCGCATGGTGTCGGGTGTCGTTGGTAATTCCTTGTAAACTTTTTCTTTTATGTATCCTCACAAATAGCAATTTCAGTATTTTCTCCAATAATAGTCCTACTTCGGTTTTTTTTCTAGTCCGCGATACATCCAATTTCCGAAAACAATTGTGCAATCCGATCGAAAGTTCTACGCCATGGATTATTCCTTTCGCGGTATCGTTCTGTGTAGGGTCCAAGTGGGAACAGTGGCAACAGTGGGCACACTGAACCTTTTCTGTTTCTCTGAAGTGGACATACATGTGCGTCTTTTTCACATTAGAACTGCCCTCGGATGCCAATAGGTTTGAACCTGACAAAAAAAGTAATATAACATCACCTGAAGAGGTGATGTTATATTACTTTTGGTGTGAAAAGTTGAAAAACCTGCTGAGTTTGTATGTTTTTTACTTCTTTACCTATCGCAGTTATGTTCGAAGTCATTGTTCTCCCGCAATATACAGCTATATTGCGGTATTTGAGCATTGTGTTTGTTAACCTAACAAAAATAGAACCTTGTCAGTACCCGCTTTAGAAAAAAGGAGAGGGTCGGTACACAGTGGCTCAATTTTTCGAGGTACACAGAGGTAAGTCATAGTATGAATATTTTCGCGTTGTGATTTAGATAGGTACTGGTACTACCTCATTAGGTAGGTACTTATTGTTGATTAATTTTCAATAAATGATTGTAATTGATCCCGTAATATGCTGCTTTTTTTAAATTAATGTTTCAATAGTTTACTGTACAATACTCCCCATTGTATAGAGAAAAGCACTCCATTACCTACAAGTGTACAGTGGATCAGGGTAATTTTCTTCAAATTTTGCTTCATTTTGCAATTTTGTTTGACTGTGAAATTAGGCATATTTCACTATGTACACCCCAAGGTGGATCAAATCCCATTTTAAAAAATGGCCATTATCTCAATATCTATCGGGTTAGGCCGTTCCGTGTCTTTTAACAAAATGAAGCCATTGAACACACCTTACGTTTAGTCAAGGTTTCATTGAGATTGTGTGAATGGTTAGGCAGCTGTAGACCTCTGAAAAAAATGAGCCACCGATCCCACTCTGACCCTATACGTTACACACTGCACGGGCAGTTCCCTGCGTTTCATCGTGAATGTAAATCATATCGACCTTCTCGGCCATCGTATATCGATCCATTCTTATTTTCACTACTCACAGCAGCAACACTTTATTATTGAACTTGAGTTGATAACGTTCAATTTAAGAGCGTTGCTTTATCATTGAACTTGTTGCAATCGCGATGCCATGATTGACAATGACTCTTGATAGCAACCATTGTCATTGGCAGCCAGGAATTATTGATGAAAAAAAACGACTCCTGACAAAAACCAGGAATCGTTGGTGGCCAATGACAACGATTGTTAGCAAGAGGTTTTCTTGACATTGCGATTTGCCCCCGCAATGTCTACGCCATTAAAAAGTACGCCGATTTATTTTTCTTTTTCCATGAATATCCCATGATCCTTCAGTTTTGAGACCACAGCATATCAGTACTTTAAGAACTGGAATTGAATGCTCTTTCGATTTCCGGAACAACAAATACATCGTCACATTTGAAAAACCAAAGTTGACCCTCAAATGACCTTGATACTTCGACTTTGGAAAAAATTCTAAGACACCATCTTGGGTCCCCCTCGAAACCATGAAACTGTTTCGAACATTTTTTCGTATCTCGCTTCGTTTGGGAGAAAATTGCCTGGGTCACTATAAATCCCTCACCCTGTATACGAGGATATATTTTTGTTTCCAATATTCCTTCGTACGCCAATCAGAGTCACTCGGAGATAATGCCCACAGCCACTTGCTTCCCAATGAGCTACTGTATCGCAGATCCACCAGGGCACAGGGAAACCGTGCAAAACCTGGCAATATTTTAACTGGTTACCTAACTCGTTATCTAGCTCGTGGCCGGAAAAAGAGGCATTTTCGTATTTTTTTCTGGGAGAACGTCCTCAGGTTTTTAGTTATTTTTTTATATTAAAGGGCTATATCAACCGAGAGGCCCGAAAAAATGGGCAAATTCTGACTTTATTCTGGGAAAATAAACGCATTTATTCTTTAACACAAAGGGACATACAGTAGATACAAAAATTAAAGGATACAACATTTTTTTTTAATTTTAGGGGTTTTTCAAAAGGCACTTGGCGAAAAATGGTCGAAGAGCAATAAAAAAAATAAAATTCACGCTTAAAGTTTCTAGTTTTGAGATCCGGCGGTCAAATATTTTCATCGTCGACCGTTTCCGAGTAGGCTTAAAGAGATCAGCGGGGAAAAAATTCAAAATTTTTGCGTGCCTTTGAAAAGGTCCACGAGCTTGAATTAATTATTTTAGCAATTTCACCCTAAATCTCTTTTAGTTTGACTCTTCTTCAATTTGAGCGGTTCATGAGTTCGATGATTTTTCGCTGAGCTATCATCGTTAATATAACATAGATAATTCATTACTCGGGAACTAATGATCGTACAGAAAATAAAAGGAGGGTTTTTAAAACTTCAAAGTATCCTCTATAAGCCATAATTAAGGTTTTTTGGTTAATCATTTTTTTCGATGCAATAACCTCGTTTCCAAAAAAAGGTAGGAAAATTGCGTTCCTAGGGATTTTTTCTAAACTTGAGATAACTTAACAAATAATGGATGGACTAAGGATATTTTTCGTTTTTTTTCTATCCTCAAAGTATCCCAAAGAAGCCCTCAAGAATTCCAACCGCTGTGATATTTCTTTCATTGTGAACCCAAGGATTGAAAATGTAACTTTTGTTAAAAGTCAATTAAAGGATAAATTTAGCAGTTTTTATTCATTTTTTTGTATTGACAATGTTTTTTCGCAAAAATAAATATTTTGCGTACTATCTCAAGTAACGAAAGTAATATTTACCCTCAAAACTTATAAAGACTATTGTTTTCGCCTTTAGAACACCTACTGTGCACAGCCGTGTCGTAACTAAGTTGCGTGTTGTGCAAGCACCACGAACTTTAAAAATTCCGTGTGGCGTCAAAATTCGATATTAACGCGGTCCTCTAGTTTCTCGGCTGCTTTTTACGGCTTTTTCAATAATTTTTTACGGGCAAAGCATCGAAATAATCAATCTCATTGTTTTTGCATAATCTTTATTAACATTTAAATAAGCTTTACAAATTTTTTGAAGTCAAAATATATAATAGAATAAAGGTTATAGTGGCCGACAGGAAGACATCAAGTAAAAGAGGTGCTTGACGGTGACCAAGATTGCGGCTGTTCTGCTTATCTGAAATAAAAAAACCAAACAGCATTTTAATCTTCATATTTAAGACTAGCGATTGAACTAGAGTGAATACTAAATTACAAAAATTGACTTTTTTACACACTTTTGAAAATTACATTCTATTTTTTACTCATTTTTTCTTAAGTTTTTCGCTCGTACAAAAAAAACTATCGAAGCAATCATGATAATCCTAGTTCAATCGCTGGCTTATAACATATTAAAGATGCTGTATAAATTTGAACAAGATCGGTGCAGTAGTTTCTGAAATATCGTGGTCACCGTTTCGAAAAATGGTGTTTCGAGAAAAACGCGTTTGAAAGTTCGCGCATGTGATTTATACTAAAAATTTAATCTCACCGTCAATCTGCTATGCCTGGAGCATACAATAGGCCTTCCTCTTCTTCTTGGAAGTCACGCAGAGCTGCTCCGTCTTCCCTTTTCGCGATTCGGGCCTGTTTTACAACATCACTCGTGCGCCTTTCTGAACGGTCGATCCGAGAGCTATCACGCTGTTGAACATATCCTTTAGCTTGTGGGCCGATTTTCACTCCCATGGTTTCCAAGGTCTTCAGGATAGATTTGAATCCTTCGTTGAAGATTATGACAGCGAGAAACGTGGCGATTTCAACCACTTTTGGCCCAGAATGGAGGTGCTTCGGAGCAAAAGTCCAGATTAACGAATTGAGCGACTCGTTATTATTTTGAGTTTCCGCTCCCAGGCATCTGCTTAACAATTCTTCTTTGGATAAATCCTCATAAATTGGCTTTATAACTTTTTGAACTGCTTCAGAAAGAGGCCGTTTATTGTGTTTGAATTGCTCAGCCTCTCCGAGAAACTCATACCTGCTCCGTTCCAGGGCCGTAACTTGTGAAACACTTCGAATATGGAAAAATCCTTTGGCACACATTTTCTACACAGGTTGTAGATGTGATTTATGAAGAAAAAAAATCGATTTTTTTGACCCGAGAAACTAGAGGACTGTCTTAAAGTGAGAAATCGGTTTTAACGCCACCCGTATTTTTTTTTGGCTATATTATAGTGATGCCAGTTTTTATCGACAGTTCATATTCTTTACTGATTGCAAATATAGATCTGCTGTCGTCCATTCACTGGCCAGTTTACCCTACTTGTGTTACAGCTGACAATGAGTAGTCTCGAGGCAGTGCAAGGCGGTCATGCTCCTGACCATGGCCTATCACCGTAGCCGCACACCTACCGCGCCCGTTGCACTTGTTACACATGTCTACTATTATTAGCTAAAATCAATACCTGAATGATATCATTATCTTTACATCATATCATTGCACAATATCGATTGTTATCATTGTTTCACGCCATCGGCTCTCTCATAGCAGGGAGAAATTACGAAGGCTTCGACGAAGGAAGGGCCTGCCCAGCGCTCGACGCGATCGTTGATCGATGCCCGCGTCTCGATGGAAAATTGCACGCAGTCCAAGAGCTCTGCATCATGCACCAGATATGCCTTGCTTGCGTGAGTAGAACGAAAGAAAAACACGACATGATAAACTTTCCGGCTTTTTATCGTTATTAATCGCATTATTATTATTATTGAGTCTTTGTCTGATTATGTTACAAAAATAATTTAGCAAAAGATTAACTTAATCGGTTGACTCATCGCGAATGAAAACAAGAACCATTAAAATTTTTATTTCTCAATCGATAAATCTTTTACATTATTGTTGCATCGTTATCTACACTTAAAAAATTTGTTTATTTTTTATCGTTATTATTATTATTATTGACATTTGTCTATAATTCGTGTGTATGTCGTTAAACATTTTTTAAATACTAGCTAAATTGTTAGACTCGACAATAAGAAGAATAACTCAACAAAAACAATAATAATGATAATAAAATAAAATAGAATAATTATAAATATTTAATCAATAAAGAAAATAAAATAATGATAATGTTTCCAGAATAATAATGATAATGCTAATGTTACTTTTCATTGTTTATTTCCAGTACGAAAAAGTTATTGAGACATTTTTTCATAACATTTATGTTTAGAATTTAAAAATTATTGTTTTAGAGAGAATTGTAGATAAAAGGAAAAGAAAGCTCATGTGTTTCACAATTTTCATAAACATCGAAAAGTGACATTATAGAAATCGGCGGCATTATTTATATTTTTGGTTGATACAACAATTAACTTCGCGGAACGAGCAACTTTCCTCCGAAAAATTTATTTGTAAAGTGTTCTATTGAACTGCTGAATTTTTTTTAGTTATTCAGTGACGTGATTTTATGGAAAATGAAATGATGTACAAAAAAAGTCTTACGACATTGTGTGATAAGTTTGAGAGTTTCGCCGGAGAAGTGATAAAATCTTGAAATTTACTATTAATCCAACTTTGACCTTGAATAACTTTTGAAGGAGTAGATTTATCATAAAACGATAAGAGACCTTTTTTGTAGAGCGTTCAATTCCCTAAAAGAATAATTATTGAGCATTGATGTAGTACGTTTACCCGTTGGCGGGTTATCAAATCGAAAAGTAGCAAGCAAAGTTATCGCCATGTTATTAGCATGGGAAATGGAAAATCGCGAAAAGGAAGCTCTAAACATCGATATTAAGGGGGGAGATACGTTTGGGCAAGGAAAAAATTACTGATTTTCATGATTTTTTTTAAGCAAAAATATCTTCACCATTTTCGAGACTTAGGGTATATCTTATTACTACTTTTAGATGCAACATGGTTTGTTTTTATTAATCTTTAAAAATGGCGGTAGTACGGCACGGTCTTTTAAACGGGTCGCGGCGAATGTTGCAAGCCGGCGTGGCACGTAGCGTCGGCGGTATTAATCTGAAGAAAGAAACCAACGAAGATCTTTCTTTCATTAACACTCACACGCAGAATATAAACCAAAAAAAAGTGAGAAATGTTGAAAACCGATTAAATGGTATTCTTTGAAACAAAAATATTGAATTTGCCGACAAAAATGGCTACGTTTTGCAATAAAAAATACTTAAAAAATTTTTTAAAACGTTTGGTGTCATGTTTTAGACAATAAGGTTATAAAGGTTTATACCAAATTTCATCAGAATCGGTCGATTAGTTTTTTAGCTATACGTCACGCCAGTTTTGAAAATGTCTCAGAAAACCGTGCTATTTTTGATGATTAAGGAATAACACCACTCTAGCGGCAGAAAATGAGGCTTAACTTTGACAATTTATTTTGGGAGTATGAAAAAAGGAATGAGATTTCTTTCGAGAGGGTTTATTTAACACATATGAAGGTATTTTTTTTAAGATTATTATAATTTTGATACAAAATGGCGGCGACAGAGCCCATCTTGAAGAACGTGTTTTTTTACTAATAGCTTCACGGGAGGACGGTTTTCTCGTAAAGTATAAGACCTGGAACAAAAACCAAAAAAAAATTATAATCTACATATTAGTAGCTATGGGACTACGTAGGCATTATTTTAAATCAAATTTAAAAAAAATGTCGCACTTTGAAAGAAATAAATCGATTTTTTGCCCAAAAAAAAGCAGTAAATTGTTTATAAAAAAAAGTTTATATTTAATCAAAAACGGCTACGTACTCCCATAGAGAATGTAATTGTAAAGCTACTATCAACATTTCAAATCGATCCATGCAAAGGTGTTCGAGCAATCCGTCCTCCCAGTTTGAAAAAAGTGGTTTCGAGCAAAACGCGTTCAAAGTTGTACGAGGCGCCTGAAAGAAGTTCGAGGCGCTGCGATAATTGAACCTTTAAAAAAATCGCTACAGAACCAATTGCATATTGTTTTTATCACTGCAAAGTGTTTTTTAAGTGAAAAACAACGATTTTTCCAAAATCCTCGAGTGGTGTTATCCCTTAAGGTATTACGAGCGTGCAATCTTGATTTCTATAGATTTTGTTCAAATGTTAACTAGACATTGTTCATATCATTATGCATGTTTGAGTGAAATTTCAGAACAGTCGACTTTTTCGATTGGGAGATAATGCGTTTCAAAATTGCCACTTTGAACAATGCAGTCTCTGCATTGAAATTTAGACAGAATAATTATCCGTAAAAAAGATTTGTCCCCTATAATAAGAAGACATATGGCAACACCGCATCGTCCCACGTACCCAATAGGTTTGTTCGCGCTAGCTGCACTCTACACTCGCCAGTGTAAACGGAACTAGGGCCGTGCCTAGGGAGTGCAGTTTATTTCCTCGCGGGTAAGCAACTCTAGCGCGAACGCGATAGTGTACAAGAAACATGGTGGCGACCTAGTGGACCACATCTTAACCTCAAACAACACATGAGATTACGGAGTCTCATCTAACCGTTAAAGAGATATACCGTGTAACCTCAAGTTTGTTGATATCGTAAACTGATTACAATGGACGGTTTTATTGAAATTATTAACTTGTACTTGTAATTGCGCCCAGAATGGATGTATTGATACCAGTTTGACATAGAATGGAGTGTTAGTGATACGATTGTAGAAATCCAAAACCTTCCCAAATGCACACGTTGTTGTCAGCATCAACGACTAAGCCGCCTTCTGAATCTCGGAACAGCACTGCTGACTTAATTTTTAGCTCCTGTTCCATGTTAACTTCTGTTTGCGTTGATAGTAGATTGGAACGTATTGTGATACTGCGAATTTATAATAAATACTTGTCATTATATCTTGTCAATTTTTTTATCACCTTGATCAATAGAAATTGATAATTATAATACTTTGTTATTTTGAACCTTTTTTATTGATTGTTTTTCATAATAAATGAGAATTTGTTTGTGATTGCCTTATACATTGTAGGTCATGTCAATTTTTTAATCACCTTGATCGATAGAGATTGATAATTGTAATAGTTTGTTATTTTGAACCTTTATTATTTATTGTTTTTCGTAATAAATGAGAATTTGTTTGTGATTACCTTAAATATTTTAGGTTATGTCGTACTTACCTCTGTATACACTCACTGACAGTTTCGCTGGTTATCGGGTTATTCTAGTAATATCACTGTTACACTTTTCGTGTACTTTTACACCTCGTCAAGATCGAGTGTAGAAAGTCTAGGGTTAGTGGCACGAAAGTGTAGCTACACTCGTAACGCGAACAGCGGCGCGTGACGTCATTTCCGTTAAAACGAACGCGAAAGTGTACACTCCCTAAAAAAGTGTAGAAAGATTAGCTAGCGCGAACAAACCTAATGACGTGAGTTTGCGCGGCATATTTGAAATAATACGGCAACACAAATTTTTATTTGGAAGTAATTTTCAATCGAACAAAGCTTTTAATTAGTTATGAATGAACTAACACGTTTTTTTTGTTGATGAAGACAACATAAACAATATAAATTATTAATGTTTATAATGAAAATATTTTTTACGACAACATTTTTAACTTTAGGAACACGATAATTATTTTTTTCTCCTAATTTTGAACAATACTGTTCTGCGGTATTGCCATATGTCGTCTTATTATAGGGGATAAATCTTTATTACGGAAAATTATTATTCTGTCCAAATATCAATGCAGACCCAATTTTAAAACCCATTATCTCCAAAGTCGACTGTTCTGAAATTTCACTCAAACATGCATAATGATATGAACAAAGTCTGGTTAAAATTTGAACAAATTCTATAGAAATCAAGATTGCGCGCTCGTACTACCTTAATAAAAAGGAAGGACCGTGCAACAGCCAAAGTAGTGATAAAACATACCCTGAGTTAAGAAGGGATGGAAAAAGGGGGAAGTGGAATGGACTTGTAGGATACGTAAACGAGGAAGAGAAACAATAGAGCACCTAATTACGTGTGAAAAAGGAAAAGGGGTATTATATGAGGAAGCGAAAACATATGTAGAGACGTGGGTAAAGGGGGAAAGGGATAAGAGGGGAGTAGTAGATAAACTAAAGTAGATGTAAATATGTGTAAATTTTTTAGGGAAATAGAAAGAAAGTGTAAAAAAAGAGAAACTTTGGTAATGAAGAGCGAGAATGCAGAGTGTGACGAAAATTAAAAGTAATAAAAGAGGCTAGACAAGTTACATTGCAAGAGAGCGATGTGAAACGGTGTAACAGTTTCGTAAAAAGCCGAAAAGGCGATGCAAATAAAACTTCCTACTACTAACATACCCTGGATCTCAAAAATGGTAAAAAAAGTTCTCTTAAAAAAAATCATGCAAATCAGCAAATTTTTTCCTCGCTTAGGTATCTCTCCCTCTGAGGGCTCATATTTTAAGGTAGTACTGGCGTATTGACTAGTCAACGGAAAATCTATATATTGTCGAATCTGAAAAAAGCGAAATATAATGTATTTGCGTATAATAATAAATATGATACGGAAAATAATTATTTGAGAAGTGCATGCGATGACTGTTTGTATTGTAGTTTGGTAAGTGAAGTAAAATCGCAATCAGATTTGACTTGAGTTGTCACAGGCCGCCATTTCATAATTCTGGCAATATCCGTCGCAACGCTGTATTCAGGTGCTTTCTGAATTGTTGGTGTAAATAATCTGAATTATCCAAACAAAACGCTATTGACTTTAATAACATGATAAAATTAAAAGTTTTTTTCATTCAAAAGATATATTGTTAGGCGAGAACAATATATTATCGAAACTATCCAAAAAATTATCGCGAACAAATTATATAGTTTAGATTTAGATAAAAATTTTATTGAGTAAATGTGTTATTTTATTTTTTTCACCATATCCGATATTGATTTTCAAGTACATTATTCGTTAAAATATTAATATTTTGTTTTGATTGAAAAATATTAAGTAAATGTCTGCATTGGTTAGAAAATTATGCGAAAATAAAAATTTTCTTTCGCATTTAGTTGAAGAAATTCAACCAAATCATGGCCGAGCGCCACCGAAATTATAGGTGTGAGGAAACCCGTAGTTCTCGGAGTAACCGCTAGAAGCCGCACGCGTGCTCGTTTCTCGTGAGCGTAGCGCGAACCGAAAATCTACTTAACGCGGTCCTCTAGTTTCTCGGCTGTTTTTTTACGGCTTTTTCAATAATTCTTTACGGGCAAAGCATCGAAATAATCAATCTCATTGTTTTTGCATAATCTTTATTAACATTTAAATAAGCTTTACAAATTTTTTGAAGTCAAAATATATAATAGAATAAACGTTATAGTGGCCGACAGGAAGACATCAAGTAAAAGAGGTGCTTGACGGTGACCAAGATTGCGGCTGTTCTGCTTATCTGAAATCAAAAAACAAAACGGCATTTTAATCTTCATATTTAAGACTAGCGATTGAACTAGAGTGAATTCTAAATTACAAAAATTGACTTTTTTATATACTTTTGAAAATTACATTCTATTTTTTACTCATTTTTTCTTAAGTTTTTCGCTCGTACAAAAAAAACTATCGAAGCAATCATGATAATCCTAGTTCAATCGCTGGCTTATAACATATTAAAGATGCTGTATAAATTTGAACAAGATCAGTGCAGTAGTTTCTGAAATATCGTGGTCACCGTTTCGAAAAATGGTGTTTCGAGAAAAACGCGTTTGAAAGTTCGCGCTCCCGGCGCGCCCTCCGTATACCTGCTCCGTTCCAGGGCCGTAACTTGTGAACCACTTCGAATATCGAAAAATCCTTTGGCACACATTTTCTACACATGTTGTAGATGTGATTTATGAAAGAAAAAAATCGATTTTTCCGACCCGAGAAACTAGAGGACCGCCTTAAACGGCGGAGAAACTCTAAAGATTATCCCTTCTTAGCCTGTGGCTAAGATCAAAGTGTAGTATCTGTTCTTTTCAGTTGAATATCTGACATTCTCTCCATGGATATTCCATTGGATATCTGATATTCTCTCCACTATTATCGTGAATGATCATTCTAACGCTAACTTTTTATTTAAGATTTAAAAAAAAATTGAAAAACTTACGTCTCATGGCATATTCGTTTTGATGTAATAAAGAAATAATTCATTCTATTGATTATATTTTTGTACGAAATAAAAAATGTTATAACAACCGCTCAATTATTTCGTCCATACATCTACGGATTGTATATAGAATGATTTCAATAGAATATAATTTTATTTGAAGGATAATGTAGATATTCAGAGAACAGAAGAGATTTTCAAATAAAATAATATGTTACTTGAGTCAATCACGTTTTCCAATATTTTATAGTATTGTAACAATCTCATATATCGGTGGCACTCCGCGATCAGACATTTATTTGAATCAACCAATATATTTTTTTGATTCAATTGATTTTTTTTTCTCAGTGTACGGTGCGGGTTGAATGCATTGATTTCGTGAATTAATCGCTATTGTATTTAGCCAGTAAGGCCTGCAGAGTTTTCGCAGACGTCATTTTTTATGTCTCTACTACAGCATACAAAAAATCATTTTTTTTCTAATGAGGAGGTTCGTGCACGTACTACCTTAACAGGCGTCTTATTTTACCTTACTGGAACTACGGAATAGGGCAATTTGAAAAAATAGTCGATTTTTGAAAAAATCCCAGTGCATATACAACAGATGCATTTACAATACGTGCAATAAAGATCCGCATGTACAAGTAGCGCGTGTACACGTGAAAAGAATAATAATAATAATAATGAGGGTAATTGGTAATTCGACAGGACAACGAGGTGGGAGATTGCGCGAGCATGTTTACCTTCCGTGCGGAGAAAATATGCCAGGATATCGCGCAGGATCCGCGACACTGCGTCCACATGGTTTCATACTCGGCGAGGCAACCGTCACCGATTGTAGTCTCGTCTTGTCATCACGCCGATTCTTGTCTACGGCGATCTTATCGTTATCGCCAGCGCGGCATTTATTATCAGAACGGCTGGGCACCTCACGTTACCTCTCTCGATCCGCTGCAACTCGCCGAACGATAAAAAATATCGTCGCCCGTCGCTTTGTTGCGCCCGATGTGGCGTAATCTCGGGAACCAAAAAAAAAAAAATACAACAAAAAGTTCCAACACACAAGAAAATTCACCAGGAAAAATTGTATGAGAAAATCTTCCGTCTTTTAGTGCGATTATGGTAGAAGAGCGCGTAGCAAGATTACGCGCGAGGGAAACAAGATTAATGCGTAATGAACGAGACGATTATTATTGCTGTCGAAAACAAACACACACGTACACACGCGGTAATGAGGCTCGTCGAGAGGAAACTTGAGGGGACGCGCGACCTTGAGGGAAAAACAAACGAGACAAAGAAAGAGCGTGGGTTTCGATAGCTCGAAGATTCTCCGTTACTTCGTAGTTCGACATCAAGCATATATATATATATATAGAAAAAATATATATATATATATATATGAGGCATTCCATCCCATTTCACCTTGCGCGTGACCCCGAACATTTTTATTATCCTGATTTTTTTTGTAAAATTGTACCCCATGAAAAGAATATCCATACAAATTTTTAGATTTTTATCTCTTCTCTTGTAGGACTTATAATTTTTTTTTTAATGTCGATTTCGAAAGTTTTGCAAACGTTCAAACGCTGATAACTCGTGAACTGATTGAGATACTGACAAATGTCGCTATATCTTTTTTTTTTCATTTTGAAGCCTACCTTCGTTAAAAAATATGAAAAAAATGATCAATTATTGGTGTCAACGTTTTTCTGCTTTTTAAGTAAAAACTATTTTTTTTAAATGATTAACTCTTTTTATTTTTTTCAAAAAATTCTCTAAAATAGAGTGACCCATTCTATGATTTTTAAGACTAGTCTCATAGTGGTCCCATTTTTCCTTTTATTTTTTTTTTATTAATAATGCTTTTTTATAAGATTTTTATCATTTAATTTCCAATAATGCTATGAATGATTTTATGATTTCCAATTCGGAATTATCGATTAAAATGATAAAAATATTTTCACAACGATGTGAATAATTCGAAACAAATAGAAGAAAAAATAGGCCCACGTTGAGACGAGTCTTAAAAATCATAAAATGGGTCACTTTGAGAGAACTTTTTGAAAAAATAAAATAAATCAGGCATTCATCTTTTAAAAAAATGGTTTTCCCGTTAGAAGAAAAAGAAACGGTGACATTAACAATTGAGGATTTTTTCAATATTTTAGAACAAAACTATGCGTCAAAATGAATGAATGTTTTGGAAAATTATAACTTCTAAAAGAGAGGAGATAAAAATCTAAAAATTAATGTGGATATTCCTTTCATGAAGTACAATCTTACAAAAAAATGAGGAAAATAAAAAATGGTCGGAATCACGGTTTAGTTGAAATGGCGTGGAATGCCTCTAATATATATATATATGTATATATACATATATATATATATATATATATATATATATATATATATATATATATATATATATATATATATATATATATATATATATATATATATTGGGCTGAGTCGAGAGAAAAGTCCTTATATATTTACATATACATAGATATATATGTATGTATGTATGTATGTATGTGTATATATATATATATATATATATATATATATATATATATATATATATATATATATATATAATCGTATATAAACGCTTAAATCCGTACAGTGTGTACCTGAATGTATAAATGGTAGCGTCTAAGCGATAATTATTGTATACATCTACGATATATAATAATATATATTCATTGTTATCAATTTTTTCCGTTCGATACGTGTTTAAGATATAAAAAAATGCTCTCTCTCTTATTATTTATTTTTCGTGGAATGCGCGGATTTGTCAGGCCAGCTGTTATTGTGCTGACGAGCCTCGAACGGACCTAAGAATTTATTGAGGGGTTAGGCTACTGTGAGGACTCGAAAATCAAGATTATTTAAACCAATAAATTTTAAATGAATAAGTAAGATGTATGTTCTTTGGACATTTATTTGTATGTACGTTAGCGAAGTTGTGCACCGAATTTCATTTAAAATAATGAAATCATTAAAGAAATTATAAATAATCTAGCTAAGGACCTTTGAACGTGAGGGGCACAACGGTGTACTTGATTTTGTCCACTCGGTTAATCTGAAACGAAAAAAGAGTTATTTTTTCTTAAAATATATATTATTGGCTAAGACTTGACCGAGCTTTTTGGTTATCGTGTTTCAATCGCCAAATAAAATTGATTTTTATCCGATTTTTCGGGGTAAAATGACGTTATTGTTAATAACTGATGAAAAAATGTTAACCCTTCGTTGACACACTTATAATTGGCCACGATTTTTACAGCTGGGTCAGTTTGACCCGAATAGTACTTCATCCACCTGCCATTAACAGCCCTTCAATCGGTTTTTTTTAAATCAGGGATACACTTCAACCATTTCTTGATATGTCTGCATACTTAAAATTCGGGAAAATATCAAATTAATTGACTGTGCAAAATTATGGAAAATTTTCAATTTTGGAAAGGTGAGAATTTTATTTGAAATTCGTCCGGGTCGAAATGACCCAGTGTGTCAACCTAGGGTCATTTTGACCCGGTAAACTATTACACTGAATAAGTGTAGCAAATTTCAAATCAATTCGTTCGTTAGATGTCGAAAAATCGTGTACACCGTTTTGAAAAACATAGTTTCGAGAAAAACACATGAAAAGTTTTTTACTAGCAGTTCTATGTTTGTAATCATGAGTTTACCTTCAATCTTCGATTTCTGCACCATATATTGGACCTTCTCCTCAATTCGAGTTGCCTCGAGCGACGAACGATTTTTTGAATGTTCACAGTAGCCTAAGGCCGGGTCCACACAACACTGTAACCTCCGTGAACGGAACCTCCACAGATGCAATCGCCCCCCACCATGTGCCGAATATCGAACGGTGTAGCGCACGGTGGGAGAAGCGCCACGCCCTAGCGTGAGACTCGAAGCATGCTAGGCGATAAGAGAGGGCTTTGAGGGGTACTGCAACCTGCAGCCCCCGCTGCGCAGAGTCCGCTTGAGTGCATGGTGCGCAATCTCTCTTTTTGCTAGTGCGACGCGGAAAGATCCCGCCGCTGTGCCGATTAAAGAGGTTCCGGTGTATGCGGTTCTACCGAAGCGTTCTTGCCGGAGCTATAGTGCGTGCATAGTTTAAGACTTGTATTACACTATAGGCAAGGGCGTCGCCAGCTAATCGGCCAGGAAGGAAGCGGGCGGGAGGGGGAGAAAGGGTGGGGGAAATATGAATTTTATACATTTTAGACCCTCGTATACATTTTTGGCACGATTGTGATATCTCTGGCGCCTTCATTTGACCGTGGATTATTCATATTTGGCAAGAATAAAAAATCGCGATTTTGGCTTTCTTTAGAAAATACACACGGAAAAAAAGAAATAGTACAAAATACAGGGGCTACACAGTTCGCATTGGACTCGAGCGATTGCACAGCGATATTTACTGAAACACAGTGCTCAAAATACAGTGTGCTCAAAGTAAATTATTACAGTTCCTATACTGTCCTCTTTGGAGTCAAACCGCTCTATTGTATCTTTAACTGGAACACACAGTCCAAAATACAGTGTAGTCAAAAGTAAATTTTGACAGTTCAACACTGTAATATAAATTTAACAAAACTTGTAATTTGACAGCTGGTTAATCTGTATTATGTACAATGAATGCGCCAGTTATATCGACAGAGTTTATGTAGACACACAAAAAAAAGTTTATCCATGAAAGAAGTTTGAAAAAAATGTGTAGAAAATATTTAAAAATCAGTCACATACACAAGATCGTACCTTTTTGTAAATAATTCTCTCTTTTTTATAATTTCTTGAATTATGTCGCACAAATTTCAACGTTCGTATCCTATCGACCACGCACTACTAACTGGCAATCCTTTGTGTCCTGGCCACGTGCCTCACCCTACGGGCGAGACAAGTCCTAATTAGACAAAAACGTACCTTTAAAAAAAAAATCTCTCTTTCTTTATAATTTCTTGAATTCTGTCGCACAAATTTCGATGTCCGCGTCCCATCAACCACGCACTACTAACTGGCAATCCTTTGTGTCCTGGCCTCGAGCCTCACCTCGTGCCTCATTTGCGTACTACAGTATAAAAATCAGTGATCGCATTTAAATTTTACAGTTGAATATTTTTACTGAAATCACTGATGTATTCACGATATCAAACTGCAAATGAACCAGTGTAACTGTAAAAATCTCAGAGTGCACAGATAACGTCACGAACTGTCGAAGGAAGAGTAAAACTACCGTGCCACACTGTGAAATTTAATGAATCACTCTGTACTCAATACAGTGTACACTGCAACCCTTGCAGATTGCGTACAGTATAAAAATCAGTGATCTCATGTAAATTTTACAGTTGAATATTTTTACTGAAAACCCTGACGTATTCACAACACCGAACTGTAAATAAGCCAGTGTAACTGTAAAAATCTCAGTGTGTACAGGAAAATTCGTCATTTTTGTAGGACAGAATTTACATTACTCTGTTTGACTGTAAAATGAAATATGGGACCCTGTTTTTTATGCGGTTTATACTGTGATTTTCGCTGTTTCTTTTTTTCCGTGCAGGACATTTTACGAATTATTCGTTATTTAGCGATTCAACTGGTTTATGTTAATGTAGCTTTCTTCGGAATGCGCTATGTCGAGAAAAAAAAACGGGAACAAACCTAGACCAACAAACAAACAAACCCAAAATCCCCAAACAAACAAACCTAAACCAACAAACACACAAACACAAAACCCCCAAACGAACCAACAAACAAACCCAAAGAAAGTACCACGAAACAATGTAAAACACACGGAAAATTCTATTTACATCGAAAATCGGAAAAATACATTTTTTCTCTTCGAAGCGCCGTAAATCCAAAACTCAGGCTAAAAACGAAAAAAGTTATTCTTGTTTTTCGTTTTTTACGGCCATATTTGATAATCCAATGGTTAAATTGAGGCGCCAGAAATATCGTAAACTCCCTACATTTTTTCGAATCTTTGGAGGAGGCAGCGCCGCCCCTTGGCGACACCCTTGACTATAGATATAGCAAAAACGCTCCGGTATAGTGTGGACCCGGCCTAACCTCTTCGTAAGTTCGGTACTATTATTTGACCTTCTTTCGCTTACGCGATACCCGACACGTGGACGACTCGTACACACGTACACACGCAGTGCGGCGCATTTCGAAAACGGGCTCGATTTTCCGGTACGTCCCGCATAACGGTGGCTCGATATTTACGAGTTGGTGGAGCGAACAAAAAAAAACTCGGCGGACGCATAAACTTAAGATACACGCTTTTGTGGACGCACGCATTTTTTTTCGTTCGAAAACGACAATAATTACCGATTACACTTGAGACAACACTTCTTTGACACTTTTTCATTCTTGCGGTGGACACTTGCGAGAACGCGCAAAGGTCAAGTGTATTGTTGAAGAGATTTAAGCGTTTCGGCGATGAATGTCAAAGTATGCTCAACTTTTGAGACGTAGACACGTCCGGTGAAAGTTCAACTTTGAGGTTTTCGAGGACAAAAATGTACCAAAATCCGTAGATGCCGGAATTGTGTTGTTAAAGAACGCCGTGAATATGTCAACAAGAGATATTAACTTCGGCAAAATCCATTATGTCCAATGAGAAACTGTGTTGAACTGCTTGGAATGTGGATTATTTTTTGTTGTTGTCATTAACCATGTATTGGAACTTGTAAAAACATCGAAGATGAACTTTCGCTGGACGTGTCTGGGTGTCGAAAAAATTGAGTACTATTTAACGTCCACTTTAACATAACCTTTGACCCCCTTGAATGCAATGTTGACCTACCGTTCGACGTTATCGTTGTCATCAATCGTTATCACCGTTATCGAAGAGCAAAACATACTTTTTGCGAGTGTACGTAAGGTAGCTCGTAAAATCGACAAAATCGCCATAACAAATGCGAGAACGTCGAAGATCGATCGTAAACGAGTGTACACGCGTATCTCTCTGTCCTTTTCCTTTCTCCCTTGCTTCATTTTTCATTGCGGAAGGATCAAATCAGCAGGAGGAAAGAAAATGGTTTTCGCGCACACGCGCGGTATAAATGTTTACCGATTAAGACGAAACAACAAAAAACGTATAATAAATGTTATAAGAAAAAGAATGTATTAATCAATTTTTGTCGAGATACTATACGTATATATTGTGTGGTCAAAGTCAAAGAAAATAAACACGACTTTCGAACACACGATTCTGGCGAATTTATCATGTCGCCGAAACCAACAAAAACAACGGGTGTTAACAACTACGACGAACATCCCCTGAACTCATATTGGATAAGTGTTCCTTTACGACTTTTATTCTCGATGAAAATATAGACGACCGACAAAAGAAATCACGACAAATGACCTCGGGCGATAATTCATGTTGCATATTATTATAAAGATTTATAGTATATATGAGGTCATGAGAAACAGAACACGTGAATATCTCTGTTGGATTCGAAAATTTGAAGGATGCACATATCGGAATTTGATTGGTTTGGAAGGAAGCACATGGTTATCAAAGTTTCAGAGTTTTTATGGTGTCCTGGACGATGGAAGTGGGATGGCACGGATCCTTGTCGTGCTGCAATACGTTTCTCATCCCTACATTATTGTTTTAAAATTATTTCCATTTTTTGAAAATTATTTTCTTTTTTTTTCTAATAAAACAATTCATAACGGTGGGTTTTTTATTTTTCATTGTAAAGTATATGAGGAGGAACATTGGGTTTTTAATGAGAATAACAAAGTCGATTAGGAAAAATTCAATTTTTATTCATATAATAATTATATACAAGAACCGCAGTGGTAATTATCGTAGAAACAAACAAAGCAATGATTTTTGCGACATCTTGCGCAACATTTAAAAGCGGATTTTTTACAATCGCAGGGAGTTTGCAATACATCCGTACTAAAACATGTCCCATTAACATTCATGAAAATGTTTCTAGTAACTGATAATTTTTAGGCAAACCAGGCGTATTGAATCATGTCTCGGAATATTGGTGACGATAATTGATGGTGAATTATTGAATGGATTTTTATACAAGCAGAATCGGGAAATTAATTCCCGGGTGCTGTGGGTCTTTCACCACCAAAAAATGCGGCCAAATCCCCGACCCCACGGTCGTGCCGTCTTCTTGTTAGTTGCGCACCTAATTTACCATAGATATATATATATATATATATATATATATATATATATATATATATATATATATATATATATATATATATATATATATATACACACACACACACACTTTATTGGAACTCGCAATATTTTCTGACCTATCAGACTTAGGAGAAAACTTATCCCAAAAAAGTTGCATAGTCCAAAGGGGGTCATCGAACTGAACGTAAGTTTACACATAAAATTTCAAGATGATCGAGCAAACTTTTTATAAAAAACCGATAAAAAAGAAATTTCACTGTCTTTAGCCTAGAATCGATTAAAGAAGACGATGCGAAAACTGACTTCTATAAAAGGTGCAGCAAGTGCTGGTCACCGCTGTCAAGGCACGCTTGCAATGGTATTCGCATTGATTGTATTGTCTTATTAATCACGTCAGTCTGGATCAACAAACGAGCTCTAATTATTCTTCCTTGCATACCTTGGATAGTAGACGGCGCTTCTTTGTGCACCATGGCTTTTAAAGTCCCCCATAAAAAAGTCCAGTGGTGCAAAGTCTGGTGACCAAACCACGCAACCCCGACGGCCAATCAAACAATTTGCAGATTTTTCACTCAGCTCATTTCTTGCAACGAAAGAAACATTACCTGGGCATGCATCGTGCTGGAACCACATAGTGCGTCATGCGTTCAATGGCAGATCTTCCAACAAAGGTCCCAATTGATATTCTAGAAAATTGGCGTAAGAGTTCCCATTTAAATGGCCATCGATGAAATAAGATCGGACTTATTTCATCGCTCGGATACTACTGGATCCGCAAAGGAACGTTGGAACTCAGAAAATATAACTAATCCATTCTTAACTCATTAGCAATATTTATTCGATTGTGCAGTGGACATATTCAACATCGATGGGCTCTTAACGGCATTATTTACGAAGTCTCATCTTCCGTAATCTTGGGAATCGCGTCGTTTCCTTGGTAATCACGCAAACCTTCAAGCTCCTCCACGCATACCGTGTGATACAAGGTCACCATGTCAAATTCCAATTTTGCACACTCGGCTGCGATGTCGTACACAAGAGCATGCAAAATAAAAAAATTTCGATGGTTTTTTTCTTCTCATTCTCATTTGTAGTGAGAACGGCGGAAAGACGAGAAAGAAATTAGTGCGAGAATTAAGGGGCCAGTCCACTTTGAAAATTCCAAAAAATCGAAAGTGAGCAGGATTGAAGAGATCGACGATAATGAGCAATCAGAAGGGATTTTGTACGGTGCAGCAATTGCCGATTGAGTTTAGGTAAGAGTTTTTCATAGTATAAACTTCACACGAGTTTTTTTTCGAAACAACGTTTTCAAAATCTAGCTCCATCGTAGGGGAGACCGAGGAGGGTTGTGACAATTTTTGCTTAAAAGAACATATCTCAATAACGAAACATACCACGATTATGAACTCTATGCCTCAATATATCTCAGTCCTTCCTCTTTTAAAAACAGTCATCAAAGTTAATTAAAGTTATAAGGTTTCTCAGAAAATCCGCGAAAACTGAAACTATTCCCTTTGTCACAACTCTCCTATCACCGAGGTAAGTTGTGACAGCTGTGTATCTAGACTACATTTGATAGATACAAATACTTTTATCTGAATTACAAGCAAAACTCACTTTTATTTTTGCATAAAAGTACTTTAATTATCATCAGACAGAATTGTGCTACAATAACACGAATTATTAACATAACGAGTATTAATAAGTAATTATGGCATAATAACGAGACCAGTCGTTTTAACATCAGTTAAAAATCTTAATAATTGTAGCAACTACAATAGTATGGAACATTAACACAACAATTATTAAAACTTTTATAAGTAATTAAGGCATCAGTACGAGATCAGTCGTTTTAAAATCAGTCAAAAATCTTAATTTAATCTGATAAACAGTTATGACAGACTTGCGTGTATAATTATTAGGCATTCTGGAACAAAACAATAGCAATTCAGCATACAACACCAAACCACATGCATAAATAGGTTCCTGACAAAAATGTCATTTTGAAGGCAGACTTTAATTGCCGAATACTTTTTATGTCAAACGTAGGTTATGAGAATTGACTGAAATAAACGAACATTACATATAAACGCAAAAAAACATTGGAAAAAGCATGTAAAATAAGCTAACCAGAAAATAAACTTAAATAGGAGAGTTGTGACAGCGTGTCGCAACTCTCCTTGGTGCCAAAAATCGCGACCTGGTCAGAATAATAATTCGTAATCTCGAAGAAAGATGCAGACACAGCAAGACAATTTTACGCTTTGAAACTTAAAAAAACCACACAATAAAAGAAAAAATAGCAAATTCGCATGACTGTAATATATTACAATATAAATACAATCAAAATTTTGGTAAAAAATGTACTTTTCGGTTTTTTTTCATGCAGACGTCGTACTGACGCAACCGCTTGCGGTGCGTCTCTGGCGCCTACTGCGTGAAGTAGTGCGCCTCTAAAGAAAGTATCATGCGCTGTTGCCAGCTCGCTAACGGCCATAGGTTCCGAGAAATACTCCCTGTCACAACTCTCCTTGGTCTTCCCTATCTCTAAAGCTAATGAACCGATTCTCTTGGAATTTGAACCACATATTGTAAACATGATTCGCAACAAGATGACCCTCGATGGTTTTAAAATGTTCATTTTTACTCTTTTTTGCGAAAAACTGCGAAAAACGCGTTTTTTAAACTTTTTTCGTTTTGCATCTGCCATTTTTTTATTTTTTGATAAAACTTTATATCCGAGGGTCATTTTGTAGCTGGTCTCATACTGAATCTAATGGACTCTGATTTTTTTTGTTTCAGACAAGCCGTTGCCGAGTTGTGATGGAGCTACCTAGCCCATCTATTTTTGAGGCGTTACGTTAAACTATAGCTTTGTACTTAAAAATGAATAAAAATGAATTATATTTTTTTTAAATGTATTTCAAGACTTTATTCATCAAGCCCAACAACTTTTAGATTCATATCTTTTATGAAATCCTCAAAAAAATCGCGATAATAGCCTTTTTTCGTGGCTCCAAAGTGGACTGGCTCCTTAATCTGCATGAGGTGGTCGGCCCAGTGGTCGTCATGGTTACACATTAAATAAGTATTTTAAGATAAGAATCAGTCCTTCGTGGAGATGTGATATATTAGCGTCCAGGAGGAAAATCCTTCGGTTAAAGACTAGTTTATACTTATATTTGACTAAATCCATCCGAATTTTTTTTTCAGATGATCCACTTCGCCGCAATGTTGGTTACCGCAAACCGTGTATATAAAAACATTATTTCATTGACGGCCATTTGCCACTAAACAATGTAATATTTTTCAATAAAAAAATTACTGAAAGTTCTTCAAGATGTGTTCTTTAAGATGTTATATTGATCGATTAAAAAAGTTTTGTAGTTTTCTTTAAAAACATTCATGACAAAGACCTTTTTTTGCGCTACAAGTGGGGGTAACGCCTTAAGGGGCTATACCAGTGTGAACGCTGAAAATTTGGGTGAATTTCAGGATTTTTTTGGGAGAAAAGTACTCAATTAAATGTTTCGGAAAATTAAGAATATATTTGGCTATATTTGACCTATATTACATAATTTTTTCATATAATAATATTGAGATCCAAGCGACTTATGCGCTGCCTTCGGACGCGCCAAAAAAAAAGTTCCTCCACTGCTGACATGATTCCGGCCGATTAAGTAGCTGAAACCGAAAAAGGAAAAAATGTCGTTAAACTGGAAGGTATTTCCTGTACAATGACGTAGGATTTTCGAAAAATATCAAAATCTTACAAAATTGCGTAGTTAAAAAAAACGTCTATTTTCTTGCTTATAAAATGGTCGTTTTTTTCAATGCCAAATCGTCAATTTTCATCCAATCAAAAATATCCTACGTCATTGTAGAGCAAATATCTTCAAGAGTACTGAGTTCAAATTTCAAGTCAATCGTATAATCGCTCTTTGAGTTATAATGTTAGCAAATTTGAAGAATCTCATTTCGAGAAAAACGCGTTTAAAGATTTAACCATCGATTCTTGCATGATAAAATGATATTGATATAAATTATATAAATGATAATGATATTCTTGAAAGTAAAAACTGTCGAAAAAGGCAAAAAAAATCGATTTTTTTAAAGTGTCACACTGGTATAGCCCCTTAAGGGCATGTACAAGGTCAACATAACCTCACAAATTTTTCAACCCTATTTTCTCATAGATGGTTGAATTTTATAGGAAAATCAAAGCATTAGGCTTTGGAGAATTCCCTGACGCAGAGCTTGATGATTTCATCTTGCCCTAAATATTATGCATCTCTGAGAAATCTCTGTTCGAAAATTTCAGCTATCTCTCTCGCACTCATATGTCACGTGGTACATCTTCTACTTCGCCTTAAGGCCTTAGGCCACGGTAACGGGTATAGAATCATGTGCGAATTTAACAATTTTTTTTCGTATGAAAAAGTGATTCACTCACAAAATTAATTACACATCTGTTTAGTATGAATATCAAGCTGTTAGAATTTTTTTCTTCGATGTACAAAATGTCCGACTACTCGAAACTTTTCGAAACATCCCTTTTTCAATTGGCGTGACAAATAACTTCAATAATTTTCATTCGATTTACTTCAAATTTAAAAGTTATGTTCCTAATTGCATTTCGCAGTACGTACGTACGGAACTTCTGATTAATCGAAAACTTTTCCTTTTATGAGCAGTTTATTAGCAGTTATAACGAAATTTATCACCGCATGCTACGATTAGTGGGACGTTCATATTGCGATTACTAGACCAACCGTCATGGCGCCATGACGATGACCCGTACAATAAGCGTCTTATAACCTTTACGAAATATTTTCTCGAAAATTGTACCAAGCACGAGAATTCCACGAAGATCTTCGCTGTGACAAAAAACTGATAAAGAATGTCTTAAAATGGCTTCTACTCATTGTCCAAGTTAAGCTATATAAACTTGCAAAGTCGAGCGATCTGCTTAAGGTGACGATTACTGGGCCAACTACCATATGGATATTTTTTTCAAACCTCGGAATTTACCTCTCAATCCAATGCTTTCCTCCAACAATACTTTCAGCTTTACAATAGTCTCCTCGAATTCCTTGGTCGCCTTGCTCGGCGTCTCGTTATTCATCGTTTATTATTTTCAAGAGCGGATGATATTTCTTCAAATTGTGGATTTGCGCTCGATTCCGACGAGTTCAAAGTGTCGGCGTCGCTCGAGTGGAAAGATCGTAAATCGTTCGTTTCAGACAGAAACGTGGAGCGCCTCACAGCGGTCGACGCCCGACACTAAAATTGCCATTGCCGCAGAGATTAGTAGGGAGATGTACAACGCTCCCCTTTTCGGCGTGCCTCAGAAAGGGCGCTAAATCGCGGCGGCGAGTACGGGAATATGATTTTGTGTGCATCGCCTCTGTCGAGGTTGCAGATTCCCTTGTAGCCGCGCGAGTCGTGAGCACCGCTCAAGTCGATATCGCAGCCAGCGTGCACACGAATGGGTAGCTCGGTGGGGGAAAAGTCTCTACCCCTCGCTCACTCGACAGGCGAACGGAGCGAGGTTTTCCGTCCGATCGAGCTCGACATATGTGTGGCCGTACTGCGGATTGGAATATGCATTAAATGAATTTCAAAGAGAAAAACATGTATCGAGAAAATTGTTTTCTCTCGGTTGGCCATTTATGCCGAGAATGCGGGTTAAAAAAATTTACGACGAACCGCGTTGAAAAATAAAACGCCGAAACGACCGTGGAAGCCTTTGCCGCGGTCGTTACGGCGTTTTTTTTTCAACAGTAAACATTATGAATATGCGTATATCATAAATGTTTTTCTATCCTCAATGAGCGGCGTGGCTCAGTTGACAGCGTGACGGATTGACGATGCTTGCGGTCCAGGTTCGATCCCTGGTTAATCGACTTTTTTAATCTATTTTTTTTCTTCATTTTATATTCAAAAAATTTTGAACTTACTCTCGCGAAAGCGAGAGTAAGTTCGTAATTAGTTCGTAAGAGTAAAGAGTAAGTTCGTAAGAGAGTAAGTAAGAGAGTAAGAGAGTAATGCCTGGACATGCGAACTTACTCTCGCATGTCCAGGCATTATTTATGATATTTAATTCATATATGTTTAAATTTAAAAAAGACATTGGCTACCGGGGATCGAACCCGCATCTTCTGCACTCAGAGCCCGCAGGCTGATATATCAACCGCGAGGCTCTTGTGACTGCAAACCTGCCTCACGCATACACACTTATCCAACCTTAAAAAAAATTTGCTGCATACCATTTGCATATTGTTTTTATGACCCCAAAGTATTATTGAAAACAAATGAAAACGATTTTTCCAAATTCCTAGAGTGGGATTATCCCTTAAAGAAAAGAAATTGATTTTTTGATCGTTGTAAATGTATATCCCTCTTAAAGACTTTAAGGCTTCGAAAAAATCGTTTTCAATTGTCTTCAATAATACTTTGGGGTCATAAAAACAATATGCAATTGGTATGCAGCGATTTTTTTTTTTAAGGTTGGATAAGTGTGTATACGTAAGGCAGGTTTGCAGTCACAAGAGCCTCGCGGTTGATATATCAGCGTGCGGGCTCTGAGTGCAGACGACGCGGGTTCAATCCCCGGTAGCCAATGTCTTTTTTTAAATTAAACATATATGAATTAAATATCATAAATAATGCCTGGACAGGCGAGAATAGTTAAAGCGAGAGTAAGTTCGAAATTTTTTGAATATAAAATGAAGAAAAGAAAATAGATTTTAAAAAGTCGAGTAACCAGGGATCGAACCCGGACCGCATCGTCAATCCGTCACGCTGCCAACTCAGCTACGACGCTCATTGAGGATAGAAAAACATTTATGATACACCCTTATTCATAATGTTTACTGTTGAAAAAAACGCCGTAGCGACCGCGGCAAAGGCTCAAGATTTCTTTTTGAACCTTCCACGGTCGTTTCGGCGTTTTATTTTTCCATGCGGTTTGTCGTTGATTTTTTTAACCCGCATTCTCGGCATAAACGGCCAACCGAGAGAAAACAATTTTTTCGATACATGTTTTTCTCTTTGAAATTCATTTAATGCATATTCCAATCCGCAGTACGGCCACACATATGTCGAGCTCGATCGACGGAAAACCTCGCTGACCAGTGCAGCCAGATCGCGCGTAAAAGTTGCCCCCTCTCTAGTCTCTTACGCGCCCATCACACAATCATAGTCGCGCGTGTCCGAAAGCGAGCGACGCTCTGACACACCTTCGGAAAGAGCCGAGCACGGTCGAAGTGTCACGACCGCGCCTTCGGCTGCTACACCAAGGCATGGACGCTGAGCACGTTCATGCGCGGCCAAGCCGAAACGAAGGCTTCGAGGGAATAAGCAATCCGAGCACGACTCGTGCGTGACGTCACCGACGGCACGCGCGAGGCTTTTACATGATTTCAATGCTTATTTAGCAATTGATTCTCTGCGTTATTAATGTATACAAAAAAATGTATCGCGCAGTCTGATCGCTTATTTTTTTATTTTATACGTTAATTTGAATATAATAATAAATCTAAATTACAACTTATTTATCTTATATAAAATTGTTTATGCTTTTCTCACACCCGTCCTTATGCCAAATAAATTATAATTCATAAAAGTAAGCGGAAATATATTTATATTGGTATTATTATATTAATTCTCATACTTTCATCAAGCGATAAAGCATTGTCCCCAAAAACAAGCCATCCGGCCGCGAATTGTAAGTACAGAAAGTGCACATATTCGACAAGCGATGAGATGGTCCCGTTGGTGGCGTTCCTGACTTTGGTCCGCAGGGGCCCGTAGTGCAAATTTTTCTCCAAATTTTTCATAATTTCTCATATTTTAGTCATATCTGAGATTTTCCGAGAAAAAACGATTTAAAACAGATTCAAGTACTGGTCTATTTCCCAAAAACACATTTTTTTTACTCAAAATTCATGATTTCTCATTTTTTCCCCGGAAATTTCTCTTTTTCCTATGACCTGAGTGAACGGCTGCGGAGATATTCGGAGAAAAGTTAAAGATGAAAAGAAATGAGATTTTCGTTAAAAAACTTTTTATTATTATTATTTTTTTCCGGAAATATCCCTTTTCCTATTACCTGAGTGAACGGTTGCGGAGATATACAGAGAAAATTTAAAGATGAAAAAAAATGAGATTTTCGTAAAAAAAAACTTGATATTTCTTTTTCCGGAACTTTTTCTTTTTCCTATTGAGTGAACGGCTGCGGAGATATTCGGAGAAAAGTTGTAGATGAAAAAAAAAAAAAGATTTTCGTAAAAAAAACTTATTACATTTTTATCCCTCACAATTCTGAGAAATAATGAATTTCCGAAACTTTTGCAAACATTATTTTCCTTAAGGGGTAACACCACTGTAACGGCCTGCCACGAAGCGATTTAGACAAATAATATTTGGGCTAATTATTAAGCATATATTGAAGTATATTGCAAAAATTTTTTTGGGAAAATATTACAAAATGGCGACACTGCAGCAAATTCTTCCGAGGCATGTTGAACTTAAGGTGCTCTACGGCATGCAGTATAACTTCTGTCAATTTTATTCTGGACAAAATAATTTTTTTCAAATTAAATCTCGATGTGTGTAGCTAGTGAACCACGTAGGGGATTTTAGAAATATTGATTTTTGAGTAATTGCCGAGTATTTGACTAAAAATGTTCAATTTTTCTAAGATAGTTATTTTTTAATAAATATTGTTTAAATTAACTTATCGAAAATCCCCTACGGGGTTCAGTAGCTACGCTCATGTAGACTTAATAAAACAAAATTCTTCTTTTTAGATTAAAATTGGCACAGTTATACTGCGCGCCGTAGAGGTTCGACATGCTTCGGAAGAATTGCTGCAGTGTCGCCATTTTGTAATATTTTCGGATAAAAATTTATAGCCATATACTTAAATATATGTTCAATAAATACCGCAAGTATTATTTGTTTATCACATTTTCTTCCGCCAAAAAAAAATATTAAAAAATACGCTTCCTGTAAGGTCGTTACAGTGGTATTACCCCTTAAAGTCTTCATATAATTTCCAAGATTTTCCCGTGATCGTGATTAAAATGATGAAATATTCGGAAAAATTCGAAAAAAAATCGGAAAAACTCGGTTGTTTGCGTAAAAATAATTGTCCGCCAAACTCTGAATTCTTCTTATTTGTTCCAATTCATAGAAAAAATCGGAAAAATTTTCCGGAAAAAATCGAAGTTTTTCGGAAAAAAATTTGCACTAGGGGCGCGGGATCGTACCCCGCGCTCAGTGCTTTTTTTTCAATTATTATTACTATTAATTCTTATTTGATTGGTTATTTTTATTAGTAATCATTATTATTTTAATTAGTTATCTTTTAGTGTCGAAAAATTTATCGCGCACTCTGACCGCTTATTTTATCACTTTGTACGTTAATTTAAATACAATAATAAATCTAAATTACAACTTATTTATCTTCTAAAAAATTGTTTGCGCTTTACTCAAACCCGTCCCTATGCCAAATAAATTGTAATTCATAAAAGTTAGCGGAAATATATTTATATTCATATTATTATACTCATTCTTATTTACTTTCATCAAGCGATAAAGCATTATGGTAATGCATTATGATAAAGCATTATGATAATGCTTTATCGCTTGATGAAAGTATATGAGAATGAATATAATAATACGAATATAAATATATTTCCGCTAACTTTTATGAATTACAATTTATTTGGCATAGGGACGGGTGTGAGTAAAGCGCAAACAATTTTTTAGAAGATAAATAAGTTGTAATTTAGATTTATTATTGTATTCAAATTAACGTACAAATTAATAAAATAAGCGGTCAGAGTGCGCGATAAATTTTTCGACACTAAAAGATAACTAATTAAAATAATAATAATAACTAATAAAAATAACTAATCAAATAAGAATTAATAGTAATAATAATTTTTAAAAAAGTACCGAGCGTGGGGAACGATCCCGCGCCCTTAGTGCAAATATTTTCCGAAAAACTCCGATTTTTTCCGAAAAAATTTGCAGATTTTTTCCGAATTTTTCCATGAATTGGAACAAATATAAAGAATTCGGAGTTTTGCGGACAATTATGTTTACGCAAACATCCGAGTTTCTGCGAATTTCTCCAAATATTTCATAATTTTAATTACGATCACGGGAAAATCTCGGAAATTATATGAAGACTTTAAGGGGTAACACCACTGTAACGACATTACAAGAAGCGGATTTTTTGAAATTTTTTTTTTTTGCGGAAGAAAATGTGATAAACGAATAATACTTGCGGTATTTATTGATCATATATTTAAGTATATTGCTAGAACTTTTTATCCGAAAATATTACAAAATGGCGACACTGCAGCAATTCTTCCGAAGCATGTCGAACCTCTGCGGCACGCAGTATAACTGTGCCAATTTTAATCTAAAAAAAAGAATTTTGCTTTATTAAGTCTAAATGAACATTTTTAGTCAAATACTCGGCAATTATTCAAAAATCAATATTTCTAAAATCCCCTACGTGATTCACTAGCTACACTCATCTAGATTTAATTTAAAAAAAAACTTTGTCCAGGTTAAAATTGGCACAAGTTATACTACGTGCCGCAGAGCACCTTAAGTTCAACATGCCTCGGAAGAATTTTGTGCAGTGTCGCCATTTTGTAATATTTTCCCATAAATTTTTTCGCAATATACTTCAATATATGCTTAATAATTACCCCAAGCATTATGTGTCTAAAACGCTTCGTGGCAGGCCGTTACAGTGGTGTTACCCCTTAAGGAAAAGAATGTTTGCAAAAATTTTGGAAATTCATTATTTCTCAGAATTATGAGGCATAAAAAATGTAATGTTTTTTTTACGAAAATCTCATTTTTTTCATCTATAACTTTTCTCCGAATATCTCCGCAGCCGTTCACTCAGGTCATAGGAAAAAGAGAAATTTCCGGGAAAAAAATGAGAAATTATGAATTTTCAATAAAAAATGTGTTTTAAATCATTTTTTCTCCGAAAATCTCAAAAATGACTAAAATATGAGAAATCAGGAAAAATTTGGCAAAAAATTTGCACTAGGGGCCCCTGCGGACCGAAGCTAGGAACGCTACCAACGGGACCATCTCACCGTTGTAGAATATGTGCACTTTCTGGTACTTACGATTCGCGGCCGGATGGATGATTGGTTTGTTTTTGGGGATAATGCTTTATCGCTTGATGAAAGTATGAGAATTAATATAATAATACGAATATAAATGTATTTCCGCTTACTTTTATGAATTATAATTTATTTGGCATGAGGACGGGTGTGGGTAAAGCGTAAACAATTTTATATAAGATAAATAAGTTGTGATTTAGATTTATTATTATATTTAAATTAACGTATAAACTAAAAAAATAAGCGATCAGAGTGCGCGATACATTTTTTTGTATACATTAATAGCGCAGAGAATCAAGAGCTAAATAAGCATTGAAATCATCTAAAAGCCTCGCGCGTGCCATCGGGTGACGTCACGCGCGAGTCGTGCTCAGATTGCTTTTTCCCTCGAAGCCTTCGTTTCGGCTTGGCCGCACATGAACGTGCTCAGCGTCCATGTGTTGGTGTAGCTGCCGAAGGCGCGGTCGGGACACTTCGACCGTGCTCGGCTCTTTCCGAAGATGTCCGAGCCTCGCTCGCTCACGGACACGCGCTACTATGATCGTGCGATGGGCGCGTAAGTGACTAGAGAGGGGGTAACTTTTACGCGCGATCTGGCTGCCTGCCTCGCTCCGTTCGCCTGACGAGTGAGCGAGGGGCAGAGACTTTTCCCCCACCGAGCTACCCATTCGTGTGCACGCTGGCTGCGATATCGACTTGAGCGGTGCTCACGACTCGCGCGGCTACAAGGGAATCTGCAACCTCGACAGAGGCGATGCACACAAAATCATATTCCCGAACTCGCCGCCGCGATTTAGCGCCCTTTCTGAGGCACGCCGAAAAGGGGAGCGTTGTACATCTCCCTACTAATCTCTGATTGCCGAGTGGTTCTAATTTCTTGGACAAATTGGACCGACGAATTTCTTTACCGACCGAATCCTTCGGCGTCGCTCGATCTAGCGTTCAAAGCTCGAACGAACACATTCGTGCGAAGCGAACGCGAACCGCGTTATTTCATCGTCGCTTGCCGCGACGCGAAATGCTCACGTACGGTACGTATGTGCATGCGCGTGTAGAACCTTTCGCAAAAGTGGCGGTTTCCCGGCGCATATAATGATAATTTCGTGAATCGTGTTTATGCGCACGCCGCTTTTCATCGGCTCTACCGAGTTGCGTTACTACACACGGTTGACCCGGACAATTACAATAATATACGTTGTGAAAGCCGGTTTGTTGTTGCCGCTCGAAATAATATTCGTAAGTATTTCTGCGACGCTTTTTTTCTTCTCATTGCACGAAATCGTCTTTGTTTCGGAAGATATTGCGAATCATTCAGCAACACCGAGAAGAACAACAAGCGGCTTTGTGTCAATGGCAAAGTGATTAATTGCACATCGCGTATGCGTATTAGTTACGTTTTCTTGCCCGTCTCTCGACTTCTCCCTGTGTAATCTCGGGCATTTTAACGCGCCGGTGGGGGACATATCGGGGTGGGGAGCCGGTAGTAAATTCATATCTTTCGATTCGCATTTCTCGTTGGTTCCGACTACAGTGTTTTTTTCTTTCATCGACGAGTCCTTTTCGCGGAACTTCTGCCGCATGAGATAATTCGCCGTACGTAAAACTTGTTTTTCTCGATTACACCTTCGATAAGCGGATGTTCGGTTTTTTTTTCGCCTCCCATTGTTCCGTAATTTTTAACCTTCAAACTGACGCCGGAGAACAAGTTGTTCCGATGGATTTCACTTGTTTTGAGCCGCTGTGGCATAAAAGTCGCTACTTGTCGAGTGCTTCTCGCCAAATTTACGAAAACAATGACGCGTATGAATCGAATTACGTGATTTTCTCACGAGATGAAGAAACAAATCGTTGAAAACGCAAGAGACACTTTTGCACTTGTCTGTTCGAAAATTTCACGAGGACGTTTGAGAAACATTATTTTTCGTGAATAAAGTGAAAATTTGGCTGATAAAAGTTGATAAACCAATCATTCATAAGCGTCGTTACGAGATTTAACGTTTTCCGCTTCAGTAAGTCGCAATATAGGTTATGTCTTTTGCATTCTCCGAAAAGCCCGTTCTCTTCACGTGACGTCTATTCAAAAGCGATTTTTTCCCCTCGTTTGATAAATTCGAAACGTTTTTTTCTCCCTTACTGAATATTCGAAGACGCCAATTTGCCGAATCGTTCGATTGTTTCCGCGCTTCTGTACACATCCAACTGAAGATTTTTATATTCCGATCGCGATTGAAAATGCCGTCAAAATGAGACGAAAAATGTAAAGGCGCTTTTCTCGTTTTATCAGTGAAGCGATTGGACGATCGTCAAAAAATGGCCGATCCGGACAAGATTCCGGAAACGCAGTCCGACACTCAGGTAACTTTCGACCCGAGCGTGGAAGACGCGGCTCAGCGTCCTGAAATCATGGAGAGTTCCATGGTGAGCGAGAGCCAAGATTTTCATCTGGTGGACAGCGACGACGCCGAAAAAGAGACGCAGGACGAGGCGAAAACGTCGTTGGCGAGCAACGAGACGGAGAATTGCGCGGGACGCGTCGACGCCGAGCCGATCCGAGCAGGATCGGAAGGAGCTAGCGAGTCGCAGCCGTCGAAAGATGCTGCGAACGAAGTTACGGAGAACGCGGGTGGAATTGCCGAGCTGGAAGAAGCGGAGTGTGCGAAGATCGGGAGCGACGATGAGCCTAAAAAAATGGACGACGGGGAGGAGAGCGGAGTTGCCGAAGCGGCTAACGTGGAGGAGAAGGAAGCGAGCAAGGAGGAAGGCGAGAACGAGGACGACATTGACTTCATCCAGAGTAGCCAACTGGAGACGCTTTCTCCCCTGAAGAAACAAATATCCGGCCTCTCGGTCGTTATGTCGCAGAAGCGCAAAGCCGACGACACCGACGAGACGCAGGTCAAGTTTCCCCGCACTTGTTCCCAAGAGGACGCGCTGAGCAACGTGAGAAAGAAGCTCGACGACGAGGTCGACGAAATCTTTGAGGTCGACAAGATCAAAGATCGAACCGACGACGAAGTTATATCGAGTATCATAATCGAGGAGACTCAAGATAACGCGGAGAGCGGCGAGTCCCTCCAGCAAGTGGAGCAGGAGCTGGAGGAGACTCTGTCGCAGCATCCGGTCGATGAAGACGAGGAAAAAAGAAGCGACAGTGAAAAATTGGACGATTCGCACGGCTCGAAAGAAGCAACCGTGATCGAGGAAAAAGACTCATCGGAGAAGAACAAGCCCGAAGAATCGAAGACCGAGAGTGACGAATGCATTCCAGCTCCCGACTCCGGGCCTAAGGTGCTCTTTTCGGATGCGAAGCTCGACGACGAGGCTACCGAAAACCCGGTCGAAACGTCGGACACACCTGAACGATCGGCCCTAACCGACGATACCAAAGACAAATCCCCCAACATCGAAGCATCCGCGCCCAAGAGCGACGAAGCCGACCCGAACGCGCCGACCAAAGATTCGCGAAACTCCGAGGCTTGTTTCGCCGCGCCAACGAGCAGCGCCCGCTCGCGAATGAGCATAGAAGTCATATACGATCGCGCGACAGCACCACCGGAGAAAAAACAACCCCGCGAACTCGTCGAGATCGACGAGGACGGCGAAAAAATTGTTCTCGACTCGTCCCAAGAGAGTTGCGAAAAAAGTCTCGACAAGTCCACGGAGAACAAAGTCGACAGCTCTTACAAGACTTGCGCGAGCACCGATTACAAATCGATCGACAGTAGCAAAGAATCCAGCGGGAACGACAACAAAACCGGCTACTTACTTACCAACGGTAGCACCGAGTCGAGAATCGCCGATTCCGATTTAACCGTGAGCGTGCGAAACGATTTGTTCACCACGGATTCGAGCGGCGAGAAAAAAATTCCACCAGCTCCAAGCCCGAGCAAAAAGATGCGCGTGACACCGGGCAAAAGCCTCGACAGTACGGACATATTGAGCATAAGCGACAGCGAGGAATCGTTCGTCGTTGAAGAACGTGCGAAAAACAAGGAACAATCATCAACGAGCCTGAACCACGACAATTCGACGATCAAGACAGTGCCGATCGAGAAAGAGTTGAGTATCCTCGTTAAGCTCAAGTGTCTCGTCTGCATCGACGAGACGACCAAGGAACAAGTGGAGAAAATCATAACGGGAATACACTGTGAATCAGCGAGCGGAGATTTTTCAACGTCCCGCCATCGAAACAGCGACAATTCGGCTAATTTGGCCGATATATCGGGCAACGAGAAAGACGCCTCACCGGGCTCGGTCACGAGTATTCCACATCCGTATCAATTGAATCCTCGATTATCGCTCGCCTCGGTGGCCAGCACCTCGTCGTCCTCGAGCGCCGGCTCGCTGAACGCAAAAATAGCCGCCATTAAATTCCAATTGCCGCGGGCACCCCCGAAACACGCGAAGAAAATGGTCACCGCGGACTCAACGAGTACGGAGAAGAGAATCGACAACGAGGACGCCCTCGAGCTGATTAAGAAAGAGTGGAAAAACGTTGACACGGTGACTTGCGCGGTCATGAATTTTGCCAATCAAGAGTTGAACAATATCGAGCAGCACAACGGTTCGACTCTAAGAGTCGACAATTCCCTCGAGAGAATACGATCCTCCACACCGGAAGTGAACGAGAAGGATATCAAGATCGCACAATCGGCGACACCGAAACGCGCCGCAAAGAGATCGCGAAGCGCGGCGAGCGTTGCCATTGCGAAAACAACGAGAGCCAAGAATCTTCGCTCGTCCGATAGCAATGGCCTCGCGAAGGACTCGCCGGTCGTTGAAGTGGAGAAAAAAACCCCGAGCACGAGCAGAAAGAGAAAATCGTCGCCGGACAGCAGCGGTACGCCGTCGGAACGTTCGATCGTACCGAGCAACGAAACTATCAACGACGAGGCCGAGGAGTTGCTCGTTGGTAAACAGGTGTTCGCCAAGTGGTCCGACAACAAGTATTATCCGGGCAAGGTAATCGGCAAAACGAAGACCAAGTATCGGGTCAACTTTTACGACGGACAGAGCAAGCTGATAATCGAGGACTTTATCGTGCCGATGCCGGCCACCCTTAGTCCCGGGCTGTCCGTTTACGCGACTTCCACCGAGGACGATTACGGCTCTTGCGGCATTGTCCTCGAGGTCAAGAAAGTCCGCGATCGCGTCGTTTACATCGTCGAGACCGACGACAGCGAGAGAATCGAGGTTGATATTAAAAATATCTTCCTCACGAATGATCAGGTTCAAGTTTTGAAGGAAGAATCCAAGATTGACATGAAGAGCCCGCCATCGACGCCGAAACATCTCGGCAAAGTGACCCTCGAGAACGTGGTCGACGGCAAGAGAAGATCGAAGCGCATACTCACGCCGGTTGCCACCACGCCGAAGGGAAAACGCGGAAGAGCCAGTTTGCAGGATAAAATCATCGATCTCGCGAGACCATCGGCCTCGGGTATTTCATCATCGTCGGCCCTTAAATTCGACGATAATCCGGAAAGCACCAGCGACTCGAACTTTTCCGGCAACGACGATACTCTCGATTCCATTGGTGTACAGGAGGAAATCGTCGGCACGCCGTACGAACAAGAGAACAAGGGACCACAGAGCGCCACGAAGGGCAAGGGACGCGGCAGAAAGAAATCCGAGACACCCGAAATTATCGCTACCCTAGGACCCATACCCAATCAAAATTCCGATCTCTTCCAGGGCATGTCGTTCCTTCTTAGCTGCGTACCCTTGGTTACGATCGAGCGATATCAAACGAGAGAGAGCTCCAAGGATGACTCGAACTCGGATCCGGGCACGGAGAACGAGGAGGAATGGAGCAGAAAGCCATTTGTCAGAGAACGCTTGACCGCCCAACTCGTGGCCGGAGGTGGCAAAGTTTACGAAGACTTTGAGTCCATACCACCCGAGGAGTATCCGAATACCAAACACATTACCAATGTACCCAACACGACGAGGAAGAACTTGCTCTGCCTGTCGGTAGGAATAAAATCGTACAATCATCAATGGGTCATCCGATCTTGTCAACAGGTGAGCTTTTTTCACCTATGAGAGGGGCAAGCGGCGAAAGGTCGTTGGCAAATTAAGGGCTGTGTTAACCCTTTCGATATGGCAAAAAAATCAACTTGGTGCGCCTCATTACCGGAAACAGTTATTTCTCCTCCAAGTGATCGTCACGATGAAATAACTTTTCTGTCTGAAACTTGCTCAATAAGGGGGCGAATTTCTCACCACTGATATGCGCCTATGGTTTTCAGTAACTGGGACATATGTTGTCCCGGTATATGTTGTCACATATCATTATGCACAGAGTTGGGCGTAATTTTGTTTATAAATTCGAATACGAATTTATTCACATCGTGATTTTTATGCGAATATAAATACAAATTTATTCATACTTCACTTATTTGTATTCACATGCATGCATACAAATACAATTGTATTCACAAATATTCTGAATATACAAATAAATTCACAGAAAAAATTGTGGATATTCACAAAATATGTGAATATTTACAAAAAATCCTGTGAATTAAAAAAAAAATCACATCAAAATCTGCGAATGCAAATGTATTCACAAAAAATTGTAAATACAAAAAAAATCGCAAAATAAGTTGGAAATTTTTTCGTATTTAAGACAAATTAAAAACAAATTCACAATGATTGGATTAAAATTTACAGCAAAAGTGAGTTCTTGTTGAGTTCAACACAATGTTTTCTCTCAAAATACGTAAGAACTCACTTGTGGTGTAAATTTTAATATAATTGTCGTGAATTCGATCAAGAGACGCGGCAGCGTTTTAATTTTCTTCTACTTGAGGAAATTCACAACTCATTTTGTGAATCTTTTCGAATTTATAATGTAATATTTGAAACTCACAACTTTTTTTGCAAAAATTTCTTTGCCTCGACGCAATGTTTTCTCTTAAAATACGTAAGAACTCACATTTGGTGTAAATTTTAAACTAATTGTGAATTTGATTTTGTATTTACAATTTTTTGTGAATACATTTGCATTCACAGATTTTGATGTGAATGTTTTTTAATTCACAGGATTTTTCGTAAATATTCCCATTTTTTGTGAATATTCACAATTTTTTCTGTGAATTTATTTGCATGTTCAGAATATTTGTGGATACAATTGTATTTGTATGCATGCATGTGAATACAAATAAGTGAAGTATGAATAAATTTGTATTTATATTCACATGTAAATCACGATGTCAATAAATTCGTATTCGTATTGATAAATAGAAATACGCCCAACTCTGATAATGCATGATTGAGGCAAATTTCAGAATAGTCGACTATTTAGATTGGGTGATAATGGGTTTTGAAAGTGCTACTTTTAACACTGCAGGGTCTGCATTGAAATTGAGACAGAATAATTTCCCGTAAAAAATATTTGTTCCCTATAAGGGGGCGTCCACAAATTACGTAACGCAAAATTTCCCAATTTTTACTCCCACCCCCCACGTAACGGGACCGTAACGCTTGGTCAGAAGCCCCCCCCCCCCCCCCCATTCCGTTACGTAACGGGTGATTTGTCGTCAATAATTGCGATTTTTTTCATACACATAACTAATTATGAAAGGATCGGGTTTATCCTCATTTTATGAAGTACATATTCATTCAGTTTTATACCGATTTTCATGACGAAATCTTGAAAATTAACCGAGATATATGCCTTGATTTGACGACGAAAAAAAAATTCTCTCCATTGTCCCATCGATATCTTTATGAAAGGTTATGTGTAAATTAAAAGTGATCAATTTATCGATGTCTATACAAATGTAGCTATAGTTATGCGTAGCCGTTTTTTTATTTAGGTTCTTTTTTACAAAATGGCGACAGTGTGGGCATTTTTTTCTACTTTCAAGGCCCTTTTTCTGTAGTCAAGCAGTTTTTAAAAATAGTGACTATCAAATGTCAAAAATGCGGTACGTACAACCTTGGTCACTGCGATTACAGAAGTGTTTTTGAAAAATTGAAAATCGGTTGATAAGTTTGTAAGTATTCGCTTGGACAAGGTCGAAAAAACTAGTCTCGAGAAAAACGCGTTCAAAGTTTTCGTTTCGTGTTTCTTGATATAAAGTTATGTTTTTTTCTATAATATTGATACTTACATTGAAGTATCTAGTCGCGGGCGATATGACGGTTCTTCATCTTCATGATAGTTGACAAAACAATAAGAGCCTGTGCTTTATCTATTGTAAATGATGCCACACCTGAAGGCACATACCGGTCGCGCTACCTGTTCTCACCGAAGTGACTATAACTCCGTCAATTTTCGGACTTGTCAATAAAAATGTTGCCAACATATTTTTCAATACGTGTAAATACTTTCTAAATTATTTGAAAAAAAAAATATATATATATTTCCTTCAAATTTTTTTTCTTTCGAAATATTGAACCATACTGTTCTGCGGTGTTGCCATATGTCTTCTTATTATAGGGAACAAATATTTTTTACGGAGAATTATTCTGTCTTTACTGAACGTTTTTATCAAGACTGAATAGTGAAGGCAACGGAAATTTTTTTCACTGTTTCCCTACCTAGTTTGCTATCTAAACATAATTTTTTTTTTTCAAGGTTTATAAACACATTAGAATGGTACGACGAATTATGTGACCTGACTCTCGGTCAATGCAGACCCTGCAGTGTTAAAGGTTGCAATTTTAAAACCCATTATCTCCCAATCTAAATTTTTAAACTGTTTGGTTGAAATTTTAACAAAATCTATAGAAATCAAGAGCGCGCGCTCGTTTTGCCTTAAGGTGGGATATACATTTAGACGGGGAAAAAGTAGACAATTTTGAGGGTTTTTCAAGCTAAGAAATAATTATTCTACACCTATTAAACTGTAGGTATACTCTAATAGTATATTTGAGTATACATTTCTTGCCGCTTTGATTTTCAAAACACTTTGACTTTGATGTGCGAAAAAATTCAAAAAAAAATTCAGTCAAAACATATAGTTTCTATTCGCCCGTAATTAAAATGAAGAAAACGCAAATTGAAGACAATGGCACGCATTTACAAAAAAAATCAACATTTCACGCAAGATTTCTGTAACATTTGGATTAAAAAAGTATTTTTATTTCTTATAATTTCTCAAAAAGAATTCTCGTCAAGTAGAAGGTAGCAATATTATTAATATTCCCATCAAGTTTCAACTCAATCGGCTTAATACTTCTTAAGTAATCCTGCACGCCAATTGCAAAAATGCAGTTTTGAGAAAAACGCAGCGAGGCACAGCATTGCCGGGCTGTATCGTTTGAAGTTTTTCGAATTTCATTTTGAAACTTTGGGAAGATATTCTTCATATATAGTGCTATCGTTTAAAGAAGGAAAAAAAGAAATCGATTTTTTGATCGTTGTAAATCTTATTCCGCCTTAATTACCCAGATTCAACGACCGTACTTTTTCGTCCTTTCAGAACAAATTAGTTAGTCCCTCGGAAGAGGAATTGCCCTGCGGATGGAGTCTGCTTAAAAAATCCTACGTCGACATGTTCCAAAGGAGGATGGACAATCCATTCGAGAACCTTTCGGTTATCGTGGTGATTCCCGTGACACGGGCGAACAAGGAGTTCGTCTCTTTCTGGCGAAAGATATGCGAGAACGCGGGTGGCGTCGTTATGCTGGTCGAGAAACCTGGTATGCTTTCAAAATCATTCGATTCAATGTGGAATTTGAGGGTACCTTTCACTCATACCTCAGAAAAAGCCTGCTTCAAAGTAAATATTTTGAACATCCGACCTAAAAAATCAGGGTGTAGAGTTTTTTTGGGGTTGAAAGGGGATGGGGTGAATTAAGGGGCCGTACCAGTATGAACACTGAAAATTTGAGTGATTTTCGGGATTTTTGTTGAAGAAAAATACTCTATTAAATGTTTCGGAAAATTTGAATATATTTGGCTATATTTGACCTATATTACATAATTTTTTCATAGAAAAATATTGAGATCCAAGCGACTTATGCGCTGCCTTCGGAGGCGCCAAAAAAAAAGTTCCTCCACTGCTGACATGATTCCGGCCGATTGAGTAGCTGAAACCGAAAAAGGCAAAAATGTCGTTAAACTGGAAGGTATTTCCTGTACAATGACGTAGGATTTTCGAAAAATATCAAAATCTAACAAAATGGCGTAGTTGTGAAAAAAAGTCTGCTGTCTTGCCTATAAAATGGTCGTTTTTTTCAATGCCAAATCGTCAATCTTCATCCGTTCAAACATATCCTACGTCATTGTAGAGTAAATATATTCACGAGTACTCAGTTCAAATTTCAAGTCAATCGGATAATTGCTTTTTGAGTTACAATGTCAGCAAATTTGAAAAATCTCATTTCGAGAGAAACGCGTTTAAAGATTTAACTATCGATTTGTGCAAGATAAAATGATATTGATATAAATTGTATAAATGATAATGATATTCTTGAAAGCATAAAATGTCGAAACAGGCAAAAAAAATTGATTTTTTTGAGAGTGTCACACTGGTATAGCCCCTTAATGCGAAACTACAACCCCCACGCGGTCGACGTCGCGAGACAAAAAGTTCAGAAAAACCCGGGCTCTATTTTTGTCCACAGCGCTGAAGTCGTGGAAGTTCGTTTTGGGGGTTGGAAAGGTGGGGTGAAATTTTGAAAAATCAGTTTTAATTCGATAAGTCTTTAGGAAGAGTTCATACAATTTTTGTTCAAATGGGAACGTTGTAGCTCTTGAAAAGACGCGTCGATCGAGTATTTGATCATCCCTCTCCAATAATATCTTCAACCCCCAAAAAATTGAAGTATCAAAAAAATTATTTATCGAATAACTCAACAACAATGGATTTTTGGGGGATGATTTAAATGTACGAAATTTAGAGAATAATTTTCTCTATATTTTTGTTTCTATAGACCGCCCATGAATTTTGCTTTTTCCAACCCCTCTCGGGGGTTGAACATTCAAAAGGAAATCCTGGGAAAACTATTGACCGAAAATAAAGAGATACGAGTTTGGCGCCGTGGACGAAAGTGTAGCTGAGAGTTCAGGCTACAAATTGATCCACGGCGGTTAAGGGGCCAGTCCACTTTGGAGCCACGAAAAAAGGCTATTTTTGCGATTTTTTTTCGAGGATTTTATAAAAGATATGAATATAAAAGTTGTTGGGCTTGATAAATAAAGCCTTGAAATACATTTAAAAAAAATTAATTCATTTTTATTCATTTTTAAGTACAAAAACTACAGTTTAACGTAACGCCTCAAAAATAGGTGGGCTAGGTAGCTCCATCACAACTCGGCAACGGCTTGTCTGAAACAAAAAAAATCAAAGTCCATTAGATTCAGTATGACACCAGCTACAAAATGACCCTCGGATATAAAGTTTTATCAAAAAATAAAAAAATGGCAGATGAAAAACGAAAAAAGTTTCTACAAACGCGTTTTTTCGCAGTTTTTCGCCAAAAAAAGAGTAAGAATAAAAATTTTAAAACCATCGAGGGTCATCTTGTTGCGAATCATGTTTACAATATGTGGTTCAAATTTCAAGAGAACCGGTTTATTAGTTTTAGAGATACGATGTAGCTAGATTTTGAAAACGTTGTTTCGAGAAAAACGCGTTTGAAGTTTATACTATGAAAAACTCTTACCTAAACTCAATCGGCAATTCCTGCTCCGTACAAAATCCCTTCTGATTGCTCATCATCGTCGATTTCTTCAAGTCTTGCCTTCGATTTTTCGAAATTTTCAAAGTGGACTGGCCCCTTGATAGTTTTCCCAGAATTTAATTTTGAATTTTCAACCCCCGAGAGGGGTCGGAAAATCAAAATTCAAGGATGGTCCATAGAAACGAAAGTATAGAGAAAATGACACTCTACACTTCGTACATTTAAACCATCATAACTCATTTTTCATGAAATCCATGATGGGAAGGTAAAGCCCTAAGATAAAGTTCAATCACCATGTCATTGTTCTATACGTGATACACGATCTCACGAATAAACGCTCGCCTTTTTTCCCCTCTAAATCCTCAAATTAGACGACACGTTCATGGAAGGTTCGGTGGTACTTACGGACAGACATTGTCCGTCTTGGGTACCCAAGAAAGCAGCGAGCTGGAGGATACCTCTGGTATCACCGGCATGGATCATCGAGTGTCTGGTCCAGGGTGATTTGGTCACGATGGAGAATCACCCGAGGTTCAAGTATAATTACATCAAGAGACCCTCCCCTCACATATCGAATCTCAAGAGACGTTAACGACGCACGAGCTACGAGGTTCGAACCCGGTATTCAATTCTTCCGAAATGCGAGATATTCCGTGACAAACGCGCACATTGTTCGATTTTTTATTTTCTTCTTATTTCGCGCGGAACAAACAACAAGAAAAGTTAATAAACGAAACACACATGGAGGGTAACCGTCGATTAAAAGGAAGAAGAAGAAAAAAAGCAAGAAAGTGTTCCCTAAATACAGTATATTTTTCTCAAGTTTTTTACAAAATGTTATAAAACGAAAAAATTGCGACTGAAACGTGGCTGGCGAAGTCCTGTTGAGATACGCCGAGTGAGCATCGAAACGGAAAACGTTGACGATGAAGAAGATCGATCATCGAGGAAATCGAAATGCCTACTCTTCCGGCCTCGTTCGGACAACTTCGACGGCTCATTACAATTAGCGTGTATTACACGAAATCAACCGTATGTTCTTTAAATGACATTAAACGATCCGTGTCGCGTTACATGTGTACGTTCGTAAATATATAGTACATATACGCATATGTATATATACATATATGCCTATATCACAATCTTTGATTATTAAGTTGTAGTTACTATGTACAATTTTTCTGGTGATAAAATATATTGAGATATTTTGGCAAATAAATTCTATCATTTCGCGAATTTTCAGTCCCTCGACACGGTTGAGGCCTTAGGCCACTGTAACGGGTATAAAAACGTGTGCGAATTAAACAATTTTTTTCGCGTGAAAAAGTCATTCACTCATAGAATTAGTTACACATCTATTTAGTATGAATATCGAGCTGTTAGAATTGTTTTTTCGATGTACAAAATGGCCGACTACTAATATTTTCTTTTATCTTTTTTTAGGCGCTCCGCGGCGTGACATTTAGCATCCAAAATGTTTTGCCTAGGACAAAAAACAAAAATTCTCGTCAATCTACATTAGAATACCTAGAGACGTACGTACGGAATTTTAAAAATATTGTTTTATTCAAAAGTTGTGGGTATTTGGACTTAAGAAATTAATTTTCAGTGAAAAATTTCGTTCACAACTGCTCACAAACTGCTCATAAAATGAAAACATTTCGATTCATCAGAAATTCCGTACGTACTTCTCTTCAAAATGCAATTAGGAACATAACTTTTAAATTTGGCCATTTTGTACAGCGAAAAATAATTCTAACAGCTCGATATTCATACTGAACAGATGTGTAATTAATTTTGTGAGTGAATCACTTTTTCATACGAAAAAAAATTGTTAAATTCGCACATGATTTAATACCCGTTACCGTGGCTTTAAACGTCAAGCTGCTATTGAGGCGAAGTAAAACATCTACCACGTGACGTATGAGTGCGAGAGAGATAGCCGAAATTTTCGAACAGAGATTTCTCAGAGATGAAGAATATTTAAGGCAAAGGAAAATCATTAAGCTCTGCGTCAGGAAACGCTCCAGAGCCTAATGCTTTATTTTTCCTAAAAAAATTAACCATCTATAATAAAATTGGGTTAGAAAATTTGTGAGGTTATGTTGACCTTGTACATGCCCTTAAGCGAATTTTCAATATGTTGCGTCATTTTTATTTGAGCTATTTGGATTTTTCGAATAAACTTCCGATTGGCCATTACTTCCGGTTTGGGTGGAATTTTGTTCAGATCTTTTTGACAATATAAGTTGCTTTTTTTAGGTGCATCGCAGGTAGTTGACGAAATATCGAATTTTGAAAATTGATAAATCAACGCGCGTGTGTATCTATATCTGTCATATCCCGAGCTATAGCAGGGATAGTCTCCGCTTTTCGCTGCTGTCTCCAATACGCCGAACCAATAGCCCGTCACCCCGACTCCTGTAGCCAATAAGCACCTGCGACAACGCTGCAGTCTGTCTCTCTCGCTCGAAGCCGTGTGGAGCCAGCGTGAATGATGCGATCTTTCTCTAACCTTTGCGCCGGTAACCTCGTAAAATCAGTTACCTCGGTACACCCGGTTGCGTCTCGTCTACTCTCTTTGTTTTTCCTTCGCTCGCTGCACGAATCCTTACTGACAGAATTCGCCCGCGCTTTGAACTCGACGAGATTTTCACGTCAGCACTGTGTCGTGAGTGTGGAAAATTCATTGAAAAATGTCGACGGTATTGCGCGTAAAGCGTAGATTCGATCACGAGCCTCTCGACGCACTTGTCATAGCCGGTAAGAGGCGAAAGGTCGAAACCAGCGATCCCGAAGAGGTTACGTCTCACGTACCTTTGACAGAAGTCGTCAAATTCGCCGGTACCGTTGAAAATCCGGTAAGAATCTCTCACCGAAGTTTCGGCAACAAACTAAGCAAAAAAAAAGTCCAAATTCCGATATAATTATCGTGCGATGATGACATTGTCATGGTTTTTGCAGGAGGACGATGTAGTGGAGCATCTGAAAAAAACGTTGACCAAAGACGAGTTGAAGGCCAATTACAAGCAACACTTTGTCGACGTAACCAACAAAGCTAGAGCCAAAGCCAAGGAGCTGTCCCGAGAACACCGTTACAAAGTCGTCAAATACTTTCGTTCCATCGACTCAACGAGCTCCAAGGATCAAAGCGACGGCGTCATGACCGTCATAGATGTGGAACACTCGGAAGTAGCCAGAGCCGAGGAAACTTCCGCTCCGGATGAAGAAGTAGGCTCACTTTGTAAATCCTACCAATTTACCAACACCGAATATTCCAAGACAACTTGACGCGCGGCTTGTGCCTTTGCCACTTAACGTCGCACTTTCCCACTCTCCGAACTTCGACAGTCGATGGAATGTTTTTTAAACCTTTGCCCACAGGTTATCGGCTACGTCTACGACTTGTACTACACGCAAGCCAAGGAGGACATTCATCTCGACGACGAATTGACGATCCGTCCCTTCGAGCAGGACCTCGTTTTCGACAGTTACGACGAGCAGGGTATTCGCCCCGGCGACGACGCAACGTCGGAGGACTCCAATTCCGAGTCGAACTTCAGAAATGACTATCCCGACTCTGACCACTCGGCCGATTCCATCGACGACGACGACATGAGAGCCGCCGTGAGAAATATGAAAATCGGCGACGAGGCTTCCGATCTTTCCAGCGAGGATGATTTCGCTTACGCCATTAACGAGGACGACGTCGAGGCCTACGGCTGCAAATACGCTAAATACAAGGCGAGGATCAAGGAGGAACTCGGCGAAAGCGACAGCAATAGCGCCAAGAGCGAATGTTCGTTCGACGCACAGCGCGGAGACGACGAGGAGGCCGAAGAAGATCAATAAGACTGAACCACACGTTACTGCAATTTCACGTTGATAGATCTAGTATACTTTTCCTTTTTTCCATAAAAGCGTTTCGTTATCTCGAACTGAGACTGGTACGATAGATTAGATTTTTTTAATCGTTGGTTTATACTCAAAGTTAAGTGTTTCGAAAAAATTTTAGCTCCACCTCTCGATTATATAGGAAAATAGTTTTTTCAGTCTTGGAAAAATGAAGATTCTTGAAAAGTTCAAGTATCCGCGGCATATCACTTTGTCTAGTGAAGCTGAGCAAGAGTGTTCAAAAGTAAGGCGCTTGTTTTATTTTTTTAAGGATTTTGTCACTCGGAGAGATACCTAATATAATTTTCTAAAAAAATGTAAATAGAGAATAAAAATGAGATCACACTGATAAAGTCGTGGATTTTTTATTTTGTATCGTGTATTTATTACATATTTATATAGATATATGTGCGTATATATCGCGTGTGAAATTCATCTATCAAAATAAAAACAATTGAAAAGTATGGCTAGACCTCAAGATACGAAGGGAAAGGGGGAAAGTATTGACTTTGCATTGGGAAATGGAACGAAAAATGTATCTAAGAGACGAAAATTGAAAAATGACGCGAATATATGACGTGATATCGGCTAACGTTAATTGCAGATTAGGTAGACGGTGGAATTATTCTTATTTTTGGGACATGACTGCGTTAGGTGTAAAGTTGTTTCATTTTCGGTCGCGTTCAAGCCGCCACGACGACAAATTCTCGCGCGTTCTCGTTCCTGAAAATTCGCATTCCCAATGGACGCGTTGCGAGATCATTTTCGAAGCCGGACGTTCGTGAGTCGCGGTTCGATTTTTTCCAAGTGGAGGTAATTTTCCATATATTTTTGCGGTGCTGTTTGCTTCGTTGGAATGCAACGAAATTTTTTCGTTTTTATTTTCATTATTATGTAAATCGTTTTCTGCTGCTTTAGGTAATACATTTTTAATAAGGATTCACAAAAATGTTTGTTACTTTCGTAGTAGTACAATCGTGCTGTATATTGGAATTGGAAAGAATTAGAAGGCTAGTTTTTTATAGGTGCCGCGGGTGCTAAATCCAAGTTTGTCTAAAAATAGGGGTGTAAGCGTTTTTTAGGGGATGAAGGGAGATGAGGGTGGATTAATGGCAAAGTATAACCCCCACGAGGTCGGCGCCGGGAGACAAAATGTTCAGAAAAATCCGGGCTTTATTTTTATCCACAGCGCCGAAGTCGTGGAAGTTCATTTTGGGGGTGAAAAAGTGGGGTGAAATTTCGAAAAATCAGTTTTAATTCGATAACTCTTTAGGAAAAATGTACACATTTTTTGTTCAAATGGGTACGTTGTAGCCCTTGAAAAGACGCGTCGATCGAGTATTTGATCATCCCTGTCCAATAATATCTTCAACCCCCAAAAAATTGTTGAAATATCAAAAAACAATTATTTATTGAATAACTGAAAAACAATCGATTTTTCGGGGATGGTTTAAATGTACGAAACGTAGAGAATACTTTTCTCTATATATTCGTTTCTATGGACCATCCCTGAATTTTGCTTTTTCCAACCCCTCTCGGGGGTTGAAAATAAAAAAATAAATTCGGGGAGAACTGTTGACTGAAAATAAAGAGATACGAGTTTGGCGCTGTGGACAAAAGTGTAGCTGAGGGTTCAAGCTACAAGTTGATCCACGGCGGCGAATTCGTGCGGTCAATAGTTTTCCCAGAATTTCATTTTGAATTTTCAACCCCCGAGAGGAGTTGGAAAATAAAAATTCAAGGATGGTCCATAGAAACGAAAATATAGAGAAAATTATACTCTACATTTCGTACATTTATACCATACTCGAAAAATCGATTGTTTTTGAATTATTCAATGAACAATTTTTTTTGGCGTTTCATCAATTTTTTTAGGAGCCAAGATATTATCGGAGAGTGATGATAAAAATTCGATCGACGCGTCTTTTCAAGGGCTACAACGTTCCCACTTGAACAAAAAGTGTACGAATTTTTCCCAAAGGGTTATTCAATTAAAACTGATTTCTCAAAATTTCAGCCCACTTTTTCATCCCGAAAATGAACTAACACGACTTTGGCACTGTGGAGAAAACTAAAGCTCGGATTTTTCTGAGCATTTTGTCTCACGGCGCCGACCTCGTAGGGGTTGTACTTTGTCACCAATCCACCCCCATCCCCCTTCATCCCCTATAAAAACCCTGCACCCCGATTTTTAGGCAAACTTGGATTTAGCACGTGCGGCACCTACAGTATCACCTGTCAAAAGACTGGGCTTCTCATTCTTTCCGACTGCGGGCTCAAAATGCTTTGCTCAAAATCAGCAAAAAAAAATCAGCAATACGAAGAAAATGTATTTTCATTGCAGTCCAACGATGCAAACTTCAATATCATATATTTTTGCGTCCCGAAACTCCACCTTAATCTGTCTAAATACCGATGGAGAATTTTTTTTGTCTTCCTTAATTTGTCGAATGAAAATTCTTCGTCTTCATTTCTTTATTCTCATTATTATCTGAAATAGTTTTCTGCCGCTTTCGGTTATATATTTTTAATAATGATCAAAAATCTTATTTTCGTAGTCTGAATGAGCAAAAAAAAATCAGCAATACGAAGAAAATGTGATTTCGTTGCAGTCCAACGATGCAAACTTCAATACCATCGATTATTGCGTCTCGGAAGTCCACCTTAATCCGCCTAAATACCGATAGAGACATTTTCAAGAGTTTTTGTTGTTGTTTTCTTTAATTTGTTTAATGATTTCATCATATGATATGAGTAGTACACTGCGTATACATGTAACACTGGCCTTAATTCTAAAATTTAAACACTCGTGTGCGTTCGCATGAAAATATATCGAGCGCGCAAGAATGACGGTATAGTTAATAGCATAATCGCGGATAATTTTGATTATTCGCAAAATAATTATTATCACTGATTTGGTGACGATGTCCCGAGGATTTATCTTCTTTCCTTATTCACTTATTCGTTATTCATTTAATCGTCTCGAGCTTTCAAACGAGCGAGCGCATCGGTAATTTCATAGATTGCGCCTGTTAACCATTGAATTATATATAATATATATTAAAATGTTATATCGCAACGTAACTTAACAGATTCAGAAGCTGAGATTGGTATGATTCAGGGTCATAGCTATTATCGTATTTTAATACTCTACTTTCTTCTCTACTGTACAACATTTTACACTCACTGTCTCCTTAACCTGATCTTTTTTTCAAATCCTCAACCCCCCCCCCCCCCTCTCTCTTCCTTAGGTATGTCGATTAAGCTTACATTGCTACGAGATTATTTAAAAGAGTCATGAGATTGCATACCCTTCGTTTGGGTATTAATAACATTTTTTTCATGTTTTTTTTTTTCGTATTCCTTGAACGATTTCGAGACCAGCTGCGTTTATGTCTGTTTTTGCCTCGTGTCAGCCGCAAAACTAAATTCCAAGTCACGTATACGCTCTCGTGCGTACAGATCGAGAGTGGCCGCATTCGATGAGCCTACTGTCTGAGGACATCCTAAACATTTTATATACAGGAAGACGAATTTTATCGTCGTTCTTATCGTCGTACTCCGCTCCATGTGTACCTTTGATATGCTAATTTTATGCTTTATTTACATCTTGGTAATATCGAGCTAAATAAGTACGAAAAAAATCCCTGGATTATTTTTAAAAAAAACTGCTCGATCGTACTCCAACTCAATGGGGACTCGATATTACTCGCTTAGTTATTACTTATATATATATATATGTATATATATAGGTACATATATATAAACTGGCAACAATTAACAGTCCTATGGTTCGAATCGATCGTTTCCTGTGCTTCCGTTCTTTATCCCGTCGAGCATAGAAAGAAGAAAAACGTGAGTCTCAAACGGGTAAGTTCGGACTCTGATTTTGACATTGCCCGTGGGACGAACGATACGACGGAATGAACCGTTCGTTCGACTGCAGTTTCGTGGCTGTAAAACTCGGAGACTCGCGGCGAGATAGCTTAAGGTACCATCACAGTGTAAAATTTTCAAAAAATCGTTTTTTTGCGTTATCCGACAGTATAGACTATAACCATGCTGTTCAATGTTTGGGGCGAAATTCGAATAATTTCGGTCGCTACAGCCTTCCTCAGAGAGAGAGAGAGTGATTCGAGCAGCGGCGTGCGCACGCAAAACTTCGAACGCGTTTTTCACAAAATGTCTTTCAAAACGGTGTACACTCTCGAAGAAAGAGTTTTCGAGCTATCCGTCTCAAATTTCGACACAACATTCTTCACGCCATTCTCGAACTTGCTATGGAAGCTTCTTGTTAGATCTTCATATTTTTTAACGAAAAACTCGAAAAAATAGGCTAAATTCGAGACGTTTTTTTTTTCAAACTGCCGCCATTTTGTCAATTTTTATATTAAGGGGCGGTACCTGAGTAAACGGCGAGAAAAACAGGTAAACTTCGGGAATTTTTATCTCAAAAACTAATGTTTCGATTGGATCCGGGTTTTTTTTATTGGAAAATATATACATTGAGGTATGTTTAGGAATTTTCAAAAATAGCTTCGTCGACTGGAAGCGATTCAAACGCGATTATCTCGAAACATAGTTCTCAAAGTCGTTGCCAGATGTTTCTCGTAAACGGCTTGTACGATTTTGTCCAAATTTGGATGCAATATTCCTCGATAGTTTTTCTCGTTCGCCACGTAGGATTTTTTTTGAAATTTTCATTTTTGACGGAATTGCGACCGTTTTAATTTAATTTTCGTTTTTCGTTCGCCATTTCCGACGATTTTGAATTGCATACACATTCCATAAAAAAAGCAATGGTTCAATCAAATGAAAAACCCCTACGTGGCGAACGAGAAAAACTAGCGAAGAACATTGTATCGAAATTTGGACAAAATCGGACAAGCCGTTTTCGAGATACATCTGGCACCGACATTGAAAACTATGTTTCGAGATAATCGCGTTTGAATCGCTTCCAGTCAACGAATTTATTTTAAAAAATTCCTAAACATACCACAATGTACATATTTTCCAATTTAAAAAAACCCGGATCCAGTCGAAACATTAGTTTTTGAGATAAAAATTCCCGACGTTTACCTGTTTTTCTCGCCCTTTACTCAGGTACCCCCCCCCCCCCCCCCCCCTTGAAAAACCCTCCATAGCAAGATAGCGGCTTTCATACCGATTAATATTCATTTCACAAATTTTGTTTCAGATAATATCAACGGCCTCAACCGGGTACGCCGTAAGGACCCCTTTTTTCGAAGACATTTTCAACCGTTAAAAAAAATGTAGAAAAAAATAAAAATAAACGTTTAAAAATGTATATTCTGTTCTTCATGAGTGCTTCGATTTGGCATAAAAAAATCAAACTGATTAGCGTATTTCAACCATTGAAAAAAAAAAAAAAATCGCGAAGATCAGCTAATTTTCGTTACACTGTGATGATCCCTTAAATTACGGAAGCTTCAGTTCTGCCGGTCGGAGGAGTCGCCGTTCTCGCTGTAGTTGTCGTGGGCGTCGTCGTCGTCGTCGTCGTCGTCGTCGTCGTCGTCGTCGTCGCGTTGTTGTTGTTGTTGTTATTGTTGTTGTTGTTGCTCGCCTCGCCGGCGTGACTGGAGCAGTAAAATTTCTTGTGGGCTATGAAGGTGCTCAGATAATTGAAGCTGATGTCGCAAGAGCGACAGTAACGAGGGCCGGTCTTGCTGGGATCCAGGCTCTCCTCGGGTGGTGGTGTGTCCTCGCGTTCTTGCTTCACTTTGCCGAGCGTTTGTGGCGCCGAAGCTGGTGGTGGCGGGGGCGGCGGAAGTGGTGGCGGCGGAGGTGGCAACGGTGGGCTCTTTCTCACCTCGGCTTTGCCGTTCAACTGAACCTCCGTCGCTACTTCCTTCGGTGTCGTTGCCGTCGCGGGCTCGCTCGTTGCATTACCCGCCTCGTCGTCCACCACGTACTCGATGTATTTTTCCTCCTGAATAACGCAAAGAAATTGAGCTTGAGTTGGAGACACAGCGGAAGGCAAGCGAAACGAAAATTTCAAGCCAGCAGATATATGTTTGTTGTGAAAGTTCAGTCGGTCGTAGGATTCGTCATGTGCACGGTCGGTATATTCGGGTCTGGGCGCTCCGTTCAAAAATGCGTGACTCTAAGTGACGCCTCTCTTTGCACATTCCACCGTGGCGCTAGTGAAGGGAAGGCACTTTTGTTTATACCGCGTTTACGGGACATGGCATGCGCGCAGTTGTGGCGACGGTCGTATGTACGTTGTGTGGCCTAACCTCGTTTTGGCCGGGTGATTTCGAGTGTATCGTAGCCACGATTTATATTCAATACGGAATAAAAAAAGACGAAGTGTCTATATATTGCGATGCCGAAGCGGTGCACGATACCGGGATGCAGAAATCGATACATAAATAACCCGGAGCACGTCTCGTTATATAAAATTGCAAATGACGAAGAGTTGCGTGCTAAGTGGGTGAAGGCACTAACGCCATAAATAAATGGACAATTGAATTAGCGATGTGCAAATTTACATTGGAGCATGCCGACGATTTCATTTCGATCGCAGTTCACTACTATTTGCGCCCAGGTAGCAATTTCAAAATAGTTGCCTATTAGATGTCCAAATGGGTACCAAATGTCCGCTTGGAAGTTACCTATAAGTTATCATGTGTCCAACGGCTATCTTTTTGGATGGTCGTTGACTTTAAGATAACTTCCGGGCGGTCATTTGGCACCCTTTTAGCCGACTTTTGGACAACTTTTTGAAAATTGCTGCCTGCCAAGGTAGCAATTTCAAAATAGTTGTCTATTAGTTGTCCAAATGGGTACCAAATGTCCGCTTGGAAGTTACCTATAAGTTATCATGTGTCCAACGGCTATCTTTTTGGATGGTCGTTGACTTTGAGATAACTTCCGGGCGGACATTTGGCACCCTTTTAGCCGACTTTTGGACAACTTTTTGAAAATTGCTGCCTGGGTGGGCGGCTTCGTATGCGCCTACTGACAGCCCAAATAAAGCTGGCACGTCCAAAAAAAAGTGGTGATACAAGAAAATAGGCGAAATTGCATACGCATTAGGGGTACAGGAAGGCGTACACCTTGTATATTAATAATGAACAAGCATTAAAAACTTTAAACGAAAATGTTAATCTTTATAATCCCTCCCACTTTCCGCATGTTTTTTTTATTTTAAATTATGGTAAATATTCGGAAGCGGGAATCCTGCTAGAATCGGGTTAATCTTTTTTCGTATTTATATATATATATATATATATATATATATAAATATATATAAATATATATAAATATATATATATATATATATATATATATATATATATAACCATTCAAACAAAAATTAGCCTGATTCTAGCTGCAGCCCCGCTTCCGAATATTTACCCAAACTATAATTTACGCGTAAATGTCGAATGTACTTCCTTACCGTAAATGAAAAAAAATATAATCGGATTGAGCGATACTTAAATCGGCCTATCCATGTCAAACACTATGAGTATCATTAACTAATGGCCCATCGCTCATATTTTCGGTTTATGCTTTTAGTTTTTGTGTTCGTCTAATTATTTAGGATGTATTCATTTTTCATTGCGGCCACGTGAAGAGAAAGACAATTCGCATGCGCGCATACATCGCGCTCTGTCACACATGCCTCTGAGATGGCAGCGCTCCACGCTTTTGCGGCCAGTTCCGCAAAGAGAGGCGTCAGATAGAGGCACGCTTTGGGGTATACGTAATATACGGGAGTGCCCAGACCTGTATATACGACCGTGGTCATGTGACAGCCAAGTCTCACATGGCAAGCTTTAACGAAAAAAAAATGGCCGTTTTATAGCCAAAAAACGGCCGTTTTTTTCGTTAAAATCGAACCATTAACTTTGACTGTCCGCCATTTTGTGAAAAATGAATATTTTTTAAAATCCTTCGATTAAAGACTAGTTTATACTTATATTTGACTAAATCCATCCGCATTTTTTTCTTCAGATGATCCACTTCGCCGCAATGTTGGTCACCGCAAACCGTGTATACAAAAACATTATTTCATTGACGGCCATTTGCCACTAAACAATGTAATATTTTTCAATAAAAAAATTACTGAAAGTTCTTCAAGATGTGTTCTTTAAGATGGTATATTGATCGATTAAAAAAGTTTTGTAGTTTTCTTTAGAAAAATTCATGAAAAAGGCCTTTTTTTTGCGCTACAAGTGGGGGTAACGCCTTAAGAAAGTAATGAATAATGCATTACTTTTTCATAAAAAATTTAGTGTTCACCTGAAGGTCTGTTCCACGTTTCTCGAAGTGCATTCTTATGTGGGTTCTCATGCCGCGCAGTGTGTTTCCCTTGTAACGACAGATCTTACAACGAAACGCTTTGACACCCTGATGGGCGTCCATGTGACGTTGAGCCGCGCCTGCGGTTGGACTGACGGCACCGCACACCAGACATCTCCATCCACCTGTGGGACCGCTCGAGCACGTGTGCGTTCTACCGGGATCGATCATCGTCTGTGGATTCGACACAAAACTCGTTAGCCAAAATGCTCACTGGTAGCAGACACCCAGGGAGGGGGGGGGGGGGGGGGGGGCTACAAATTATTTTTGTAGGTTAAATCTGAAAAATAAATGAGAGGAATTTGAATATATTAAGGGGCCAGTCCACTTTGAAAATTGCAAAAAATCGAAAGCAAGCAAGACTTGAAGAAATCGACGATGATGAGCAATAAGAAGGGATTTTGTACGGTGCAGGAATTGCCGATTGAGTTTAGGTAAGAGTTTTTCATAGTATAAACTTCAAACGCGTTTTTCTCGAAAACACGTTTTCAAAATCTAGCTTCATCGTATCGCTAAAACTAATAAACCGATTCTCTTGAAATTTGAACCACATATTGTAAACATGATTCGCAACAAAGTGACCCTCGATGGTTTTAAAATGTTCATTTTTACTCGTTGTTTTGCGAAAAACTGCGAAAAAGGCGTGTTTTTTTTACTTTTTTCGTTTTTCATCTGCCATTTTTTTATTTTTTGATAAAACTTCATATCCGAGGGTCATTTTGTAGCTGGTGTTATACTGAATCTAATGAACTTTGATTTTTTGGTTTTAGACAAGCCATTGCCGAGTTGTGATGGAGCTACCTAGCCCACCTATTTTTGAGGCGTTACGTTAAACTGTAGTTTTTGTACTTAAAAATGAATGAAAATAATTTTTTTTTTTTTAAATGTATTTCGAGGCTTTATTTATCAAGCCCAACAACTTTTATATTCATATCTTTTATAAAATCCTCGAAAAAAAATTGCAAAAATAGCCCTTTTTCGTGGCTCCGAAGTGGACTGCCCCTTTAAACAAAAATTTGTTCGAAAAATCTGCGGTAAACTTGATTTTTCGTGACATTAAATGAAATATGATATTTTTCTGAATACATATAATTTTTTATAGAATTTTCTCTCTATTTCGAAAATCCCATTTCTGAAGTACCCCGGACACTTCTTGGATTTAATATGGCACATTGCTCCGAAAACATATTGAACATATGTGACTGTTCATCCATTTTTTCAAATTTACAACATTAATATGGAAATAAAAGGAAAATTGTAAAAAAATTCATACCTATTCAGAAAAATCTACGAATTCATTTTATAATATGAAAAAAGTAATTCACCGGACATTTGTTGAACAATTTTTTTTTTCAACAATTTACTTATAACTTTGCATTATTATTACCGGAAACTAATGTTTTTGGCATGTTCAATGTGGTTGATAAAAAAAATTGTAATCTCATCGCAAAGTACTCAAAATTCTCGCGGAAGCTCGCTTCTGGTAGGGAATGTAGGAGCAACACATGCTTGATTGAGGTAGTACGAGCGCGCAATCTTGATTTCTATAGACTTTGTTCAAATTTTAACCAGACATTGTTCATATCATTATGCATGTTTGAGTGAAATTTCAGAACAGTCGTCTATTTAGATTGGGAGATAATGGGTTTTAAAATTGCAACTTTTAACACTGCAGGGTCTGCATTGAAATTTAGACGGAATAATATTCCGCAAAAAATATGTGTCCCCTACAATAAGAAGACGTATGGCAACACCGCATCGTTCCATGTACCCAATGACGTGAGTTTGCGCGGTATGTTTAAAATAATACTGCAACACAAATTTTCATTTGAAAGTCATTTTTAATCGAACAAAGTTTTTAATTAGTTATGAATGGATCAACACTTTTACTTGTTAATCAATATAACATGAACAATATCAAATATTAATATTCAGAATGCAAATATATTTTTATGACAATATTTTTGACTTTAGGAAGACGATAATTATTGTTTTATCGAAATATTGAACAATACTGTTCTCCGGTGTTGCAATATGTCTTCTTATTATAGGGGACGAATATTTTTTACGAATAATTATTCTGTCTTTATTGAACGTTTTTAGCAAAACTGAATAGTAAATGCAATCCAAACTTTTGTCACTCTTTCCTTGACTAGTTTGCTGTCTAAACATAATTTTTATTCAAAATTTATCAATACAATAGAATGGTACGACGAGTTATGCGACCTGACTTTCGGTCGATGCAGACCATGCAGTGTTCAAAGTTGCAATTTCGAGACCCATTGTCTCCCAATCTAAATAGTCGACTGTTCTGAAATTTCACTCAAACATGCATAATGATATGAACAATATCTGGTTAAAATTTGAACAAAATCTATAGAAACCAAGATTGCGCGCTCGTTCTACCTTGAGGCATTAGGCCACAATAACGGGTATAAAATCATGTGCGAATTTAACAATTTTTTTCGTATGAAAAAAAAGATTCACTCGTGAAATTAATTACACATTTATTTAGTATGAATATCAAGCTGTTAGAATATATATATATATATATATATATATATATATATATATATATATATATATATATATATATTCGATGCTTTTTTCCAATTGGCGTGACAAATAACTTCAACAATTTTCACTCGATTTACTTCAAATTTGAAAGTTATGTTCCTAATTGCATTTCGCAGAGAAGTACGTACGGAATTTCTGATTAATCGAAAACTTGTCATTTTATGAGCAGTCATAACGAAATTTTTCACTGAAAATTAATTTAAGTTCAAATACCTACAACTTTTGAATAAAACAACATTTTTTTAATTCCGTACGTACTCCTTTAGGTATTCTACTGTAGATTGACGAGAATTTGTATTTTTTGTTGTAGGTAAAATATTGTGGATGCTAAATGTCACGCCGCAGAGCGCCTGAAAAAAAGATAACAAAAGAAAATATTAGTAGTGGCCCATTTTGTACATCGAAAAAAAGAAATTCTAACAGCTTGATATTCATACTAAATAGATGTGTAATTAATTTTATAAGTGATTCACTTTTTCATAGGAAAAAAAATTGTTAAATTCGCACAAGATTTTATACCCGCTACTGTGGCCTAACCCCTTAAGCTGGAGAATCTTCATTTGCCGGCGGCCATGTTTTTGTTGTTTTTCTGCATTTTTTCGTGATTTTTCCAAGGCTCTCAATACATGTACCTTTGTATTTTCAAAAATGCGTTTATTTCTCACCAGCCGTTTTCTAGGAAGAATAATTGGAATTTGGTAATTTTTTTCGGGGCCTGTTAGTTGTAGGCCCTTAAGGGAGACTTTGTCCTTGAAATCGGCGGGAGATGTTAGCGGCTCAACATGAGCAGCTAGAAGAAGAGGAGGGATGCCTCTATGGACCAGGCATTGCCGATTAGCGGTAATTATAAACACATTTGTGTAAACACATTACAAAACATTAAACGCGTTTTTCTCGAAAACACGTTTTTAAAAATGGCTGACATTCTCCTGACCGCTGTAATTAACATATCGACCTGAAATTTGGAGAGCATACTCAGCAAATATGTCTTCACGGAATGACGGATCGTTTTTTCGATAGATACATTTTAGCATTTATTATTTATCTTTTTATGCGAAGAAAAACGCGAAAATTCGATTTTTTTTTAAACTGCCGCCATTTTCCGAAATTCGTACTAAACGAAAAACCCATCCGTCATTCCATGACCAAAGGGTCACAGATTGATAATATGCTTTGAATTTGTGTTTCAGATCAACAAAGAGGGGGCAGTGATGTCAGCCGTTTACCTCCCGCGATTTGAGGACCTGTTTTCGCGGAGCTGCAACGGCCGCCATTTTGGTTTTTTTTTGCAAAAAAAAAATTTCTTAACGTTCTGTATATCATGAATGCAAGCAAGAAAAAAATCGCACTCAAAAAGCTTTACTCGTTTCCTTTAAAAAAAATAAAATGTAAACACCTGAAATATGGCACTCCAAGGACAAAGTCTCCGTTAATGCGGAAACGTACAAGTACGAGGGAGCGAGAGCCGATAAAGACGTCGAGATAAGATCAAGATGCGAAAGTATGATACGAATTCCAAGGACGACGAGATCAAAGTTGCCGATAGCGAAGCAAAGATAATCCGGAAGAAAGCAAAGTTCGGGAATAAATATGAATGTATCGTGGAGCCTGCGTGGCGATATCGATCGACTAGTAACGGACCTTGCATTTGGGACATTGCGCGTGATGTTCCTGGGGCTCGGGCCTCTTCTTACAGTAAAACGCCTGATGGGTCGCGAGATTGTCCATGGAGGCGAACTTTATGCCGCAAGCCGCGCATATCAATTGGACGAGCGGTGGCGACGGTGTACCGGGCGGTGGTGAATTGCAGACGGTACTTTCCCTCGCTTGGCAGTAATGTTTCTTGTGAGCGATGAAGTTCTCGTGACGGCAAAACACGATATTGCACTCTTTGCATCTGTAAAGTATACGACAAAAGTGAGCACGGCTGAACGAGCTGTTGCTGAGCTATTCGACCGCGTGGATCGAAACTCCGTTTGTGTTCGAGCTTCACAACTATTTGTTGTGAAAAGTGTTGGGTCTACTTGGATACTTTTGGATACTTGGACTATCAAATAAATTGGTATTGAAGTTTGCATCGCGGAAACGCAACGAAAATTATCAACCAACATTTTTTCATGATATATTTGTATTATTATAGATCTTTTTTTTAAGTAGTATTGGTTTTTCCTTTAGGTACACGCTTTTCGCGTTTGTTACCAATTCTTTCCCATCATTGTGACCGTTCTTTCCTCTACCGTTTACTCCCTTTGTCTCCATCTTTCTCCCTGTTCCCCCCTGTTGCGGCCGCAGCCGACTTCCCCCTCTGTATTATATTCATCATGACATTTCTGTCATGGGTATAGGGAAACTGCGGAAAACCTATACCGATACAGCCGGTCATTGAGTTCGCCCCCCCAGTCGTGGAACTAGTCTTATTTCGCCGCGAAACGCCGAAGAAAAACATTTCACGACGAGATGTACGCGACTGGGATTCGAACCCGGGACCTCCCGGTCCGCTGGTTTAGTGGCGAGCACGCTAACCACGAGACCATCGCACCAGTTTTTTTAAGCAGTATTATATTGTAGGTCGCTAAATAAATGTCGTAAAAAATGGTTGAATTATTTTTGTAGGTTAAATCTGGAAAATAAATGAGAGGAATTTGAATATATTAAGGGGCCAGTCCACTTTGAAAATTGCAAAAAATCGAGAGCAAGCAAGACTTGAAGAAATCGACGATGATGAGCGATCAGAAGGGATTTTGTACGGTGCAGGAATTGCCGATTGAGTTTAGGTAAGGGTTTTTCATTCGATTTTTTTTTGTTTTTTTTTTCTACTGTTTATACTTTCAAGAATACGAAATAAGATTTTTCAAATTTGCTGACATTGTAACTCAAAGAGCAATTATCCGATTGACTTGAAATTTGAACTGAGTACTCTTGAATATATTTACTCTACAATGACGTAGGATATTTTTGATCAGATGAAAATTGACGACTTGGAATTGAAAAAAACGACCATTTGTATGGAAGAAAACAGACGTTTTTCCATAACAACGCCATTTTGATAGATTTTGATATTCTTCGAAAATCCTACGTCATTGTACAAGAAATACCATCCAGTTTAACGACATTTTTTCCTTTTTCCAATATTTTTCTATGAAAAAATTACGTAATATAGGTCGAGTATAGCCAAATATATTCTTAATGTTCCGAAACATTTGATTGAGGATTTGTCTTCCAAAAAATTCCCAAAGATCACCCAAATTTGCTGCGTTCACACTGGTATAGCCCCTTAAGGAGTGAGATGCAGTCAGAATTTGAAAAAAAATCGATTTTTTCAAACATTTTCTTGTATTATGATGTTCCGAAAATATTCCCTGAAAATTTCGAGTCAATTCGATGAATAGTTTCCGGGATATGCCACAATTAGTGAAGGGACGATGGGTATAAACGTGGCTGACAAACGCGCAAACGATAATACACGGGACGGCAGAATGCTTCGAAGACAACAACAAATTGATATTTTGGAAGCTTCCACATCGGCAGAAGCCCTTTTGTATGAGCCAGGAATTGATGATTCGATGTAAGTAATTTTTGAATTAGTATTTATATACATAAATCAAGTGTAAAATTGGAAAACTCTTCCAGAAATTTTCAAAAATGTATTACTCAAGAACTATGAACTTTAGCAAAATTTTATAAACATTACTTTCGTTTTAAAATCGCCCAAAATGTTTTTAAAAATACTTCATCCCGAAAAACTTTAATTTTTTGAAAAATGGTACAACAATTGGCTATAAACAATCGAATGCTCGACTTTTCGGCAAAAATTGCGTTTTTTCGAATTCAGCGGATCAAAATACATAAAAAAAAGTTTAGCTTCATCCATCGAGCTCAAAATTTTACGAACATACAATACCGTATCCACATCGAAAAACTTTAAACGTGTTTTTCTCGAAACTATGTTTTTCAAGTCGGTGACCACTATAATCAAAAAACCACTCGATGGATTTTGATGAAATTTGGTGTGCTCATTGATAGCATTAAAAACTAGTCCTTAATCGAAGGATTTTCATTTTTGTTGAAAATTTATATTTTTTTCAACAATAACCGAGTGATTTTTGGGTCGAAAATCGAAAGTTATCTGTCGGAAGCCGCCATTTTGTTATTTTTCGAAAAAAAAAGCTTCGATTAAGGACTAGATTTATTATCAAACTAATGATTATTTTTTGTTTCTTGATTTCAGATGATCCGGTAAAATTTTATGATGGTCACCGCAAAGCACTACATGCCGAAGGGGGTCCGACAAAGATAGCGATATTTGTATAAATAATCAACATTTTCCTTTGAAAATTTGTACAAGTCAAGTTGAAATATAACATAAAAAGTCTGTGTAACCACTTTTGTAAGATAAACTTAATTACTATTAAAAAAAAAAAAAGATTGAAAGGCGTTTTTTCACGCCTCTGCATCTCACTCCTAAAAAATTAAAAAATTGTGAAAATCGGCAATATTGTCTTCGCCCAAAGGTATCTTCCCCTCAAAATGGAACACCCGTTAAAATCCCGTGGAACCTAAAATAACGCACGCTCCACGGCCACCATGTCCTCGACATGTTCGGATTCACCACCGACCGACCATTCCCCCATGGAAATTTATGTATGTAAAATATATGCAAAAAATATATGCTACATATATATATATATATATATATATATATATATATATATATATATATATATATATATATATATATATATATATATATATATGTATATATATATATATATATATATATATATATATATATATATATATATATATCGGTCGCATATATAGTGACGAAAAATAGAATAATACGTATATATTCAGTATATATGCACCAAATATATGACGCATATATGACCCATATATTTTCGATATATTTTACTGACCAAAAAAATATATGCTACGTATAAACACTATACATGATGCATATATGAGGCATTTAGCAAGCATATATTTTCGATATATTTTCAATCTATTTTTTTGTCAGAGAAATATATAAAAAATGTATGCGTCGAATATCACTCATATATGTGTCATTTATGCGTCATATATGACGCATACATTTTTGATACATATTCCTGGCGAGAAATATATGCTGTGTATAAACACTATTACAGTTAAACTTAATAAAACTTAAAACTTAAACTCAAAAAAACTAAAAAAAAACTTAACTCACAGTTAAGGGGGGATTGTCTTTTTTTTTCGCATAATTTACCGCTTTTTGGGAATTTTTTTGTGAAGTAAGTATACAACGGAAAACTCGTGAAACTTGGCATATAGTTTTATTGATCTGTTTACTACATACAAAAAATTTTTTAAACAATTTCATCAAAAAAATCCCCCCTTAAACGCGTTTTTCTCGAAACAGCTTTTTCACAACTGGTGTGCACGATTTCTCAAAAACTATTCAACCGATTGCCTTCAAATTTGGACAGAATGCCCAGCTGACATCCTTTTATCGTTCGATGAAGCAAAAAAGCAATACGTTTAATAGTTTTTTATTTATAACAAAAAATCGATCAATTTTTTTCGAAAAATCGATACTTCAAGTTCAAAACGTCACCAAATCGTCAATTTTTTTTTCTCCCTTCATCGAACGATAGCTATATGTGTCTAAAGTAAAATGCTTTTTGGGTTTTTGTTGCAGGATGAACGTGAAGGCTGTAATCGTGCACACCATCAAAAAAGGACCATCGCGCGTCGAGGGGGGTGGGAGGCGGATTTTTTTATGGAATTGTTTAAAAAATTTTTTGTACGTAGTAAACAGATCGATAAAACTATATGCCAAGTTTCACAAGTTTTCCGTTGTATACATTCTTCACAAAAAAATTCCCAAAAAGCGGTAAATTTTGCGAAAAAAAAAAGACAATCCCCCCTTAAAGTACACCATAACATATAAACACTATATACAGATATGCTACGCATATCTGTGTATATGTGGCATATATGTGCCATTTATGCAGTATATATGTGGTATGTATGCAGGGTAAATGCTACATATATCATCGATATATGATACATTGATACACAAGTAATACCACGCATACACATCTCATATATGAAAACGTTACGAAAATTAGAATTTGGCACATACATGCAACGTATATTTTCAATATATGGCATACATTTCACATATACTACAATTGTTAATAAAATAAATTTGCAGTATATTTTCGCGTATACAAATTTCCACGGGGGCTGTCCCGAAGCATCAGAGCACAACCATCATCGGCCCCCTGACAGCATTGAAATTCAGTGAAAAATGTGCCTACCGAGAGACGCCTTGCTTGACGAGTACCCCGGGTACGGGTGGTGGTGGAAGTTCGGCGAGTCTGAGGGCGAGTTCGGTGGTTGGTGGCTGTTGGTTCTGTGCATTCGGCAGAGACCTAGTTCTCGGGCTGGCGCTGCCCCGTGACCTTGGACTGCCTGGCGGTGGTGGCAACGAAGATGGCGCAGGCGAGACGCGATTTTCCTTCTCGTCTTGTTGGACCGGTGACCTCCGTACGCTGAGATCGAGGGGTGCCGATGCACCGGAGGACGGTGAGGTCGACAGTACGGGAATCGACATTACGATCGGCGTCACCGGTTTATTGGCTATCCTCAGTACGGACGGTGGATCCTGCACGGTATTTTGGCTGTTGGTCGGTGGACCTCGGGTCATCGGCTGCAGCGATCCGTTCGGCAGAAGGAAGCACGGTGTATCGGGCGTCGGTAAGGTAGGTGCGGCGAGCATACTAGCGCCGCGAAACAGCGAGTACGGAACTATGAGAATGGGATTCGTCGGCAGTGCGAGGCAGGTGTGCGGTGGCGGCGAATCACCGGGGCTTCCAGTCGTGGGGGGTGAATTTTTCGTCGTCGTCATGACCGTTGTGTCCTTGACGACGTGCCTGGTGTTGCAATAGTGGGTCTTGTGAGCGCGATATGTCTTTAGGGAGACGAATCTTATGTCGCAATTTCGACAGTATCTCTCGGCCTCCTCGTTCAACGAGCCGTTCGACGAACTCGAGGATTTCGTCGAGTTCGCGCTCGCGGTTGTGCTGCCCTGCGGCGACTGGGACGTCGTCGTGATCGTCGTGGGGGCGGCGATCGGGGCCGCGGCTATCGGCGATGTCGCGTGCATTCTCATGTGACGATTGAGCGATACTTTCTTGTCGGCACTGTAAGAACACTGGGGACACGCGTATGCCTTGCGCGACTCGTATTTGCCGGTCTTCTCGTCGTCCTCGTCGTTGTTGCCACCGTCCTCATCCAAGCGAGGCCTGTGCGCGCAGTAATACGTTCGGTGCGCCTCGAGGGTGCTCGCCGAGCTGAAACGTATGCCGCAAGGTGGACACATCAACGGGATCGGCCTCGATGGCTCCAGCGTCAATGACTCCTTACCGTCCGTCGGTAAAACGAATAAACGACCCGATGCTAACGCTGCGGATAGAGAGAACGGAAAATCGGCGTTTTAAATGCGCGTTTTGAGTCTCGCTAAGGCGTTTTTATGTAGATGTTTTTTTTTGTTCGAAGACACGTTCAGGATAGTATTGAGTTTTTGTGGGTTTGTTTGGGTTTGGCCTGTATTCGAAATATTGGCAATCAAAGATTACACGGTTTTACACGTGGTACATTTCACGCAATAACAACGAAACATTTATTCAGATTAATTTTTTTTTCAATTATGGAGAAGCGTGACGACGTAAATAAAAAAACGTCATGATATTTGACCGTCCAGTTTCAGAGTTATAGCGATTTAAATTGAGGGGTTAGGCCACTCTAGAATTTTCGAAAAATCGATATTTAGCCAAACGGCGGAGATTTATTTGTACTCCCAATAATATAGGGTGTCCAATAGGAAGTTCCTAAAACTAAATAAGTGTCTCTTCCCTCCATGAATTCAATAGGGGTCCCTTTTTCTAAGGCGCATACCTGAGGCCCCGCAGTTTTATTCCAGCCGTGGTTGAAGCAAGTACGCGCGCGTCAAAATGAGTGAGCTCACCACGGAAGAAAAAGTATATCTTATTGAGTGCTTCTTCTCGAGGGGAAAAATGTATAGTAATGCGTATAGAGGGTTTCGTACTAAGTTTGGAACTCATAGAGTTGCCAGCGAAAACACTCTGAAAAGGTAAGAATTGAATATTTATTCATATCGATCTATGGCACAACTTGTGTTTCAATTCAATTAAACTGCATTGAAGTAATTTTACGTTAATTTTTGTAGGATAATCGATAACTTCGCGAAGTATGGTACACTCCAGGACCGTAGACACGAGTCGCCAGGGCCATCTGTTACGGTGACTACACCAGAGAAGATCAACGAAGTTGAGAATTATTTCAAACAAAATCCAAATGATTCGATTCGGAAAGCTGCTGAAGCATTAAAAATAACCAAATCATCGTTACACAACATTTTGAAATATTTTTCAAAGTTTCATCCGTATAAAATAAGCACTCATCAATTGTTAACTGAACATGCCATGACGAAACGCATCGAATTTTGTAACACTATTACGGGAATGTTCGAAGCCGAAGAACTTAATGAGAAATTGATTATTTATTCCGATGAAGCACATTTTTGGATGAATGGGTACGTAAACAAGCAAAATTACCGGTTTTGGGGAACGGAAAATCCCAACATATCGCTAGCGAAGTCCCTTCATCCACAGAAAGTAACGGCATGGGCAGTGATTTCAGTAAAAGGAATTTATTTGCAATTCTTGGAATCTACGGTGACAGGAGAGAGTTACAAACAGCTTTTGGAAACGAAATTCTTCCCTTATGCAAAAAAGAGGGGACTGGTTAAAAATGTTTACTTCACGCAAGATGGAGCGACGCCGCACCGGACTCATGAGGTGTTTGAAGCTATTCATCGCGTATATGGGACTCGAGTAATCGGTCTGGGGTACCCTAAATTTGCTCAAGGCGGAATAGAATGGCCTCCGTACTCACCGCATCTGAACCCCTGTGATTTTTTCTTGTGGGGTTACATTAAAGATCATTGTTACGCTAAAAACCCCCAGCACAGTAGAAGAACTGATCGCGGCCATCCAGGAAGTCGTTCGCGGCATTACGAACGATATGTTGGACACAGTTTTTCACAGTTTTCAAAAGAGAATTGATTTTTTTGCACAATCTAACGGTTCGCACTTCGAAAATATCTATCATTAATCACTGTACTTTTTCGTTATTTTTGTCGCGTGAGTCGCTGTGAGTCGCTCCCGCGCAATTCGCTTGTGAGAGCTGATTTTATATTATTTTTGGTGTCAAAAGTTGAAAAACCTGCTGAGTTTGTATGTTTTTTTGCTTCTTTACGTATCGCTGTTATGTTCGAAGTCATTGTTCTCCCGCAATATACAGCTATATTGCGGTATTTGAGCATTGTGTTTTTTAACCTAACAAAAATAGAAACGTGTCATTACCCGCTTTAGAAAAAAGAAGAGGGTCGGTACGCAGTGGCTCAATTTTTCGAGGTACACAGAGCTAAGTCATAATATGGATATTTTCGCGTTGTGATTTAGATAGGTACTGGTACTACCTCATTAGATAGGTACTCATTGTTGATTAATATTCAGTAAATGATTGTTATCGATCTCATAACACGCTGTTTTTTTTTTAAATTTATTTTTCAATAGTTTACTGTACAATACTCCCCATTGTATAGAGAAAAGCACTCCATTACCTACAAGTGTACATTGGATCGTGGTAATTTTCTTCAGTTTTTGCGTGATTTTGAAATTTTGTTTAACTGTGAAATTAGGCATGTTTCACCGTGTACACCCCCAAGTACACAGTGGATAAAATCCCATTAAAAAAATGCTTATCTCAATATCTATCGGGTTAGGGCGTTCAGTGTCTTTTAACAAAATGAAGCCATTGAACACACCTCACGTTTAGTCAAGGTTTCATTGAGATCGTGTGAACAGTTAGGCAGCTATAGATCTCTGAAAAAAATGAGCCGCTGATCCCACTTTGACCCAACGTGTAAAAAAAATACTCCTACGATGTATCAGGTAGACCGTAATGGCCCTGCCTAGTCCTGTTGGGCTCAAGGGCCACGCTACACCCGACCTGTGGCTTTCAAAATGGCTTTTGAACGAATCAACAAACTTCACTGCAAGTTAAGGGCAGGGAAGGGGTTTGCACTTTTGAAAAATCCATTTTTTTGTCTTTTCTTATAGTTAAACATTTCAAGAATACAATCCCAAAATTTCAAGTCGATCGGAGCAAAACTCTCGAAGTTATTGACTATTTAGTCCCGCTCCTCTAACACTGTAGCTCCGACTTCTCTAAACTTCAAACGCGTTTTTCTCGAAACCACTTTTTCAAAGTCCGTGTTCACTGCCATTTGAAAACTACATGACCGATTTATTTCAAACTTGGTACACACTTTCTACATATAAAATACCTCCCCCCAACGGTTAGTTTGAGATTTTTTTTACATTGAGGGGTTTTTCCACCCCCAAAATGGCGGAATTTTTCGTGAAAAATGGCACTTTTCACTTTACATGAGCACGAAAAATTTAGAAATGAAAAAAAAATGATCAAAGACCGTTGGGGGGAGGATTTGATGGTACTTTGACTAAATTTTAATGGTACTTGATTTCAGATAATTCCTAGCTGAGATACAGTGAACACCGCAAATCGTGTTTTTCCAAAGGCGTTCTTGGAAAAGCTTTGTCACCGGCTTGTTTGTGGATATTTTCGCGTACAAATTTCACGGAATGTTCTTGAAACGACACCTAACAATGTACAAAAGGTTTCAATAAATTTACTCCATCCATATAGATGAAAAAAAATCGCAAAAAAGTGTTTTTTTTTTTCACGCTGAAACCCCTACCCTTTCCTTAAAAAAAAACGAGCTCGCAAAATCGACTAAAAAAAGAGTACGATTTGGAATGAAAACGCACCATTCTGAAGACCCGGGGGCAGAGCCGATGTCGAGTTGGGTGGCGAGACGTTTTCGGGTTTGATAGTGAGAGCTGCGACGGTAGCCGGTCTGAGAGCCGGATCCGTCGCAAGACTAGCGTTGAGTCGAAGTCTCGGCGCGGCGTCATCGTCGAGGCGTATTTTTTTCGGCTCCGATGGCACTTCCTCCCCTCGTCTCGAATCCTCGGATTCTCGTCTGTGGACGTCTCGTCGCCTCGTCAGCGTTCTTTGATTATCCTCGTTGTCCTTGAATCCTCGAGGGCTGCACACGACGATGTCATCGTCCGCTTCGTTCCTCGTGGATTTTGGGCTCGAATCTCGCGTTCTGTTGCCCCGCCCCGTCGCCTTTTCCGTCGCGTGGCGCTCCCGAATGACTTTCGCAATCTGGAATGCCGGGTGCAGGAATTAAGGGGGGATTGTCTTTTTTTTCGCAAAATTTACCGCTTTTTGGGAATTTTTTTGTGAAGAAAGTATACAACGGAAAACTTGTGAAACTTGGCATATAGTTTTGTTGATCTGTTTACTACATACAAAAAATTTTTTAATCAATTTCATCAAAAAAATCCCCCCTTAAACGCGCTTTTCTCGAAACAGCTTTTTCACAACTGGTGTGCACGATTTCTCAAAAACTATTCAACCGATTGCCTTCAAATTTGAACAGAATGCTCAGCTGACATCCTTTTATCGTTTGATGAAGCAAAAAAAGCAATACGTTTAATAGTTTTTTATTTATAACAAAAAATCGATCAATTTTTTTCGAAAAATCGATACTTCAAGTTCAAAACGTCACCAAATCGTCAATTTTTTTTCCCCTTCATCGAACGATAGCTATATGTGTCTAAAGTAAAATGCTTTTTGGGTTTTTGTTGCAGGACGAACGTGAAGGCTGTAATCGTGCACACCATCAAAAAAGGACCATCGCGCGTCGAGGGGGGTGGGAGGCGGATTTTTTGATGAAATTGTTTAAAAAATTTTTTGTATGTAGTAAACAGATCAATAAAACTATATGCCAAGTTTCACAAGTTTTCCGTTGTATACTTTCTTCGCAAAAAAATTCCCAAAAAGCGGTAAATTTTGCGAAAAAAAAAGACAATCCCCCCTTAAGGCGGTTGGAGCTTGGCCAAATGACGGTTTATGATTTTTTTCTCCATAAATCTAAAAAAATGCACACGAGATATACATTTACTCTGTAGATGCTGATTTTTCATAGAATATATAATTAAAGGGCAAAATTATGCATTTTTATCACGCGAATAAGAAAAACTGTTGTGTCACTACCAACTTGAAAAAGTCTAGCATCATTGATGATTATTATTAAAAAACTGCGTCAGCGAATGTTTTCTACAACGCAGAATGAAATTTTGAATCATTTATAATTACGGATATTTATATTCATGTCACGAGATTATTTATCGTTAGGATTAATTAATATCAAGGGGTTAGGCCACAGTATAATGTCATGTGCGAATTTTCCGAAACATTCAATTGAGTACTTTTCGTCCAAAAAATTACCGAAAATCACTCAAATTTTCAACACACTGGTATAGCCCCTTAAGAACGGTGAGTTTGACGCCGAAGACAAAGGCGTTTGACGCCGAAGGCCGAAACGAAGGCGCATAATTGGAGGGAGATTCGTGCCAAACGCAAGGATCCTCCAAATTACGATTATTCGGCTCAAAAATCGACATTATGACACGAAAAAAAAGTTATGTGATGCTGATAAAAAATCGCTAATATTTCAAGGTTATGGTCTTGCCAGATGTCCAACCTTACGATTTGACGTTTTACATCTGACAATTTCAACCATAACCTCCTGGTGGGGCCATCTTTTGACAAACGGCGGAGACTTATTTGTACTCCCAATGATACTAAAATATTCGTACTTCTCGAATAAATAATATGTTTTATTGATAAATTTAAATGTCAGGTCATTTTGAGACATCCTTTATATGGTTTACGATGGGCAAAATGGGTTTATTTTCTAAATATTTACAAAGGTTGAGTTTGCGTTATTCCGTTGTTAGGAATGGTTCATCTTCATGCTAATAAACCAAAAAAATTACATGCACTCAACTGTTTATTATCTCAGATGTTATGTGGTGAAAAAAATTCAAAAAATTCGTAGAGACTCAGTATAGTCTAGACAATAACATATCCTTTTTCTTCATTTAATCTTGGATTGTGGCTAACACTCCTTAAGGGGGAATATACTTTTGTAAACTTTTGTTGCATCTTTTTCCTACATCTTCCTTTTTGTTTTGTTTTGTTGCTGGTTTTGTTTTTCTCAAAAAAACAAAACCAGCTTAAAACTTTGAACGCGTTTTTCTCGAAACTATGTTTTTAGACAATCGATTGACTTGAAATTTTAACTGTAGCTTCTTGACAACACTTTCTAGTCCAGTATCTACGTTTTTTTTCTCGATAAGTTGAAATTTAAAAATTTTATGATCGATATTTGACCGATTGTTATTCTTCAAACTCACGCCATTTTTTTTTAATTAATATTTCGAAAACCCCCTACGTACTGGACTAGTTTTTTATATCTACTTTCAAAATATTTTTCGTTCTAGCTTGAAAATATAGAGGACTATGAAAAAAGGAGTTTTCTTTCGACTACGGCGCCGCCATTTTGTTTCAAAATAATTTTAAAACATTTTTTTTCTTTTACTTCAAGACTAGTAACATGTATAAAAAAAACCGAATTTAAAAATATCGTTTTGTTTTTCTTAAATGAATTGTCACAAATGACCCTTGGTTTTGCCCTCACAAAGGTATATATTCCCTGTTGAAAAAACGTTTTTCGTCCAAAGCCCAGAGGTCGCTGGTTTTGTTTTTCTCAAAAAAAACAAAACCAGCTTAAAACTTTAAACGCGTTTTTCTCGAAACTATGTTTTTAGACAATCGATTGACTTGAAATTTTAACTGTAGCTTCTTGACAACATTTTCTAGTCCAGTATCTACGTTTTTTTTTTCGATAAGTTGAAATTTAAAAATTTTATGATCGATATTTGACCGATTGTTATTCTTCGAACTCACGCCATTTTTTTTTAATTAATATTTCGAAAAACCCCTACGTACTGGACTAGTTTTTTATATCTACTTTCAAAATATTTTTCGTTCTAGCTTGAAAATATAGAGGACTATGAAAAAATGAGTTTTCTTTCAACTACGGCGCCGCCATTTTGTTTCAAAATAATTTAAAAACATTTTTTTTCTTTTACTTCAAGACTAGTAACATGTATAAAAAAAACCGAATTTAAAAATATCGTTTTGTTTTTCTTAAATGAATTGTCACAAATGACCCTTGGTTTTGCCCTCACAAAGGTATATATTCCCTGTTGAAAAAACGTTTTTCGTCCAAAGCCCAGAGGTCGCTGGTTTTGTTTTTCTCAAAAAAAACAAAACCAGCTTAAAACTTTAAACGCGTTTTTCTCGAAACTATGTTTTTAGACAATCGATTGACTTGAAATTTTAACTGTAGCTTCTTGACAACATTTTCTAGTCCAGTATCTACGTTTTTTTTTTCGATAAGTTGAAATTTAAAAATTTTATGATCGATATTTGACCGATTGTTATTCTTCGAACTCACGCCATTTTTTTTAATTAATATTTCGAAAAACCCCTACGTACTGGACTAGTTTTTTATATCTACTTTCAAAATATTTTTCGTTCTAGCTTGAAAATATAGAGGACTATGAAAAAAGGAGTTTTCTTTCGACTACGGCGCCGCCATTTTGTTTCAAAATAATTTAAAAACATTTTTTTCTTTTACTTCAAGACTAGTAACATGTATAAAAAAACCGAATTTAAAAATATCGTTTTGTTTTTCTTAAATGAATTGTCACAAATGACCCTTGGTTTTTCCCTCACAAAGGTATATATTCCCTGTTGAAAAAACGTTTTTCGTCCAAAGCCCAGAGGTCGCCGGATTTGTTTTTCTCAATTGAGCGAGCCCAAAATGGCCTCTTCGCCCTCACGTCGGGTTTCAAGGTCATCGAGTGCACGATCCTTCGATATCGCTTTTCGCCGTATTTGCATCGCTCACCTCGAAGCCCTCGGCCAGAGTGGCCAGTCGCTTCCTGGCGTCCTCGCTGAGCACGCTCAGACGCAATCTGATGTCCTCGCCGCCGGACGAATTCGGTATCGTCGCCGTCGACGAGGCCACCAACGCGTTAGAGATATGGCCACCGCTGGTGGTGGAATTGTTCGGCCCGAGTCGCGAGGGCGGCGGCTGGCTCGAGTCCTCGTCGACGTTTGGCGCCGCCGGACTCGATACGGCCGAGCCACCACCCTCCAAACCGCTGCTCACCGATGGTGTCTTCTCCGAGTCGCTCCATTCCTCATCTTCCCCTGAAATAGAAAAATAGAAAAATGCATCAGTCAAGAATCGTGGAGACATTCCGAAGAGGTGAAAAAAGTTCCCGAGGGTGAAAAAAAAAACAACAATTCATTGTCGAAAGACGATCGACGAACTTCTTTCAACTCTCTTTTTTGGCTAGAAATAATTTTCGCGTGATTTGTTTTCCGCATTTGGGGCGCTAGGTCAGAAGCTGGTTCGGGGATGCTGCAGTTGATTTTTGGAAAATTAATATACTTGTGAAAAGTTATGAGTCGTCGGGACACAAAAAAGAAACTAATTTTTTTAAGTTCTTTTGGAGTACATTATGGGACGTTGAAGTTTGCACCGTTGGAATGAAACGAAATTCTTTTTTCTTTTACTTTCATTATTATCGAAAATGTTTTCGTGCCAATTTATGTTTTGGATTTTTGATAAGGATACTGAAAAATGTTCGAGTCGAAATCCGCCGAAGAAATAATTTGGCAATCTGAAAAAATTAATTTTCGTTAACGATAATTAATTTTTTATTATTTTGGTAATTAAAATTTGATATTTTTGATTATTTTGATAATTAAAATTTGATATTTTTGATTATTTTGATAATTAAAATTTGATAATTTTGATCATTTGAAAAACTGAAAATTGAAAATTAAATTTTGATAATTTTGATAATGAATAAAGAAATTTTGATAATTAACGATGCAAACTTCAACACCATATAAGGAGTCTGTCTTTTTCGTTGGGGCTGTCCGTGATGGAAGTCGTCCACTGTCGAGGATTCATCCTGGAACTCAATACCTAAGCGTTTTGGAATCTTGCTACAAAACAATAAGAAAGTGACAAGGCGTTTAGAAAATAATTGAATTTTGAAGAAAAGACACGCACTTCCATCTTGGAACAATAAAATGTATAAAAACGTCAATAGCAATCAGATTTTTCAATATTTCACAAAAAATCTTGGGTGCTTGTCCATTTCCTATCTACATTGTGAAAAAGCTTTCGTATTTTGCTAAAGGTTCGATCCCCAAAATTGGAAAAAATGCCGATACACCGTTATTATGACACTGAAGTTTGCTTTATTCGAATGCAACGATATTTTTTTCCTCCATTTTTCATTTCTTTACTTTCATCATTGTTGAAAGTCTTTTTTCGCCAATTGGGGTCGTGAATCTTTAATAAGAATACGTAAAAACATTTGAGTGATTTTCACACCCTAAAGGGACCAAAAAAAGTATGAGTATAAAACAGTGAATTATTCGTCGCATTTTATTACAGAAATGTCGAAAAAATCTGTTCTACTCTTTATTAAATAATATTTTGGAGCCCCGATAGTAAATTTCGAATAAACTTCACTCGATTCTTAAAAATTCCACGTCCAACACTACATATTATTGTTCGACCTAACACGATGGTTAGCCCTCGAGAAATGAGATGTACCAATGGAAAAGTCGTTATAATATTCCAATCGGTGAACGTCAACAGATGACGTTGAAGTTCGCATCGTTGAAGTGCAACGAAAAAGAGCCTTTTCCCAATTTCCAAATTCAACAATATTTAAGCTGCGGAAATCACATAAAAATCTTTTAGGATTCACTTTTAGCGATTTACAATCTCAATCTGCATAATACGATTTAGAACGGTGTCAAAGTTTGCATCGTTGGAATGCAACGCAAATATATATATATATATATATATATATATATATATATATATATATATATATATATATATATATATATATATATATATATATGTTTACATAATGCCAATTTTCGATGGCTCGTTTAGGCTACAAAACCACTGAAACGTTTTTGAGAATCCTTATACAACAAATCTATAACCCAAATCATCAACAAATGTTTTGAAATGATACCAAGAACAATGAAAAAAAAAAGGATTTTCGTTGCATCCCAACGATGCAAACTCAAACACCATGATCTAGAATAAGAACGAAAGTAAGAACTGTCAAAGAATTTTCTTCGCATTCCAACGATCCGAGCTTCAGCCCCATCACAACAGAAGCACGACGCGGAATGAAGTACGACGACAAACGTGCAACCGAAATCACTGAATAATCAACAAACTCCAGCACCAACTGCATTTCCAAAATCGACGATAAAAAAAAATTATTCCGCAAGTCCTCGGCGTAAAACGTACATTTGATCCTTACGCCCTGACATACGACCACGTGGTCGGACGACTCGCGGGAAACCACCATGTATATGTATGTACGTGAACCGGATTCGCGAGGATAACGATCGCGAGAATAGCGCGCGAGGTGGGAAGTTGCGTGCGATCGTTCGAAACCGGAAGTAACACTCGCGAGGGCAGCGACAACGACGGCCGGAGGGGACGAAAGAGAGAGAGAGGGAGAGAGAAGAGTGGGGGGTGGGGGAGGGTGGTGGGGAGGTGGAAAAAAATAAAAGTAGGCTGGAGAGTGGAAAAAAAAACGTCGCGTTTCTGGGTACTGTGGGCTCGCATACACGGATATACGAATATGTGTATCGAGGTGTAGAAACGCGGAGAAAGACGATGCGTCCCCGTGGCCGTCCACGTCCCTAATGGCAACGCGCCACGCTAGGCGAATGCGTGTACCCCTCGACAATTTCTATCTCCCTCTACGCCGACTCGTCGTCGCTATCTCCCTTTCTCGTTCGCTCCTTCTCCCTCTTTTAGCCACGCAACGCTTCCTTCCCCCCCCCCCCCCCTCTCTCTCTCTCTCTCTCTCTCTCTCTCTCTCTCTCTCTCTCGCGCTCTGTCCCTTCCAAAGTGCACTCTTCCCCATAGCTTTCCCTATCTGCAGTTCATCTATCCGCGCCCCCTCCCCCGTACCTCATTTATGGCTCTTGGGGCCCCCCACCACCGTCATTGCGTTACGCCGTTCCCACCCTGGGCACTTCGGTCTCTGGTAACTCGCGAGAGCGAGCGAGAGCGCAAAAGCCCTCGAGGCCTTCCTGTGCGCAGGTCGATTTTTTTATCTTTCTTCTTCCCTTTCGAATTTACCTTTGCCCTTCGTAGGGTCTCTCGCAGCCGAGAGAGAGAGAGGGGCGGAGAGGGGTAGCGTCAAGACGAGCGTCTACAAAGGGCATCGACGGAGAGACTCAAAGAGAATCAGCGATGTAGCTTTTTGCAGGTTCCTCTCGAAATTTTCTCGTTGATGGGTTTATTAGGGGTGCTCGTGTTGCCCGAGGGGCGAGCGAGCCGACGATATCGAGGGATACTGATTTATGGGCGATTTTGGATACGTCGAAATAAAAGTTAATCTTTTTGAGTTTCCGTAAGTGCCACTGCATCCTTATCGTGAAGAAAATATTTAGGCCAGACGACCACTCAGCTCGCAAACTTGATCAGAAACGTCAGCAAGAGGTACACTGCCAAAAAATATATATTTAATTTAAATAGGATATATTTTAATCAAATAGGTTTTTTCCTTGTCTTACAACCTACTACGATCTTATTTGTTTCAAAGATATATTCAAATTTATTTCAGCTATTCTTTTCAAATGTTAAATATATCCAAATTGATTAAATAAAGATTCGATTCAAGAAAATCTTTATTTGCTTACAACGTACACTGTAAATCTAAGTGTACTATGTGCATAAAATATTTCCTAAATTCAAAATGGAATGAAACACTTAGTTCAGAGTCATACCGCAAGAATTTTGTATCGTAATTCGTCATTATAAGCTAATCTTTCAAACATAACCTATATATATATATGGGAATTTCAAGTTTCTTCGAACGGCCTAAAAGCCTAAACTTCGACGATCTTTTTAAAAGTTGGTAATGTTTTTGTATCGTATATTTTAAGTAGGTGGCATTCTCTTCAGATTTTTATCGGCTCGCTAACTCGGCTAACTGTGAGATAAGATTTTACACGTGATAAAATTTCAAATGATCGTATCGTAGTGATCTTATCGTCGAACGAAAACATTTCCTCTACACAAAAATATGCGTTTTTCTATGAACGAATTCGAAAAAAAATTCAAAATTTTCCAAGTACTACAACACTAAAAAAAAAGAAAAGTCTTTAATTTTTTAATTTTTTAACTCCAATGTCTAGGTTGATCCTGCTGTTTTACACTGAATTCTCTATTATTAGTCTAAAACAACATGTGTAAGTTTCATTCTGGGCTGGCCTTGCGTTCAGTTAATATCGTCGTCTTAAATTTAATGGGAAATTGTTTTTGTTGAAAAACTCAGCGATTTACAATTTTTAAGTAAAAACGGTAATGACTAAATATGTAGGAAATTGAGTGCTTTATAACTTTGGTCATTACAGTCTACCATCTACCATCGATATTTTTCGGATTAAACCTGAAAAAGCGACTATTGCGTTATCTCGTTTATCTTTAACTTTAGGGTATAAACGAACGTGAAAAAACTTGTAGAGAATGCAATTTTGGACAATTTTTGTTCTCACCTTTTTTTCCCTAGAATCAATATTTAAGGTCCTACGCCAACGGTGAAAGAAAAGAGCGAATGGTTCGCGAAATAATATTTTCATGCTCCTCGTTTTTTTACCGATGGCGTACGACCTTAAATATTGATACTAGGAAAAAAAAGAGAGAGACCAAAATGGTCGAGAATTTCATTCTCTATAAGTTTGTTTATAATCGTTTATGCCCTAAAGTTGAAAATGAACGAGATAATGCTACAGTCGCTTTTTTT
>OY723392.1:22938976-23006476 GCA_963210295.1 Ophion ellenae
GCCACCACTCTCTCTCTCTCTTTCTTTCTCTCTTTCGCAACGTTTTTTGCTGTGGGGGTGTAAAGAAGGGGAGATCCTTGCGTCTCAATATTCTTCAAAACATAACGAGGGTCTCTCCTTCATCGTGCAACTCTGTTACCGATTACTCCGGGGTAATCAGTAATAGAGTTGCACCTACTCCAGGTACTCCTATTTAGTTATTTATTTATTCACATGTTCCTTCGAGAAATTTATCAGAGGATAACGAATATTATATGACGAACTTTGGAAAGGAGCATTCAAATAAATGAATAAGTGAATAAATGACTAAATGAATAAATGAATGAATCAATAAATGAATGAATAAACAAATAAATAAACAAATAAACAAATATATAGAGCTTCCCTTGTCTCTTGTCCCCCGCCTCCTTGGGAATCGCTCTCAATCGCATCGCGACAGCTGTGTGTGCGCAACACTTACCGCGTAGGTACGTGTACCTACCTATAAAGTTAATCGCGCATTTAGTGGTCCCGTGCTCCTATGGACCTGCACAAGTGTACCAGCCCGTATAATATTTATAATGGTGATGGACGAGGCTGCATGTGCATCGTGACGGATGCGAACTTGATGTTCAAACGAATGGCTTAGAGCGAGAGGTCAACGAGGATCGAGGTATAATGTATACGGGAAAGATTGCATTAACGCGTGAGTAAAGTTTGGCGCTACTGTACGAGGTACATAGAAGAACAATTTTTCCTCGGCGCCGATTTCAAGGGAGCACGGAGCTAACGGGGTTTATTGTGACTTCAAGTCAAGTACGTGACTTTGCTGGCTTTTGTCCACCTTTTATGCCATCCAGTGTGTATATATATATGTGTACAGGGTGGCCCTAAAGGTGACGTCCAAAAGAATATCTAAATGCTTCTCATCAATACCTATCCGTTTTTAGTTTTCGAGAAAAAAGCCTTTTGTTATTTCTTTTCCGAGTTTTCCTGTAGCATAGTTTTATTTGTTGTGTATGTACGTACTTCTTGGAAGTTTTTAAAATAACTTGGGCGTCATTTAGACTAGTATAGGTATTTTTTATGGTGTTGAAGTTTGCATCGTTGGAACGCAATTGGACTTTTTTTATATTTTATTTTCCGTATTTTTATTATAATAGATCTTTTTTATTGAACCCATTTAGACATAAAAAAAAAATCCAAGGCATTTAAGGTCATGTTCAGCTGGTAATTTATTTATTGCTCAACGGTGCACTTTATAACGATAACACAAATTTAAACAAAATCGCGAAGATCATTTAGACACCAACAAAATGAAAGGATGTTTTTTTTCTGGAAAACTAAAACACATCGCAGAACGTACATGGGGATCATTCGGATAGGTATTGATACGAGGCATCTAGATTCGGACGTCACCCTTCGGGCTAGCCTGTATATTTATATGCTGGTATATTCAGCATGATAAATAAATTTATTATGGTGAATTCAGTAACTGTAATGCTGAATTAATTCAATATGATTGAATTATGAATCAATTTATTATGCTGAATTAATTAAATACGGTGAGTATAAGTATCCTAAAATCTAGATACGCGTTTTCTGTCTATGGCCTCATTGTAACGTTACAACTCATTGTAACGTTGAAGTTTACAACGTTGGAATGCAACGGAAATAAATTTTTGAAATTGCACAATGTTTTTTTTCTTCCTTGTCCACCTTTGCGCAGCAAAAATTAAGGGGTTACCCCCACTTGCGATTTTGAAAAAATCGATTTTTCTTTTATTGCATTTTTTTGAAGTATAAGTATCGGAGAATATGTCCTGAGAATTTCAAGTCGATCCGAACAAAATTGACTGAGATATGAGCGTTGAAAGAGAAGAATCCGCGTTGAAAGAGCATTGAAAGAGAAACTTTAAACGCGTTTTTCTCAAAATGGCATTTCTGAAGTCGGTGACCAAGATTACGCGAACACTAATGAACCGATCTTCTTGAAATTTTGCAGGCTTATTTAATACATAAACATGTAGTCTTTAATCGTTCGATTTTTTTTTTCGAAAAAAATGGCCGTTTTATAGCCAAAAAACGGCCGTTTTTTTTCGTTAAAATCGAACCATTAACTTTGACTGTCCGCCATTTTGTGAAAAATGAATATTTTTGAAAATCCTTCGATTAAAGACTAGTTTATACTTATATTTGACTAAATCCATCCGCATTTTTTTGTCAGATGATCCACTTCGCCGCAAACCGTGTATATAAAAACATTATTTCATTGACGGCCATTTGCCACTAAACAATGTAATATTTTTCAATAAAAAAATTACTGAATGTTCTTCAAGATGTGTTCTTTATGATGGTATATTGATCGATTAAAAAAGTTTTGTAGTTTTCTTTAAAAAAATTCACGAAAAAGGCCTTTTTTTGCGCTACAAGTGGGGGTAACGCCTTAATGTTACAATGTTTTTTGTTTCGTTCTTGTTCACCCTTGGGCAGCAAACGTGAAGTATGGTAAGTATGAGTATCCTAAAGTCTGGATACGCGTTTCCTGTCTAGGGGCCGTTACTCATTGTGATATTGAAGTTTGCAACGTGGGAACGCAATGGAAATCCATTTTTTAAATTGCACAATGTTTCTTATCCCGTTTGTCCACCCTTGCGCAGCAAAAATTCATCCTGGTGTGTCGAGTACACGGAGTGCAACTCGCGTGCTGTCTTTTCGTCGAGGGGGCATAAGTTTTCAGCACGCCATCAAGAATCTTATGTCGAACGTGCGTAAGGAAAACCCTCGTTGCGGAAGAAGAGACCTCGTAAAAATTATGTATATATAAATTCAGGCTATCAATATCATTACGGTTTATTGCAAGGTATGCCAATAAATAAAGAATGAGAGAGAGAGAGGAACAGAGATGAAGAGGAGGGTAGAGTGCGCTGGATGAGTGTATGCGGCAGTACAAAATAGGAATTTTACGACGGAAGGGCCAATGAGAATAAACATTTTTAGCTCCTGGGTCTCGGGGCCGAGGAGACTTCGTGAAAAATAGCAAAATGGAGAACGAGGAGCGAATTGTCGCCGTATACTCGCGAGGAGCATTTCTCGCTCCTCGTCATCGGGAAAGATTTTGAAGTATTCGTGCGTCGCGTCGCAGAGAGGATGAAGATAAAGATTAAGGGCAGGGGGAAGTTAAGGAAAAAGATGAGGGGGGGGGGGGGGGAGACGAGACGAGATAAATATTCGTGCGTGGAGATAGCTTGAGAGAGAAAAAGGCCTTGATGCACTTAGAGCCGATGGAAGAGGGATAATAATGTCGCGATAGAACGTGAAAGAGAACAAGAAATGATATGAGAGTGCAGTCAGCATCAACAGCAGCAGGGAGGTCTCTCTCTCTCTCTCCCTCTCTCTCTCTCTCTTTATCTATCTTCCTTTCTCAAATCTCCTTTTTCCTTTCTTCATTCTTCTTCTGTTTCTATGTCGTTTTTTTTTTCTCTCGTCTCAGGCTGCTGCCGAGCTTATCGCACCGGGCAACCCATTCACGTGGGTAGCCCAGGCCGAGGCGTTATCTATCGTAAAAACTTCGACTTTAACCAGCCCAGGGATCATAATCGGTGCCTTATCTACGAAAAAGCTTTCTCCTCTCTTGGCTCCGTTGAACGAGAATGCGCGTACTCTTTGCTCGCCAAAGGCTATCTCTCTCTCTTTCTCCCCGCCCCTTCTTTCTCTCTCGCTCTTCTGTTTTCGTCCCGGTTTTCTTGCTCATCTATCCTGCGGTATCTATTACGTATATATACGCGATATGCTTTACGGTGAGTAATGTATGTCTGGGTATACAGGCGCTAGTGTATTTTATGTATCATTTATGGGTGAAAACAGTATACAAACCAGAGAGAATAGATGGTATTGAAGTTTGCATCGTTGGAATGCAACAAAATCGCATTTTGTTCGTATCGCCGTATTTTTTTTCTAGTACATTTGAGAGGTTACATACAGTTAAAATTTTCGAAAAATTGATTTTTTTAAATTTTACTTTCGTAATGTACATATATTTAAGGCCTTGTATACGCGAAAAATTTCAAATAGTTTCATTTTTTACTTATTTTAGGTTTATTTTTTATTAGCCTGAACGGCTATGAAATATAAAAAATAAAATGTCGACAGAAAATTGAGTAAATAAATTTTAAGTTTCGAATTTTTATTATAATAATTTTTTTAAAAATAATATTGTTGGTTCACACTGAAGATACATTCATTGTGCAATTATAAATATGTTCATTTTTTTCAGACACCCACATCGATGCCGAGAGCTTTCACCATTAACGCGCGCGCAAAGAAAATACATTGCTTTATTATGTTATATCTCCGCCATTTGTTAATATTTCTGATTTTCTTTACATATACTTAACCATGTGCGTAAATGACTTGCAAAAAAAATGTCAATATATGCGTCATTTGTTTTAACCGCGTCTAGAAAAGTACCTTCGGAAATCGGCCAAATCGCGTATATAAGGCCTTAAGGGGGGATTGTCTTTTTTTCGCAAAATTTACCGCTTTTTGGGAATTTTTTTGTGAAGAAAGTATACAACGGAAAACTTGTGAAACTTGGCATATAGTTTAATTGATCTGTTTACTACATACAAGAAAAATTTTAAACAATTTCATCAAAAAATCCGCCTCCCACCCCCCTCGACGCGCGATGGTCCTTTTTTGATGGTGTGCACGATTTCTCAAAAACTATTCAACCGATTGCCTTCAAATTTGGACAGAATGCTCAGCTGACATCCTTTTATCGTTTGATGAAGCAAAAAAGCAATACGTTTAATAGTTTTTTATTTATAACAAAAAATCGATCAATTTTTTTCGAAAAATCGATACTTCAAGTTCAAAACGTCACCAAATCGTCAATTTTTTTTTTCCCTTCATCGAACGATAGCTATATGTGTCTAAAGTAAAATGCTTTTTGGGTTTTTGTTGCAGGATGAACGTGAAGGCTGTAATCGTGCACACCATCAAAAAAGGACCATCGCGCGTCGAGGGGGGTGGGAGGCGGATTTTTTGATGAAATTGTTTAAAAATTTTTTTGTATGTAGTAAACAGATCAATAAAACTATATGCCATGTTTCACAAGTTTTCCGTTGTATACTTTCTTCACAAAAAAATTCCCAAAAAGCGGTAAATTTTGCGAAAAAAAAGACAATCTCCCCTTAAGTACGCACAGAAAATTTCTTGTCAATCCAGTGAATATTCTCGAAGTTACACGCACATTTGCAATGACGTGTCAGAACGTTCGAAAGTGCTTTTGAAAGTTTGAACGCGTTTTTCTCAGAACTGTGTTTTTAAGGGGTTACCCCCACATGCGATTTTGAAAAAATCGATTTTTTTTATTGCATTTGTTTTGAGGATAAGTATCTGAGAATATGTCCTGAAAATGTCAAGTCGATCCGAACAAAATTGACTGAGATATGAGCGTTGAAAGAGAAGAATCCGCGTTGAAAGAGCGTTGAAAGAGAAACTTTAAACGCGTTTTTCTCAAAATGGCATTTCCGAAGTCGGTGACCAAGATCACTCGAACACTAATGAACCGATCTTCTTGAAATTTTGCAGGCTTATTTAATACATAAAAATGTAGTCTTTATCGTTCGATTTTTTTTTTCGAAAAAAATGGCCGTTTTGTAGCAAAAAAACGGCTATTTTTTTCGTTAAAATCGAACCATTAACTTTGACTGTCCGCCATTTTGTGAAAAATGAATATTTTTTAAAATCCTTCGATTAAAGACTAGTTTATACTTATATTTGACTAAATCCATTCGCATTTTTTTTTCAGATGATCCACTTCGCCGCAATGTTGGTCACCGCAAACCGTGTATATAAAAACATTATTTCATTGACGGCCATTTGCCACTAAACAATGTAATATTTTTCAATAAAAAAATTACTGAAAGTTCTTCAAGATGTGTTCTTTAAGATGGTATATTGATCGATTAAAAAAGTTTTGTGGTTTTCTTTAAAAAAATTCACGAAAAAGGCCTTTTTTTGCGCTACAAGTGGGGGTAACGTCTTAAAGTCGGTGAGCAAGATTTCTCGGAAACGGCTAAATCGATCAGTTTAAAATTTTAACACAATCTTTTCAAGTATAGTTTTTAGTAATTGATCGAAGGTTTTTTCTCACCGATAAATATTTTCCATTTTACAAACAATTTAAGGCCTAAATGTTTGTCAAAAATGGATTTCTTTTTTGAGAAGCTGCCATTTTGTCAAAACTTATTATTTTGCTCATCCCTTCTATCAATTGCAAGATAATCCATTATATTAACGAAATCTTTTTGGTTTTTTCATTTTAAATGATCCTTTCAAAATAATCCTTTCAAAATAATTATTTTTACGAATAAAAAATGTTCAAATGCAGTTAAAAGTTACCATAATACGTGTACAAATTTTTACGTCAATAGGATTAAAGGTATTCTCAAGAAAAATTCTTGAAAACTCGATCGTTTTGGGCCTCCCGACTGTATATAATAACCCGTTAAGCTACGGAATTTACCGAAACGGTTTTGAGAATCCCTATTAAAAATTTGTAAGCAAATACGGCAAAAAAAAAAGATTTCGTATCATAAGAAAACTAGAGAAATGAAAAAATCAAGAGGAATTTTCGTTGCGTTCCAACGATACGAAGTTCAAGAGCGTAGAGAATAGTATACGGATAGTAGGTATGTATTTAATTATTAATGTGTGTCAAAAATGTTGGTGAAAAAAGATTGCGGCCTATATACAGGGCTACTGGCTAGTGGTCATCGTGGAAGGATTGAAAGACATGTCCGCTATCAAATTACTTAGCTATGCTTCAGGCCAAAGTAAACCATTTTCGAGATATTATGATTTTTATTATTTTTTCAAGTGAGAGGTAGATAACGTTAAAAGTTATTTATTTAAACTGTTATATAGAATCAAACTTTATATATATATATATATATATATATATATATATATATATATATATATGTATATATATACCTATTTATTATTAATATGTGAGACAAAAATATTGGTGAAAATAGATTTCGACTGGTTAGTGGTTAGGGCTCCGTGAAAGGGTTGTAGGTCATGTCCGCTATCAAATAACCCAGCTATGCTTCATGCCAAAGCGAGCCATTTTCGATTTTTTTAAATTTCGATATTGACTATTTTTTTGCCAAAAAACGGTGAAAAAATACGTTTATTTTGTTTTTTCGAAAAATGTCCACTATTTTGTTATTTTTGCATATATAAAAAATCGTATGATATGCGCTATAGCCATTAACACACTGAATCTAAAACCGATTGATTTTTTTGTTTCGGATGATCCATCGCCGAGATTTCATCGACAGCGCAGACGTAAAATTTTTTCAGGACTTTTTTTTAACTACCATTTTCGTCTATAGTTACATGAATAAATAATTTTATTTTAAATGTATTTCGAAAGTGTATTTATTAAGTGTAACATTTTTTATATCAATGTCTATAATATAAACTTATCAAAAAAATTCATGAAAATAGCCCTTTTCAGCGTCTAAAGTGAGAAGACCCCTTAAAGCTGATAAATGGATGAGCACATTTAAAAAAGGCATGCTCAAAATTCCCATAATCTCAGATATCAAAGATATTAGACGAGGATTTTTTTTTTTTGTTAACTTCGTCCAAATGGACGAGTATCACCCGAAAGAAATTGATGAGCCTTGATATACAAATTACGAAAATAAGATCTTTAATTCATAATCTCCCTAAAAATGTACCAATGTTATCAACTTCTGCGCGGGTTCGTATTCTCGTCAATTTGTAAAAAAAATTACAAAAAAAATAATAATTCTCGCCACTCAAGGTTCTCCATTTCGAAGATTATGGGCATTTTGGGCATGCATTTTTTTAAAATTGATCATTCATTTGTTCCATCAAAGAAGAAGCATTAAAAGTCACGCTTTATTATCTACGACCACGGCGTTAAAAAAAAAGAGGCATACATATATATGCGCCAAGCTTTTTCTCGTTATAAAATAATATCATCGCCCTCAATAAAGAAACATTGATTTTCATCCTCAAACTCGAATGTAAACGTAAAATTCGAAGCTTCATTAGGCGGTTAACAACTGTGTTTAATTAACTCAGGCTCTACGAATGATCGAACCTTTTTAAAAAACGACGCTTATTTTATAATAAAGGTATCCTGTCATTGAAATGATCGAAAATCGCTCCTACTCAAATAATTATAATATGTCATTAAAAATCACATTCAAGATCATTTAAAAATCATTATTAACAAACATATTTGAAAAAAAACGTATTGTACAATGTGTTTGGCAAACAATGTAATGTGCTTCAGTGTATGTTTTTATAAATGGAACTACTGAAAATTAAGCAGGCCAATCTATGGAAATTCATCGTAAGGGATAAATAGAGGAATACAAATTGATTCGAACGCGCTCAACTTGTACAATTGATATATAGTATATATATATACACATATACATAGTTTCACAATATTTTTTACCTCCCACCGTGACAAACACGAAATCTCATTAAAATCGAATCTCACGCCTCGCGATGACGTGTGTTTCGTATCTGCGATGAGTCAGAGATTATAAAATTCGAGCACCAATGTGTATATATAGTGTATAAATGTAGTGCGACGGTGTTGCTATAGCGTTCTTGAATTGGTGCGCGATCGACCAAACTTCGGGCCCGTCTAGTATCTCGTCCCGTACGTAGGCTCAACTATATATATATATATATACACACACATATATATATATGTGTATATATATATATATATATATATATATATATATATACATACATATACATATACATATATATATATATATATATATATATATATATATATATATATATATATCGGCGTAGATATGAATCCACGGCCATTGGGGTAATTTTCCTACCGCTTCATTCATGATCGCATCGACCTGAAACTTCGGAGGAAAGACGTCACTCGAAATTCAAACATCGTAGATTTTCGCTTAGCCCCGGAGAAACCAAATATTGCATGTAAAAAGTAATCCATATATGTGTATTTGTATGTACGGAAATAACGAGAATCCCAAAGGCTTTTAGGCGTTTTACGAGGCCGGAGAGAAGTTATCGGGCTTTAGGAGAAAAAAGCGTGCGAAGGAGAGAGAGAGAGAGAGAGAGAGAGAGAGAGAGAGAGAGAGAGAGAGAGAGAGGGAGGGAAAAAGATTGGGAAAAGGGTTGAAGGGGTTGTCGAAAGATAGGGAAATTTATCGAAAGATAGGGAAATTTTAAAATTATTTATTCATGTAACTATAGACGAAAATGGTAGTTAAAAAAAAGTCCTGAAAAAATTTTACGTCTGCGCTGTCGATGAAATCTCGGCGATGGATCATCCGAAACAAAAAAATCAAACGGTTTTAGATTCAGTGTGTTAATGGCTATAGCGCATATCATACGGAAAATAGGGTCAAGGGGGCTGAAGGGGTTGTCGAAAGATGGGAAACGTGTATCAAGATGACATACGTTAAAAAGCATCATTCGAGAAACGCAATGTACGGGTTGCTCCACGTGGTTGGTTATTAAGGGGGGAGATACTTTTAGGCGAGGAAAAAATTTGCCGATTTTCATGATTTTTTTTTAAAGGAAAGATTTCTTCGCCATCTTTGAAATTTACGGTATGTTTGATTATTACTTTTGGCTGTTACGGGGTATTTTTTTAAATGGCGGAGTTGTAGCACGTTCTTCTAAACTGCATTTTCTAAACTTGCGTGACGTATAGCCAAAGAACTAATCGACCGATTCTGATGAAAGTTGGTATGAATCTTTCTAACCTTATTGTCTAAATCATGATTTTAATTGTTAAAAAATATTTAACAATTATTGCAAAATGTAGCCATTTTTCGAAAAATTCAATTTTTTTATTTGAAGGCGTACCAGTTCATCGGTTTTCAACATTTCTCACTTTTTCTTGGTTCGTATTCTGCGTGTGAGTGTTAATGAAAGAAAAGTGTTTATTGGTTTTATTTTTTGGATTAATTCCGCCGTCGCTAGGTGTCACGCCGTCTGATAGCATCCGCCGTAACCTGTTTAGAAGACAGTGCCATACCTCCAACAATAGGATCCAACGGAAACCATTATTTTTCTGATTGCGCGATTTTTTTCCGCCCGTCTGGGCTACGAGAATCACTCGAACGTGTTTACGTGTTATTATTAGATATTTACGACCTTAATTCGCAAAAAGAATGTTCGGGTTTATTTGAGTTTCAACTTGTGTTGTTTCAAGCGAACTTCAATCCAGAAAAATGTTTGGGTTTGTCTCGCTTTCAAACTCCGACATAGTGACATTTAACTTTATTAGTGTAAATCTCTTGAGGGCGAGAAGATAAGCAGAATCTCCGTTACAATTAATTACACTAAAATTATGTAGGTAATGAACTCGACATTTTCCGAAAAGTTTCTCTCATACGTAAACAACACGCACAAAAAATTTGCAACAATGCGTGCCATTTTTTCACTGTACTCCCACTCATGATATTCAAGTTTGCATGTTTGGAGCGCAACGAAAATGAATTCTTTCTAATTGTTTAAATTATTTCCGGCTGTTTTATTCCGCGAAAATTACTCGAACGTTTTTTCGTATTTTTATTACAGACCAACGACCTTAATTTGCGAAAAATGCTTTAGATAATAATAAAAATTAAGAAACAAAGAATTAACAAAAAAATTGTCGCATTCCAATGACGCAAACATCAACGTCATTTCTTCTCGTCACATCTGAGATTGAAAGTACGTCCCGTCCATAACGAAAAGAAAAATCGTATACAAATTCCACGTCCTCAAAATTCCACCATAGGTTTTCCTTTCCAAAAAAACGCCCGCCGAAGACTACGGTAGACGCGTCAAAGTATACAGAATATTGCGCATCATGAAAAAAATCATGATATTGAACATGCAACGGAAATTCTTTTTCATTTTTATTTCTAGATTTTTATCACAAACCCGTTTTCCAAGTTTAAGGGAGACTTTGTCCTTGAAATCGGCGGGAGATGTTAGCGGCTCAACATGAGCAGCTAGAAGAAGAGGAGGGATGCCTCTGTGGACCAGGCATTGCCGATTAGCGGGTAATTATAAACACATTTGTGTAAACACATTACAAAACTTTAAACGCGCTTTTCTCGAAAACACGTTTTTAAAAATGGCTGACATTCTCCTGACCGCTGTAATTAACATATCGACCTGAAATTTGGAGAGCATACTCAGAAAATATGTCTTCACGGAATGACGGATGGTTTTTTCGATAGATACATTTTTGCATTTATTATTTATCTTTTTATGCGAAAAAAAACGCGAAAATTCGATTTTTTTTTAAATTGCCGCCATTTTCCAAAATTTGTACCAAACGAAAAACCCATCCGTCATTCCATGACCAAAGGGTCACAGATTGATAATATGCTTTGAATTTGTGTTTCAGATCAACAAAGAGGGGGCAGCGATGTCAGCCGTTTACCTCCCGCGATTTGACGACCTGTTTTCGCGGAGCTGCAACGGCCGCCATTTTGGTTTTTTTTTTTCAAAAAAAATTTTTTTTAACGTTCTGTATAGCATGAATAAAAGCAAGAAAAAAACCGCACTCAAAAAGCTCTACTCGTTCCCTTTAAAAAAAATAAAATGTAAACACCTGAAATATGGCACTCCAAGGACAAAGTCTCCCTTAAATTATGGAACCCAAAAAACGTCGAGAATGTCCCAGTGATATTTGCAGCCTAAACGGGCCAAACGAAAAATCGAGCAACAAGAAAAAGAAAAAAAAACATCATTGCATCCCAACGATGCAAACGTCAATGCCGCAAAAAATCCAAGTCATGTAGCTTTCTGCAGCTTTTCCGTGACTGGGGTGCGTGCTGTGGAAAAGTCGATTAACTGACCGTGAGTGATTATAAAAGTTCAGACGATGCGAATTGGGGTGAAATTGCCCATATACAGCGCAGCCCTGGTGCAGTATAACGTGAGTGCTATCTCATCGGACGTCACAATAAATACTGATTCTTGGAAGCGAGAGCGAGAAGCTCTGGTATATCGCACACCGCGGGCACATACCGTATAGTGTGGCAGAGTCACTTATGCTTACTTATCCCCGGATTCTCTACCAACTCCCTCTCTCTCTTGCTCTCGTCTTCCCTCGTTTTTCTTCCCTCCATCTCTGTCATTCGCATTCTCGATCGCCGGAGTGTGTCTGATCGTCTTTTCCTCTCTTGCTCTTTGGTCACTCCAATACAGTGCTCCAATATCGAGCTCCATATGTGTGTGGGTGTGTGTGCACATATATAGGTATGGCGTGGCTATGTAAGTGTTCCACCCTCTCTTTTAACAGTATCGAAGAACCGACGCCGATAGTGCGAGGAGTAATTATTCCCGATAGTTCGATATCTCTCCTTCGCTCTCTCTCCCTCTCTCTCCCTCTCTCGCCCTTCATTTCTTGGTCGCGCTGGAGAGCTCTCCCTTGCGTCCCTTCCCTTTTCCTCCTCCCGCGCGTGATCTTGAATGCTTTATGCTTATGCTTTATAAAAACGCGCGAGAGATCCGCGAACGCGAGGGCTCTCTCGTGTGGCACTTATACGAGACTCGAGCGGGGAATGCGTATATACGCGTGTACTTAATCCTCTTTTCCCAACATTCAGTTTTACACAGTGCAACAAAAAAAAGAACAGTTCGGGGAAGCGTGAAGCGACAATCGCACCAAACCGGTTGGTAATTACCGGCGATTAATTACGCACTGGTGTACTTGTGTGTACTCTACATTTACAAATGTACATATATATATATATATATATATTATACATATTTTTTAAACATTTATAAATATATATATTTATAAATAATATACGGAATGACATTATAAATAATGTTGCTTTATGCGCGTATTGATGATTCATATATATATATATATATATATATATATATATATATATATATATATGAATTTTAATAAATTAATTCAACCTTTACATAATATTTTATCCAGAAGAGATTTTCAGAGACATGATGTTTATATAATGATGCATTTGGGGACAACAGGGCAATATATATATATATATATATATATATATATATATATATATATATATAATGCCCTGTTGTCCCCAAATGCATCATTATATAAACATCATGTCTCTGAAAATCACTTCCGTTCTGTTTATATAATGATGCATTTGGGGACAACAGGGCAATATATATATATATATATATATATATATATATATATATATAATGCCCTGTTGTCCCCAAATGCATCATTATATAAACATCATGTCTCTGAAAATCACTTCCGGATAAAATATTTAGATGAAAATGTAGATAAAATATTATGTAGATAAAATAAATAATAAAATAATTAAGGATATCATTTTTTTTTAAACAAATTTAACCTTTATATAACATTTTATCTGAATATTTGATCTAGAGGCGATTAGAATAACAAAATTCAAATAAAATATTGGACCTTCAGACAAAATATTATATGAAGGTTAAATTTATTTATTAAAAAGAATATTTGATTAGTTATTTTCTCAATTTCATTATTATAATTACTGGAATAGAAAAATTATTCAATTATATTATTCTCATTGTACAATTGATAAGATGATCGATAAAGAATAATTTCAATAAATCAATTAAACCTTCATATATGACTTTATCTAAAGATATCACACTTCATGCAAAGTTTCATCGAAATATTTAACCCAAAGGTGATTTTCACAGATTCAATATTTGTATAAAGTCGGTAATATTTTAATTAATCAATTTTCTAATTAGTTTGTTAAAATATTACACCTTGAGATAAAGTGTTTATACGATGGTCGTAACATAACATAGATACGAGGAGCTGAGAATATTCTCATTTACGCGCTGCGGCTCAACTCAATTGTGAGTAATGATAAACAAGAGTATTGCGCGCGGACACGATAAATAATTAATCTCACATGTCATTCCTCGTGAGACGTGAGTTTTTTTTTTCGCATTCCCAAGATCACGACTTCGATACATGTGAGAGATCATTTTTTTTTTTCGTTTTGGATGATCCTGTCCATGGATGGGAATAGGGGGGAGGGGGCTGAAAAAAAAGAAACGCGAAAACCAACTCGAGTATTACTTGTGGAAATGAAATTATGAGTGAGAGAGAAAAGGCCGGGTAGTTGGTGAGAGGAAGGGGGAGAGAGAGAGCGCGTTTATTACTGTACTCTCGAGAGACACGCGCTATCTTCGGACATCGGCCCTGATGCGGTAGGCGAGGCGCGCGGGCGCCCGGTGAACGCACAACGGACGCATTATGCTGAGGCCGGGGCGAAAGATAGTGAAGAGTCTCTCGTGGCTTATCGAGGAGGTGGCGACGTCGACGTGTAACGTGTGTATGTATGTATGTATGTATGTGTATATATATATATATATATATATATATATATATATATATATATATACACCTATATATTTACGCATACGAATATACGCGTCAGCAACGTATTCCTCAGACGTTTCTCTTTTGCGCCGGCATCTCTTTTCTTTTCGCGTCTCGCTCCCTCCGCCTCGCGCCATAACCATATTTTCGTTCGCACTTACGTCCCAATCGCGCCTCTGAGCAATCGCGCCTCTACCATATTCAAAGCCTCGATGAATGACGCAGGATTAAGAATACTGAATATGATTTTCCTTCTTGTATCTTGGGCGAAAGATTCGTTGAATGACGACTGCCCAATAATTCTCGCTCAGGCAAATCCAAACAAACACGCAATGAAATCGACACAAACGCGAAGAATCCCATACAACGACAAACAAACCCATACAAAGCAGAATGAGCCCAACTAAATCCATATATCGTTAAACAAAATCAAACAAACGTATGCAAATCTCATTAAACCCAAACAATCCCATGCAAACTCAGACAAACTCATGCAAAGGCAAAGAAACAACAAAAAGACCCATACCTGAAGAAACTCGTGCAAAGTTGTTTGGCACACGCATAGTCGAACAAACCTAAACAAAGTCAAAGAAACGAAGAAAAGACAATTATAACTCATACACACGTAAAGAAATCCATACAAAGCTAAACAAGCCCATGCAGAGTCAAATCGAACTGAACAAAATCAAATAAACAAAAAAGAGCCATACGAACCCACACAAACTCGTGTAAACCTGCAAAAATCGTTACAAAGTCAAACAAGATCCAAACTCAAACAAACTTGTACAAACATAAACAAATCCATACGAAGCTAAACAAGCCTATGCAAAGTCAAACCAACTTGAACAGAGTCGAAGAAACAAAAAAAAATAATACAAAATCAAACAAACTCGGACAAACCTAAACAAATCTATACAAAGCCAAACAAGCGTATGCGAAGTCGAAGAAACGAGAAATAACTATTCAAATCCAAACAATACTTTGGATTTGACAGTGTCAAAGGTCTGTCAAATCCTTTGACAGAGTCAAAGGAACAAGAAAATTATACGCACTCAAACAAACTCGTACAAGCCTAAACGAAGCCATACAAAGTCAAACAAACGTAAACACCGTCAAAGAAACAAAAAACCATACGAAACCAAACAAATCTATCCAAGGTCAAACAAACCGAATCGAGCCTATGCAAACTCAAACAAACCCATACCAAGTCAAAGAAACGAAAAAAAAAACATCCAACGGTAAACAAACGCGTACAGACCTAAAAAAAACCATACAAAGCCGAACGAGCCGATAAAAAGTCAAACAAATCTAACCAAAGTCAGCGACCAAACAAATCCATACACGGGCCAACAAACCCAAACAAATCGCTGTAAGCCCAAGCAAACCGATATACATCGATATAAACCCAAACACATCCAACAATTCATTACTGACATACCGCTGTGGTTGACAATTCGTGTTCTTTTAACGTCGCAATCGTGAGGAAGTTACGCGAAGATGAAAATTTCGATGCAACAAAAAGTGACTGTCACCTTGGGAATTCTCGATGTTGCGCGATACCAAAAGTATAGGGGCGGGGAGTGGCTTGAAAGGGGTGGTAAAGCGAAGAGAGAGAGAGAGAGAGCGCGGGGGGGGGGGGGGGGTGAAGCGGTACGAGGTCGGAGGGTCGTTCGTAGGACGAGAGCCTGGACGGCTCCGTTATCAGGCCAGAAGGCGTTATCAGCTGGATGCAGCTCCCTTCCAAGTGGCGTACAACCCCTTCCACCCTTCTTCTTCATCCGCGATTTTGTCTTGCTCACTCGAGAGATGCAAGCCGGGGGAACGAAGACGGAGAAAGAGGCACGAGAGATATCGAACACGCGTTCCTCCAGTGCTATCTTCCTCCCCCGAGACGGAAGAACGAGAGCGAGAGAGAAATTGCCATAGAGAGTGCATCTAGCGATAACGAGGTAAGTTAAACAATATCGAGCTGTACGAGGTCTCACGGTGAGTCTCGACCTAAGATTAACCGGACTGCGAGAGCACACTCTGTATGCCGCAGGGGGAACGGAGAATGAGGCGGAGTGGAAGAATTCATCGTTGGGCTCCACAAGACTCCGGAGAATACAATTTAATCGATAAATAATTTTTCTCCCGTACGATAGGATCAAAATTATTGGCACTTTCAGCTTTCTTCCTTGTTGAAGATATTGACGACGACGATCGCGAGAAATGGAGCTTCAATAACATTTGTGGCACTGCAGCTTCATGTGCTCCAATCATAGTGATGAGAAGTACGCAATGACTATCAAGCGACGGAGAATTTACGCACTGAGAAAAAAAAATCATTGATCCAATATCATTGGTGTTATTGAATGAAATTTCGTTGATTCAATTGTAAAATTGTTGGTGTAAATAATCGGACTTATTAGTCCAAACAAAACGCTATTGAATTTAATAACATGATAAAATTGAAAGTTTCTTTTCATTCTAAAGATATATTGTTAGCCGAGAACAATGTATTATTATTGAAACTATCTAAAAAATCACCGGGAACAAATTATATAGTTTTGAATGCATTTTCTGCAACGAACAAAAAAAGAGTTTCAATTCATAACATGAATATTGTTGATTCGACAAGAAAAATGGAGTATCGCTCGTTTGATTCGGATAAAATTTCTATTGAGTAAATATGTTATTTTTTTTTTTTTTCACCATATCCGATATTGATTTTCAAGTACATTATTCGTTGAAATATTAATATTTTATTTTGATTGAAAAATATTAAGCAAATGTCGGAATTGGTTAAAAAATTATGCGAAAATAAAATTTGTTCCTTGCGCATTTGGTTGAAAAAATTCAACCAAATCATGGCCGAGCGCCACCGAAATTATAGGTGTGATGAAACCCGTAGTTCTCGAAGTAACCGGTAGAAGCCGCACGCGCGCTCGTTTCTCGTAAGCGTAGCGCTAACCGAAAATCTACTTAAACGCCGGAGAAACTCTAAAGAGTATCGCTTCTTGGCCCGTGGCTAAGATTCAACTGATAAGATCTGTTCTTATCAGTTGAATATCTGATATTCTCTCCATGGATATTCCATTGGACATCTGATATTCTCGCCACTATTATCGTGGATGATCATTCTAATGCTCACTTTTTACTTAAGATTTAAAACAAATTGGAAAACTTACGTCTCATGGCATATTCGTTTCGATGTAGTAAAGAAATAATTAATTCTATTGATTATATTTTTGTACGAAATAAAAAAAGTTGTAGCAACCGCTTAATTATGTCATCCATACATCAACGGATTGTATGTAGATTGATTTCAATAGAATATAATTTTATTTGAAGGATAATGTAGATATTCGGCGAACAGGTGAGATTTTCAAATAAAATAATATATTATTTGAATCAATCACATTTTCCAATATTTTATAGTATTGTAACAATCTCATATATCGGTGGCACTCCGCGATCAGACATCTATTTGAATCAACCAATATATTTATTTTTATTCAATTGGTTTTTTTTTCTCAGTGCGGTTTTTCAAGATTCTTCTCACAAAGAAGAATCGTGCATTCGTTTGAAGATCATTTTCGCCGAGGAACACCAAAACGAATTGATTTTATCCATTCAACGTGTACTCGATCACTTCTCGACCTGAACTACTATGAAAACACGAAGAAGAAGTATCCGGGCAAGGGATAATTATATCATTCGACGTGTCGTTAGCGCGAGCGAAGAACAGAACGATCGATTATAAAAATACACAGATACATGCTGAAAGGGAGAGAAGATCGAAGAGAGAGAGAGAGAGAGAGAAAGAGAGATGAGGTATCCTAATTTTTATCTATCATCTGGCACGCCGGAGTTTCTTCTCCCTAACGACCTTATGTACTATACACAGCCTTCTTTCTCCTCTTCGTCTTTTATCGCGATTGATCGGTATCCCCTTTAGCCCACCTCCCCCCGCACCCCATCCCTCACCCTCTCTCTCTCTCTCTCCCTCTGCACTTCTCACTCGTCGTGTCCGCTTGCAACTCGAGGGAAACTTGCTTCGGGAAGAGCAAAGATAAATACCGTATAGGAGTATAGGGAAAGGGGAGTGCGAGAGAGAAGATGACGAGGGGGAATCCGCGCGAGAAGAAAGAAGGAAACAAGGAGGAATCAAGGCGGAGGAATCTCTTGTTAAAAAGAAATAGCGCCGAAGTTACGAAAAATCAATGTGAAGAATCAGAAGGAGGAGGAGCACAGAAGTACAAAGAGAAGAAACGGAAAGGATCGCGCGAGGGGTGAGCCGGTGCCTGAGCGGAACAAGAGCCCGCGGTCCAAATATTTGGACACCCGGAGATTCGTTGCGCGCGTGAACCACATGCAGCGAGAAGCCCTACGCATACTCTCCTATCACCTATGTGTGTTCAGATTTATTTGTATATGTGCGTATACACACGCGCGAAGGGTTCGTGCCGATCGTACCGAAGCCCGACGACGTATATACCAAAGCTATCCGGCATATAGGGAGTGGGAGAGAGAAATGTATGTACAAGCGGCCGAGAGATCCGGTGGTGCTGAAAGGACCACGAAAACCGAGTGAAGACGATGAGTCGGTGGTCTTGAGGGCTCGCGCGCGAGCCTCCGAGGATCGCGAGTGATTGATGAGCGAACGGGCTAATGAGGAGCTGAGCCGCGCGCGAGACGGGATCACGATAAAGAGGTTCCACCACCACCACCACCATCAATGGTCTTGCACTGGATGGACCCTGGGCTCAAGCATGAACCGAAGCGCGCGCACACTCTGGACACCTTAACCCTCTACTACCTTGCTTTCTTTCCCTTGATCCTTTTCTTGCCTGCATAGCGTCTCCGAAATGCCGCGAGCCTCCGGGCACCGAATCGGTACATCTCGTATCATCTATCTGGGAACTGTAGGACAAGTGAGGAAACCGTGGGCAGCCAATGAGACAATAAAAGGCTCGCGTGTTGCCAAGTTCATCCGCATGGGAGAAAATAATCTGCCCCTGTCATTTGCGATTGGAAAATGAATGGAATGTTTGCAAAAAGCAACTGCGTTGCACTGTTGGGTGATCTCAAATAGCTGGCTAGTCAGTATAGTCAGTGATATCGGAACATGCGCTGGCTGAACTTCCAGCCAAAGTCCAGACTGTATAGCAGTCTCAAGGGTTGAAGAACAACCAGTTCGCCAGCCAAATCCAATGAAAATGGAATGGATTCCAATGGAAACAGAGTTGAACATGATCCCAAATGCCTGTCCAATGAGTATGGTCAGTGATATTGAAACATGCCTGGAGCGGTGCAAAGCAGAGTACATGGTAATGAATACTAGGCACTTTGGAATACCGATGCCATCAACAGATCATTGGCCAAGCGCACATGGAGGCGCCCTGGCTGAACTTCCACCTCAAAGTCAGACTTTTCCTTACCGTGCAGACTTCTTCCAGACTGTATGATAGTCTCAAGGGTTAAAGAACAGCCAGTTAGCCACCCAAATCCAGTAGAAATGGAATAGATTGCAATGGAAACAGAGTTGGACATGATCCCAAATGCCTGTCCAATGAGTATGGTCAGTGATATTGAAAAATGCCTGGAGCGGTGCAAAGCAGAGCACATGGTAATGAATACTAGGCAATTTGGAATACCGATGCCATCAACAGATCAATGACCAATCGCACATGGAGGCGCCCTGGCTGAACTTCCACCTCAAAGTCAGCATTTTCCTTACCGTGCAGACTTCTTCTAGACTGTATAGTAGTCTCAAGGGTTGAAGAACAACCAGTTCGCTAGCTAAATCCAATGAAAATGGAATGAATTGCAATGGAAACAGAGTTGGACATGATACCAAATGCCTGTCCAATTAGTATGGTCAGTGATATTGGAACATGCCTGGAGCGGTGCAAAGTATAGCACATGGTAATGAATACTAGGCAATTTGGAATACCGATGCCATCAACAGATCAATGTCCAATCGCACATGGAGGCGCCCTAGCTGAACTTCCACCTCAAAGTCAGTCTTTTCCTTACCGTACAGGCTTCTTCCAGACTGTATAGCAGTCTCAAGGGTTAAAGAACAGCCAGTTCACCACCCAAATCCAATGGAAATGGAATGGATTGGAAACAGATCTGGACAGTTGCATGATCCCAAATGCCTGTCCAATCAGTATGGTCAGTGATATTCGAACATGCCTGCAGCTATGCACTGCAAAACAAATGATAATGAAAGGCATTTCGGAATACCGATACCTTCTTCCCATCAATTTCCAATCGCACACGGACCTAGCTAAACTTCAACCTAATACGCAGTCTTCCCATTATCGTACAGACCTCTTCCAGACTGTCAGCCTCGCCCGCAGTCTCAGGGGTTCAAGAAGAGCCAGTCCGGGAGATTTTCAACAAGAAGAGTATATCATACATGCTGCTCGGATGGTGTCTAGATTTCGTGTTACTATAAATAAATGTACGTGTGTATATAGGTTTCCAAAGGATTGAAAGAGGCAGGAGAGATATAGAGTCAAGCTTTCGGAGTCACGAGAGGTTCCTCCGGGGCGGAGGGGGTTTATAATAAAGCCTGTAGGGGCCAAGATAGGTGGGTTGGCAGCCGTTATCGTTCGGGTCCAGCGTTCGAGGGAGAGAGGGAGTGCGAGAGAATTCCCTTTCTCACCGCAAAACCCTCGCCGACGACTCTCGCCCCCTGTATACCGTGGCAATGTCGGAAAGTCATACACACCTCTGTGTCAAATGTGTACAGATGAAAGCTTCCCATATACACATAGCTACCGTTACTTCTGTGTGTCTCTCTATGGCACGGCATTGAAATGAAACAACGCGGTTCTTGTGTCTCATTTCGCTGCTCTCGGCTATCACATCTTTGCGAGGGAGCCCTCTCGCTTTCTCGCCGTCTCTACCCGATTGCCGCGGTGGCCCAGGGATTTCGGAGAGCAGCCACGAGGTATTGTGGCCTCGATCTTCACTGTCCGCTTCCGCATTCCCACATGCGCCTTTTCGTATCCCCAATGGAAACATTGCCCAGTCTCAACTATAATCGCGGCAATTCAGACGCAGGACTGGATGAAGTTCACATTGCGGAAAGTTCCGAATCAGCGCATACAATTGGGGGTGATTGTGGTTTGATTACCGGAACTTGCTTTCCATCGATATCGCCGTGTCGTCAGCACTGGCACGGCGTAATTGATAAAATACTCCATCATAGGTTAGTTATTCCCACGGTCTTACATACAGGTCTGGAAACTCCTAGGGTGGGGAGTGACTCAGATAATGAGGCAGGCAGTTTTCGCTTCAGCCACCCGAAGCGCTGGTAGGTAGAAGTTAGCCAATCAAACGCAGGTCCGAAGAGCTGTGCACAGGCGCAGTTTTTTCGAAATAAACATAGTCTATTCGGTTTAGCTACCCTTTCTACAATCTCAATACATACAGCAATAGAAAGTCCTCAGCAGGCGTAAGAAGTGTAGAAAAGTGTAGCCAAAACGAACAGACCCAATATTTGTAAGAGCGATATAAATGGAAAATGATTAAGTATTTTTTCACTCCTGAATCCCCCAGGCAGAATAAGAATTATTATTTCAGTAGACTGTATTTCTCGTATGTTCGAACTTCTATGATATTTATATTTGGTCTTTCGCTATTTGAGTGAATGGGATATGAACAAATTTGTGCGGTCTAAACTTTTGTTCCTTATAATTGATGTTTTGATGTTCCTTATAATTGATGTAATTGATGTTCCTTATAATTGATGTATATTGCATTGCTTGTTTGTTTCTACAACTTTCATTTTTGCTTTTGCTTTTTTAACAATGTTAATAAGAACCTGAACATAAATATAATGGAAGAGGAATAAAAAAATAAATGAACGCATTGTGTACGTTTGAAAGGCACCGTTTATATTGATTTGTCAGGTTGGCGAGTTTGTTGTTGGCAAAACATTGTTTTTGCCGTTTTTGGTTTTGTTGATAGGCGAACTGGTGCATCCGCAATCGAATATAATAAAATATAGCAAAGGATAAGGCCGGGTCCACAATACGCGGTTCTACCGGAGCGTTTCAGGTGGTTTAGATTGCTAGAAACGTTGTGAACACGTGTACTGGCTGTCAGGAGGTTATTTTTCCATTGCTGTATATCTATATCTACAAGACTACTTCTACTTGACAGCTCTTCCAGTGGATAAATCAGGAACTACGTCTTTGCCTCACTAACGATGACACTTTCCACCATGCAAAAACGCCGGAGTTTCCAGACCTGTATTCCGTGGTTATTCCAGATTGAACCTGGAAACTTCGACCAATCAATGAAAAAACCTCGCGTCACGATATGATAAGTCATTTTTCGAAGTGTCAACTTCATTCACTCGTTATTCTCCTAACTGCCTTGGTTTCTTTGACTTCCCATCTCACTCGACCCTCACGCGTACGTAATTGACGTACCCCATTAACATCGTCGTTTCATCCTCGCGTGGATGTTCCCTTGGTAAAAGTTTCATCGCTGGACGACGTAGCCGTATATTTCTTTAGCCCCTTTCTCATTTCTTTCCTTCTTCCACTTGTACGTGCACAGGTAGTTTTTTTCCATTCATTGGCCTGCGCGCGGAAAGCTTCGCCACGAGCCAGTCGGCTATATCTCGCGTAGGAATGAAACGTAGGTAATGGGGTCGCCGTTAAGGGGCTGGCGGTTACATTGTCTCTCTCTTTCCCGTACGCCAGAAATCAGTACACACGCCGTTTCTTTGGGGTAAACGGGGCTTGCTGCTGTTGCTGGTAACTGCGGCACTGGTCGGCACTATCGCGGCGTCAGTCGCTCTCGTACAACCCTCTCTCCTTGCACCCCCGCCCCCGCCGCGAAACGCCGCCACCACCCTGTGCAGCGTTAGTACACTCGCCGGTATTATAACGTGGAGTGTGCGAGCCCGAGTTATCAGGAATCATGTCGTTATCGGGGTCTGGGATCACCGGGCTCCGCCAAGCTCTCGCAACCCCCAGCCCCCCTTCTTCACGTATACCTCACTCTTGTTCCTCCTTTATTTCAGCCCCGCGCAACCCCCGTCCACGCGCGGCCTGATAACGAAAGGGTTATCACGCCACGCTCCCCACCCCCCCAACGTCGACATTGGGTGCTCGAGCTTTCCGCTAAACTGGCGCGAAAACTGTGCGGGTGGCTGTGCGCACGTGAACAGCTACGTGTACGCCACCCCGTGCATAGGTCTCCCTTCGTAGATGCGAGAAAGAGACGAAGAATTCACGGGAGAAAAAGATTATTATTTTGTCGCTTTACCACTTTTTTCTTTATCTGCGCTCACTCTCACTCTTCTCTCCTGCAGGAACTACCCTTTTATGCTGTACCCTCTTTGTACCGCGAGAATCACGATTACGATCCCTTTGGCTCGGCCACTTTACTGCCCGCCAGCGCCTACGTTTTGTATAGGGTGTATGTGTATGTCGGCAAGGAAAATGTTCACCTTGTTATATTTATGCGAGGTTGGCTATCGACACATCTGGACGTTTCGCTGACCTTGGTCGACTCTGTTTTTCAAGCATAGTTGGTTTTGGGGACGTGATGATTCTCGAAATGACGTTTGTATAGAGATTCCCAAATAGGGTTTTACAATCGGCACAGTAATGGCCCACGACTGGTTGCCAGAGAAAAAAACGATGGCGGTTGTTAATGGTAAACCATGAATGGCTGCTAAGACTTGGCCAAATATCATACGCCCATATTGGGCCAGCAACGGCTGCCGGATCTTCTGCCGGAAATGAAAAACAAAAAATGTATAAATTATGAATATAAAAATTTTAGTAGTATCTTTTTTGTTTTCTTATGCTTTACTTATGTCCCTGTACATAGAATAATTGCATTAAAAACGCTTTCTGCAGTGTTCAAGTTTTTACCTATCATCGGGATCGAACCTACGCTTTCGTTCTAGTGTCGAGCGCCCTACCCACTTCGCCATCCTAACACTTACAGAATCCATCGTTTGTTCGTTCCTTACTTTTATGCCGATAGTTTTAGTCGTGACATTAAAGTTTACCACCAATTTTTTTGGGCCATTTAGGCTGTGAAAATAACTTGCTCGTTTTGGGTGAAGTTCCGAAAAGCATACTCCTCTGATCGAGCTGAAATTTTGAACCGAACTTCCTCTCATTATCCTAAGAGACACTCTTAACGGATTTTTGACGACTAGCAATAGTTTTCGATATATCGCATTGTAAAGTTTATTATTTCACGCCATACGAGTATATCTATATATCCAATAGATAACCGCCAATCCTCCGGCCTCGCTGCTTCCTGGCAAACAGTGCTCGCCCGTATGTGCATATCACTTGCCATGTGGGATGGGTTTGTTTGGGTTTATTTAATATAGTAGAAGCGCATTACAATAAATAACTTTCAATATACGATATATCTAAAACTATTGCTTGTCGCCAATATCCTTTTGAAGGTTCTCTTAAAATATTGAAAAGAAGGTATGTGCAAAGTTTCAGCTTCATCAGTGGGATATGCTTTTCGAAACCTTATCCCTTGTTTTTAGGTATTACAGTTTAACGACCTGCATTTGCAAAACGCCCAAAAACAAACCATCAATGGCTGGAATAGATCTGGCAAGCCGTTCATCCGCCTACGATACCCCAATGCTGATCGTTATATTATCGGTGCGATGGTATTGGTCCACCAATGGCTGGCATAGATCTGGCAAGCTGTTCATCCGCCAACGATACCCCAATGCTGATTGCCATATTATCGGTGCGATGGTATTGGCCCACCAATGGCTGGCATAGATCTGGCAAGCCATTCATCCGCCTACAGTACCCCAATGCTGGTCGACGAATTATTGGCCGATTACGAGCAAACCGTTTAATGGCTAATACTGGCATTTTTGTTACGACAGGCGACCCTATATGGGTTCTTATGTCTGAAGATGATTTAGGATACGTTTGGGTTTACGTAGGGTTGAGTATGGGGATGATTGTCTGATGAGGATGATGAAGTTTGCATGGTTGGAATGCGATGGATGCTTTTTTTATTACACGCATTTTGGCTGAATTAGGCTACAATAAAATCAAACGGTCTTTCGTATTCGTATTAGAGGTATACGACCTTAATATACATGATATTTACATAATTATAGAAACAAAGAAAAAAACGGTCACTGTATTCTATGGATGTAAACTTCAATGGAAATGAAGGCGATCCTTCAAGTAGAATGTCGGCAAATCAACTTTTCCCATATAAATTTCTGTGCGTGCATGGGCATTTGTGGTACGGGAGGACGCACTGTTTCTGTGGACTTGACAAGGATATGAACCCAATCCTTTCACATGTGTTCATCCAACTGCAGGAAACTCCTCGACGACACCTACGCGTTAATCAAGACGATTTTTCCTAACCCTGCACGAGCAGAAATCGTCGTAGGTATCCAATTGGATTCCTATACTTGTCCCAACTTTCTGATTCCTATGCTAAAACGTCACGCTCGTAATTTGGATTCTCATCGGGATTCCCACATTGAAAGCCAATGGACGAATACAATTTGAATACTAAAGGATTCCCACATAATCGAACAGAAGCTGATTGCTGATGGGCCCATTGCATTCTGTAGGTTGAATTTGCTGAACAAAATATTTAGATGTACAAAATGAGTGGACCTTAAAAAAGTAGAAATCGCTTAAAAGAGTACATCTTGAAAATCCGCTGTCATCGTCTGTTGCTTATTTTTTCAGATTCGATAATTTATAGATTTTCAGTTGACTAGTCAATCCGCTAGTACTACTTTAATGAGTCTTATAATTGTCATTGACATCAAAATCAACTCGAGCAACATTACAATCAACTTTAGCAACATTATAATAAACTTGTGCAACAAATTGTTGTTCAAGTTTATTCCCCGCACGCGCCGCCCGCCACAGAAGTTCAAGCGGCCCCGCTGCGCACACATTTAAAACGTATTTTGGCGCTTTGTCAAAGTAGCCCCATAAAATTGTCAAAGTTACCCTGAATGTCAAAGTAGACCCAAAGTAGTTTTGCGGTAACACTCAAACCGAACACCGGCCGGGGACGACGCAAAAGTGGCCGAGCCGCGTGCACCTCTCGCTTCTTCTGACATCCTGCACTTGTATCTAGCATATACCGCCTGTGCACTAGTATGGGTGGCGCAGGACAACTGGCGGCTCATAAGACCCCGCTCTGCCCTACATCCGTAAATAGTTCACGGTCAAAAATGGATTTTCGAATATCGCAATTGCTCGACGCCGACAGAGAAAAGATTTTTCACAAATACGTATATCCGGACAATTATAATAAAGTTTGCATCGTTGCAACGCGACGAAAATGATTTTTATCCAACCATTTTTGCCATTTTTTTTTTGGCGGTTAAGGGAGAATTTGTCCTTGAAATCGGCGGGAGATGTTAGCGGCTCAACATGAGCAGCTAGAAGAAGAGGAGGGATGCCTCTATGGACCAGGCATTGCCGATTAGCGGTCATTATAAACACATTACAAAACTTTAAACGCGTTTTTCTCGAAAACACGTTTTTAAAAATGGCTGACATTCTCCTGACCGCTGTAATTAACATATCGACCTGAAATTTGGAGAGCATACTCAGAAAATATGTCTTCACGGAATGACGGATCGTTTTTTCGATAGATACATTTTTGCATTTGTTATTTATCTTTTTATGCGAAAATTCGATTTTTTTTAAATTGCCGCCATTTTCCGAAATTTGTACTAAACGAAAAACCCATCCGTCATTCCGTGACCAAAGGGTCACAGATTGATAATATGCTTTGAATTTGTGTTTCAGATCAACAACGAGGGGGCAGTGATGTCAGCCGTTTACCTCCCGCGATTTAAGGACCTGTTTTCGCGGAGCTGCAACGGCCGCCATTTTGGCTTTCTTTTCGAATTTTTTTTTTTAACGTTGTGTATATCATGAATAAAAGCAAGAAAAAAACCGCACTCAAAAAGCTTTACTCGTTTCCTTTAAAAAAAATAACATGTAAACACCTGAAATATGGCACTCCAAGGACAAAGTCTCCGTTAACGTAACAACAGAAAACCCTCTTTCAGATCCTCATTAGAGACCCCTAAATCCATCGAGGATCATTTTGGATGGCGATAAAAATAAAGAAAAAAGGGAAACGAGAAAAATCGTTGCATTTCAACAACGCACAGCTTCAACGACATGGACAAATATGATCAGATAGACGTAGACGATCGATCTCAATGAGAACGAGGCGGAATTATTTCCGTTGCAGTTATCTCGCATTTAGATAGAATGCTCCGGTGAGAATTTCAATTTCAGGCGTTTGCGATGCAATCTTAATTCTTATACGTGAACACAGTTATATAAAGTCGTTACGGAAAAAAAAAATCCGCAAATAATAGTGAGTTTTGCACGTGGATACGCGCTCTAAACGATTTTGCCGAGTAATCCTTCAGAGGGATCGTGAGTTATCGCGAAAGGTTTAACGTACATATACAGGGTGTCCCCCTTATCTCTGCCACCCGAAATAACTCGATAATTATCGACGTCACAAAAAAATATTCCAAACAAAAGTTGTACGGTGTGAAGGGAACCATCAAATGCAACCTTTTTTCGGTGGAGGCTCTGACGCACAGTGAGAATTCACCTTTTCAAATGGAATGGTACATTTTTGTCAACCATCTTGTGAAGCACCTCAAGCCACGTAAAAAACATTAGGGGGTCAAAGTCGTTCAAGGTCATTCAAGGTCACCTATTTAGATTTGTATCATCGATACTGACCTTGAATGACCTTGAACGACTTTGAGCCCCGAATGTTTTTTATGCGGCTTGATGTGCTCCGCAAGATGGTTGAAGAAAAATGTACCATTCCATTTGAAAAGGTGGAGGTGACCTTCACTGTGCGTCAGCGCCTCCAGCGAAATAAAAAAAAATTGGTCGCCCATCAAATGCGACCAATTTTTTCTCACCCTTCACACCGTACAACTTTTGTCTGGAACATTTTTTTGTGACGTCGATAATTGACGAGTTATTTCGGGTGGCAGAGATAAGAGGGACACCCTGTAAATGTTTGTATATCGCGTATGCAGTATCGAAAGTATATATTGAGAGCAAAGAGATATACACGTATGGCGTCTCGTTCGTTAGATTTTCCGGTGAGACATGAACGCGGCGGGTATAGCGATTCAGACTGCTGAGATCCCGGGCTGCCGATGTTAAATAATTAATTAAGTTAAGACGACGACGACGACGACGACGATGTGGAGAACGACGACGAGTAAGAGTCCCCGAGCGAAAGGTTCGTGTATCTCGCGATATCTCGACTGTTGCATCTAACGTGCGTCTCTCGTGGTAACGCAAACCAGAGGGAAGAGGGAGGTGGAGAAAGAGAGAGAGAGAGAGAGAGAGAGAGAGGGGTGGGGGAGGAGAATGAAATCAGATAGAAGTTAGTGGGAGGAGAGAGATAGAGAGCATTAGAACGAAGGGAAAAAGCCGATATCGCGAGATTTACTGGTGAACGCATGTCTGCACAACATGTGTCGAAAAAGCTCTATTCTGTTTCGAATAAAGGATACTGAGACTGCCTATTATTCCCTTCGATCTTGCTCATTCGTCTTATTCATTGTTGAAGTTTGCATCGTTGGGTATGATACTGAAGTCTGCATCGTTGCGACGCAACGAATTTTTTTTTTAGTCTTGATTTTTTATGGTCATCCGGTTGCTTTATGTGTTTGGTGAACAAAAAAAATGTACACGCCATGTACGTCTCACGGAACTCACACTTAGGAGGGGGTGAAAAATCAAGGAAAGCTATATCGACCGATGTACGTCTATCACACATTTTCTTTTTCGATAAATCTATTGGGGAGCTCGGAAAAGTAGGGGATGTAACGGACATTCTTTTTGTTACCCAAGTTTGGCGGTGAAGTTTGTATCGTTGGAATATAACGAAAGTTCTTTTTCATTTTTGTTTACAATCTATGATTTTGTTATAGATTACGATCGTGGAACTTTTATGACGATAAGACAGACACGTTGAGTGACTTTCGTACCCTTAAGGAGGTACGGTGATTGGAGCGAGTTCAAGATAAAAGCCCGATTTTTTTTTATAGCATTGTCGAGACCTTCGTCCATGCGTATGCGGAGTTTCCACGAAATGTACCGTACACTTTCCGAGTTATTAATTGTTAAAGTTGGTGAATTAGTCACACGTAGACGACAAAATGTGCCTGTCCTCTCATATATCGATTTTTTTGTGCTACTTGGAGCCAAGAAGCACGTTAAAAAAACTGATGGTTGCGTTCGTTGAATCTTTGTGATCGATAAGGCTCCTTGAATTGGAAAGCTCACCGCAGAAATAAGCAATAAATTTAGAAATAAAGTCGCCAAAACCGAAGTTTTCGGAGAACGAGACTTCGCGTGACGTAACAGCAGCCATCTTGCTCGACGTGTGGCAACGCCGGATACCCGCGCAAATTTCATTCGTCTATCGGATATTTTCAACGCGAATTAAAAATATGATTGTGCGAAGCCGTACATTTTTTAATGGATTATAAAGGGCCTTTCGTCGATATTTACTTGAAGTTCTTTTACGTACAGCAAAGGCATCTCAATTTTTCTGGCGACATGTACCTATACAACGCATCTATATATAAATTCAGCATGGGAGAACCGTCATATAAAACAAACGTTCCTTTTTATACCTGCAAATATTGTGAAAATTGGGAAAGGGAAAAATAACATAACAATCGATGAAATATGTTTTGACTTTGGACAGATTGGACATTGGACATTGAGGTTAACTTCAACGCGACGTTTTTTTTTTTGCAATCGCGATGTTATCTTTTCATTTTCTAATTCTTGTCCGTAAGAATCTACATTTGTCTCTAAACTGGACTTCCGGTACAATCCCGTTACTCTTTTGATAAACTTCCACAGTATTTTCATTCTCCATGTTAACCGGCTACAAAAATAATAAGCCGGGCGCGTGGAACCGATGACAGCCACCGAAAATGCGACGATGCTAAACGTCAACGATATGGCGTACTACTGAAGTCGAGCAGTAGATTATTGAGCTTGTTTCCATATTATAAAAATAATAGGAAACTCGAAATTCAATACTTAAAAATTTTTTCTCGAAAAATAGGCCATATACATATATCTAAAACGTGGCGGTATTGCGGCGTGAAATAGACTCTAAGTTCACTAGCATGGTCATCACCGTACCGCCTTAATCGGCGAAAAAAACCAGAGCAATAGAAGAAAAGTTCATTTTCGTTGTATTTCAACGATGCAAACTTGAACCCCATTATTTATGGATAATGAGCCCAACGACGGTACATCGATCAGTTTGTGAGGATTGCACGGAGAAAGTGTTGGCATTTTTTTCTTCTTTCAATACATGCAGAAACCTCAATTCCCGATTGCAGTTCTAAAATCATTTATGGAAATGGGCAGAAGAATAATAAGTATTGCGTGTTGAAATGAGTAACGATTTTCCTTCTATTTTGATTTTGGTTTATTTTATTTTATGCCAAGTAAATTGAACCAAATTGAATTAAGGCGGGACACCACTGTGACAGGTGAAAAAATCGATTTTCTTGCATTTTCTTAAAGTATACATATTCAAGAATATGTGAAAAAAAAAATTGAGTTGAGCTTTTGGAAATTTACCAAGTTACAGACGATTTAGCAAGAGCAAGTAGCGCAATGATTCACGTATACTAAAACTTTCAATGGCGTTTTTCTCGAAAATACTTTCCTCGACCTAGCCGGAATCATAACTCTAGCTATAATTATGCGAGTTTCAATCGAAAATAAAAACAAAAAAATCCGTTATTGTTGTAGGTATCATTGTACGTAGCCGTTTTTTTTAATTAAGTATTTTTTAAGCCCCCGAATATGACTAAAAATTTCGCCAAAATTACATTTTTTTTCAACACCCGCTATTCGGTGGATTTTTTTCTCGAAAAACGGCTACGTTCATCGAGAACGACATTTACATAGATTATAAACCATTTTTATTTTTATTTTTGAGATCAACCGTTGCCAAGTTGTCAATCCGGCCGTTGGACTACATTTTTGATACAGACTATACCTCAATAACATTGTTAATTTTTTATTTTTTCGAATTAAACTAGGCAGTGTAAAATTTAATTTGAAAAAATGTTATGTTTATGTTAATGTTAATTATTTTTCGTAAAGTGCCGTTTCGTAAAGTGAAATGTAAAGTTGCGTAAAGTTCGTAGAGCCTTAATTTTCGTTTCATTTTATTTTATGAAAAATTATTTTTCATAAAGTGTGCTGCCTTAAGGGGGGATTGTCTTTTTTTCGCAAAATTTACCGCTTTTTGGGAATTTTTTTGTGAAGAAAGTATACAACGGAAAACTTGTGAAACTTGGCATATAGTTTTATTGATCTGTTTACTACATACAAAAAATTTTTTAAACAATTTCATCAAAAAATTCCCCCTTGAACGCGTTTTTCTCGAAACAGCTTTTTCACAACTGGTGTGCACGATTTCTCAAAAACTATTCAACCGATTGCCTTCAAATTTGGACAGAATGCTCAGCTGACATCCTTTCATCGTTTGATGAAGCAAAAAAGCAATACGTTTAATAGTTTTTTATTTATAACAAAAAATCGATCAATTTTTTTCGAAAAATCGATACTTCAAGTTCAAAACGTCACCAAATCGTCAATTTTTTTCTTCTCCCCTTCATCGAACGATAGCTATATGTGTCTAAAGTAAAATGCTTTTTGGGTTTTTGTTGCAGGATGAACGTGAAGGCTGTAATCGTGCACACCATCAAAAAAGGACCATCGCGCGTCGAGGGGGGTGGGAGGCTGATTTTTTGATGAAATTGTTTAAAAATTTTTTTGTATGTAGTAAACAGATCAATAAAACTATATGCCAAGTTTCACAAGTTTTCCGTTGTATACTTTCTTCACAAAAAAATCCCAAAAAGCGGTAAATTTTGCGAAAAGAAAAGACAATCCCCCCTTAATTTTCATGGTGCTCTGCCTTAGTTTTCATTTTATTTCATTTTATGAAAGATCATTTTCATAAAATGAAATGAAATAAAAATTAAGCCTGCCATAGCTTTCATTTCACTTCATTTTGTGAAAAAATAATGTTCATAAAATAAAATAAAACGAACATTCAGGAAGGACACTTTCTGAGAAATAATTTTCAAAAACTCAAATGAAAATTAAGGCAGGACGCCACGGTAACGGGTCGAGAATAAGTCGTTTTTGCGATTTTTTTGGTCTACTAAAATATTTATTTGCGATTTGGAATAAAGGTATGTTGTTAAGCATACATTAAAATTATTTCAATATATGCTTGAAATTATGAAATGAAATGATTGATATAAAATCAAATGAAATTGAATCAATACAATACAGCAGTCAATGATAAATCGTATTGAACGCGAATAAAATATGGAGAAGAAACATTGACGAATGAAATTGTTCCAAAATTGTGAAAAATTATATGAATAATATTATAAAGAATTTGGAACAACAATAATCACAAGAGTTCAAACGTCATTTTATAACGTGGCTCAAGCACTCGTATATGACAACGCTGCATACTTTTATTATTCCACTCCGATCAATTTCCTATTTGCTTTTTGTTTTCGTGTTTTTTCCTTCATTGCAACATTTGTTCCATAACGTTGTCCGAGTGTCCTTATAAATTCTCCGTTCAACCGGTCTTTCGGGTGACGTTCACCGCGGCTTCGCAGGAACAAGAATGAGGCGGGAAGAGAGACAGAGAGAGTAAAGGTGGAGGAAAGAAAAGACGAAGAAGCGTGCGGCCACTCGCTAATTTAATATCACGCGCCTGATGGTCCTTTATTTTCGCGCTGGCTAATGGCAGCAAATTTACTCGCGCGGTCTCTCGTTATCGTCCTCAAAGCCTCTCTCTTTTTTCCCCCTCCCAACCCCCTCTTCCCTCTATCTTCTTCGCTTTCCTCTCTTCGAGTATCTCATGGAGGATTTGCGAGAGACGAGAGAGCTACGACGCAACGCTGTGTGCTCTCTCGACACGGCTTCATCGACGACGATGAAACAAAAAGCCAAACGAGAAACAAACAAAAAAAAAACAAAAATCACGAGTCCGCATACGCCTGCCGACTTGTTAAGCGAGCCAGCGGATAACGTTGGCCATTTTTCTCCGTGCCTCCCTCGGAAATCGCGAAATCATCGGGAGACCTCGATCAATCGAAATTCCAAGAGTTTGCTGAATTTGTACGAGCCGAGAGAGCTCCGTGTAATCGATTTTTCAATATGCCAATTCGGACGCATAAATTCGTACCGTTTCTTAATTTATTTCGATCCCATACTTTTTCCTTGTCAGTGATCATTGCCGCTGTTATACCGACAAGCAGAAGTGGCGAAAAAATCTTAATCAGCATGGAATTGAAGTTTGCAACGTTGGAACGAAAATTTCTTTTTCATTTCTTACTTTCATTCTTATTCAAAATCATCTTATGCAGATTTAGGTTTTCACCAAATTCATTTAGGATCACCAAATTGGAATCCAAAAAATGTTTACGTAATTTTCGTAGCTCCGATTCGCCAAAGGAAAATTGGAAAACAAAAAAAATCATCTTCGATGCATTTCAACGATGCAAACTTCGTCATTAATGAGCATTAAGTTAATGGCGTTTCAGACCACCGGTAGTGTGGTCATGCAAAAGGACATGCGAAGAAATATTTGAAATTATTAAATAACAGCATCTAAAATGTAGATTGAAATCACATTTGCTGAGTGTGATTTTACCTGAGTGTGACGGCTACCTAGGTGGGTAAAAAAATTGCATTTTCTGAAAATATGGATAAAGTTCCGAAAAACCCATACCGCTTTTTTCCTTGAAATTTTGTATACTTATGTATTTTGACGCGCTGAACACGAAAATAATCGAAATTGGCGCAAATTTCATTTTCAAGATAAAAAGCTGGAAAAAACGGATTTGTGTAGTTTTTTTATATTATTTTAACAAATGTTGATCGTAGAGGAAAATGTCTTCTACGAAAGTTGTAGCCCATCAAAAGACTGATAATTTATGTTCTATACAAATTTTGTCTTAAATCATTATTTTGAACCCAAACAAACTCGGGTATGTTGAATTGTGAGGTGTGTAGTTCACTGGGGTGGGCGCAGGGCACCTCAGATGGGTGTGTGGAATCGCGGGGTGCGTAGAACACTGGGCTGGGCGGAGGGCACCTCGGATGGGTACGTGGAATCGCGGGGTGCGTAGAACACTGGGGTGGGTTTGTTGGGGACCTCGGATGGGTACGTGGAATCGTGAGGTTCATAGAACACTGGGATGGGCGGAAGGCACCTCGGATGGGTGCGTGAAATCGCGGGGTGCGTAGAACACTGGGGTGGGTTTGTTGGGCACCTTGGATGGGTGCATGGAATCGTGGGGTTCGCAGAACCCTGGGGTGGGCGCAGGGCACCTCGGATGGGTACGTGGAATCGTGAGGTTCGTAGAACACTGGGGTGGGTTTGTTGGGCACCTTGGATAACATCGAAACTAATAGAGTTTAGCAAAATATACTTATTGGAGTATTATCCCATTTTCTTGGAAAATAATGATTTAAGACAAAATTTGTATAGACCATAAATTATCAGTCTTTCGATGGGCTATAACTTTTGTGGAAGACATTTTCCTCTACGATCAACATTTGTTAAAATAGAATTAAAAAACAACAAAAATCTGTTTTTTTCAGTTTTTATCTTGAAAAGCAAATTTGCGCCAATTTTAATTCTCATATTCGTGTTCAGTGAGTCAAAATACATAAGTATACAAAATTTCAAAGAAAAAAGCGGTATGGGCTTTTCGGAACTACACCCGAAAATATTTTTATTCGATAGTATCACCTTTCAGCTATATTCCCTGAAAGTTTCATTGAAATATTCCTATAATTGAATGAGCGACAGCTTTCAACAGTCGGCCGGGCAATCGGTAGCGCCACCATGCTTCAAACTTTAAACACGTTTTTCTCGAAACTCTGTTTTCAAAGTCGGTGGACATGATATCTCGAAAACCACTTGATGGATTGCTTCCATATTTACAGGAAATACGATGAGAAACATTTAAAGTTCATTGACGATCTCACTTTTAAAAAATCGATCTTCATGTTTTTAATAGTTACGTAAAAATGACGACTTTTTTCACAGATTTTGTATGCTTGAGTTTCAGTTCGTCGCAACGTTAATAAAAAAAATGATTTTGTAAATCGACGATCGTCAACGACTGGTATTTATTATTAACTTGAATAACCGGCTTTGTTTTTGGATTTCAGATTCAACATTTAGACTAGAGGGTGTCCACCGCCAAACGTTGCAAAAAAATTTCATCATCTCCTCGCGACCATGGTTTTGTTGTTTATCTTTTTTTTCAAACTCTTAATATACGTACCTTTGTGTTAAAAAAAATGACCGTTTTCCAGAAAAAAATTTCGAACCTTGGCCTTTTTTCGGGCCTCGAGTTAGATGTAGTCCCTTACAGAATTCAATGCTCAAGACTTCCGGATTTCCCGGTATCTCGACAAAAATCATAAAGCCACGTGATATCGGGAATACCAAAATAATTTGCACGATCAAATTGATACCGCGCGATTAGGATTATTAATGACGATACTCGAGGTAATGTCTGCGATGAAAAATGAACTTTGCAGAAATACCCTCGAAGTTATATCGTACTTATATGGGAGATAAATTTGTATACACACAATACGAAAATAAATCCGCGGGCTTCTCGCACGTGCGTCCAACGAGATACGGGAGGCTTTGGCGATGTTCAACACAGAAAAGTGACGGGATAACTTCTCGCTGGAATTCCGTAAATTTTCCTTTAGCCTCTGGTGAAAAGGTTCTAGCAGCGACGAATAAAATAACATTATGTGTACCCTAGGAATAAACGAAGAGAGTCCATTTATAACTATATATACATATACATACATACATACATACATACATACATACATACATATATATATATATATATATATATATATATATATATATATATATAAAAGTGGACGTAGATGTATATACGTAGGCAGGCACCCTGCATAGATACTGATACAGCAAGATAAGTAGATATAGTCGTGTATGCTCAACCACAGTGGAAAAACCATTCGAAATTGATTGGCTAGAGAAGAACGGAGAGAGGCGAAGAAAGAAAGAGAGAGAGAGAGAGAGATTTGTGCGAAAGTTGAAATTGTATACATGATGTATATGGAGAGTTCCGTGTCAAATTCATGCTCGCTATCGAGCATGAGTAAGAACTGTCAATAGATATATTTTTTTTCAATTTCCTGAGTTCCAACATACACTCTTGCAGGGTTTTACGTATTACCCTTCGCAGTTGAACCCTTTCCTATCACTCCCTAGCCCACTGCGCTAATCTAATATAACTTCCGTTGCATCCATAGTCACCTCAAGCTACACTATACCGCATTTGCGAGGGCACGGGGAAACTGTGGAAAACCCATACCGGTATAGACAACCGCATATTCTTCTGATTCTCCGGTGCACAGACGTTTTACTCAAGTTTCTACACCAAGGTCTCAGAAGTATTGGCCTTAGGCTGACTTGATGGGCCAGCCGGTGCCCGGCTAAGCGGTCACCGCTCCGAGTATCGAGCGTGCACAACGCTGCTTAACTCGAAGTACCGTCGGAGCCGAACCCCGAACCCCCACCAGTGTCGGTAAATTTGAATAAATATATGTTAACGCCTAAAAATATGTAAATATATGTTCTAAATATATATAATATAATATATAAATAAATATATATAAAAATAGGAAAATATATGTTCCACCTATGAGATAGGTGGAATTGCAAGGTATGAGATAGGTGGAATTGCCTTCGCACTTTAAACGCTAAAGAAGGCTATTTTCATGAATTTTTTGATAGGTTTATATAATAGATTTTGATATAAAAGTTGTTACACTTAATAAATACATTTAAAACAAATTTAATGTATTTGTGTACCCAAAACAAACTTTAAGGGGTTACCTCCACTTGCGATTTTGAAAAAATCGATCTTTTTTATTGCATTTTTTTAAGCATAAGTATCTGAGAATATGTCCTGAAAATTTCAAGTCGATCCGAACAAAATTGACTGAGATATGAGCGTTGAAAGAGAAGAATCCGCGTTGAAAGAGCGTTGAAAGAGAAACTTTAAACGCGTTTTTCTCAAAATGGAATTTCTGAAGTCGGTGACCAAGATTACTCGAACACTAATGAACCGATCTTCTTGAAATTTTGCAGGCTTATTTAATACATAAAAATGTAGTCTTTAATCGTTCGATTTTTTTTTCGTTAAAATCGAACCATTAACTTTCACTGTCCGCCGTTTTGTGAAAAATGAATGTTTTTTAAAATCCTTCGATTAAAGACTAGTTTATACTTATATTTGACTAAATCCATCCGCATTTTTTTTTCAGATGATCCACTTCGCCGCAATGTTGGTCACCGCAAACCGTGTATATAAAAACATTATTTCATTGACGGCCATTTGCCACTAAACAATGTAATATTTTTCAATAAAAAAATTACTGAAAGTTCTTCAAGATGTGTTCTTTAAGATGGTATATTGATCGATTAAAAAAAGTTTCGTAGTTTTCTTTTAAAAAATTCATGAAAAAGGCCTTTTTTGCGCTACAAGTGGGGGTAACGCCTTAAACGCGTTTCTTTCGAAACAACGTTTTTCGACGGCTTGTTGATAAAATCTTCGAATCTACTGAACCGATCTGAATTTTGATATTTACTATTTTTTTTGTTGATAAAAACGGTGAAAAACCACGTTTTTTTTTGTTTTTTTTCGAAAAATGTCCGCCATTTTGTTATTTTTGCATATATAAAAAATCGTTTGCATATTTAAAAAAACTCATGAAACCAGTCTAATTTTAGCGTTTAAAGTGAGAAGACCACTTAATTGCTGCTGAATCATAGTGTGTCGAGTGCAATGAACAACATACCATCCACCCAGTTCGTATACTCATTTCTCTGTCTCTCTTTCTTCGGCTACTTTGTATCATGAATTCAGGATTATTCGGATCAAAGTACGTCTCGGCATAGGAGATCTCGGGATCGTTTCGATCTTTGTGATTGAATAACGGGAGAGTACTGTAATTCACGACAAAGCAGATATTATTTTTTCATCTGACTTATGTGGCATGGAATACCTCATACAAATTCGGATATTTACGCATGCATGCATGCATATATATATACATATATATATATATATATATATATATATATATACACACATATATATGGTCAGCGACAGAAAAATGTTTTGTCGGCTCGGTATAGGATTGAACGCGGGACGCGAAAAGGTACACGAGTATTCGTCGTGGAAGTGAACAAATTGCGTACAAGCAAACCCGGAGACAGGGAGATAGAGAGAGAGAGAGAGAGAGACAGCGAAAAAGCGTTAGGATACGATCCTTTGAGCCAGGAAAAAGACAAGCCGAAGGTTATAAGAATGAAGGAAAGGACAGATGCAAGTACGGTTGTATTTATGTATGTATGTATGTGTATATATATATATATATATATATATATATATATATATATATATATATATATATATATATATATATATATATATATATATAACGAGAAATACGCGTATAAGTAGAATAAGACAGCACGACGTGATACTCCACCGAGGAGACAAGAGAGACGAAAGGAGCGAAAAGAATAAACGTAACAAGAAACAAACACAAAAACGAATTAAAGAAAATATACCTGTATACGTAGGCTGTAAAAAGAACAAGAGCAACGATAAAAAAAACACACACACACACACAGACACACAAGAAGACGAATAAAACGCCGACCGCGAATGGTCGAGCGAGCGAGAGTCGGTGCGCGCTCTCCTCTCTCTAATCCGGACGTGATCTGCCGGGAGAGAGCGCATTTCCAAACAATGAGCAAGCGAGAGAAGAGGGAAAAGACCGCGAGCGAGAATCTCGCATCTCTTCGAAGGATCGGGGGAGAGTGTATATATTCCATATACAAAGATATATATATATATATAGGTATGGAGATACGTTTTCCGTGGACCGGCGCGGGGGCTGGCAAAAGAGCTGACCGGATCAGCACGCGAGAGAAAGAGGATCAAGAAGCGAAGAAGGAGCGGAGAAAAACGGAGGGAGAGAGAGGGAGAAAGAGAGAGAGCAGAAAGGAGGCTGACGAAGGAGGTGAACGTTGATAAGAAGAGGGAGGAGGTGCAAAGGCGGTGGACCCGCGCGGGTCGATGTATCGACGATGGTGAAGGTGAGAGAAGCGGTAACCAGCGAGCTATTGGTTCTCACTGGTACCGCCATCGACCAATAGCCGTTAGCTCGACCTCCTTCGCATCCAGCACTCTTCAAACTATACCACCATCGGCATATATAAATACACTAGACGTAACGCAAATCATAGATTCCTTCAGGTGGTAACTTGGAATTCGCAAATTCCAACGCTTCAATTGATGAAATCGACAACTTTGAACTTTCCGGATGATAATCTCCAGCCAAATAGAATCATGGGGAAAATTTGGGCCAGTTGTAATGACGACTGCATTGGAAATCGCGAAATGTGGACGCCTGCATTCGAAAAAACGTGATGTAAAGTTGAGGATGCTACGATTTCTATGAAATAATCCTAAAACAGTTTGGGTTCATCCTGGTCGCGTTTATGCCATTTTAAGTTTCTACCTTCTGGCTTTCATCGGGAAACCGTGATGACATCAAGAACCCCAGCGATTACGATCTAGGTCCACTTAGAAAACGAACGGTCTGTGCAAACAATACACTCCTTGAGGTGGTAACCCAGAATTCGGAAATTCCAACGCTTCAATTGATGAAATCGACAACTTTGAATTTTTCGGATGATAATCTCCAGCCAAATCGAATTATAGGGCACATTTTGACCAGTTGTAACGAAAACTGCATTCTGAATCGCGACATTTTGATGCCTGCATCCGAAAGAAGGTGACGAAGGATGTCACTCTTTCCATGAAATAATCCTAAAACACTTTGGGTTCTTCCTGATCGCGTTGATTTCATTTTAGGTTTCTACCTTCTGGCTTTCATCAGGAAACCGTGATGACATCAAGAATGACAGCGATCACGATCTAGGTCCACTTGGAGGACGAGCGGACTGTGGTTCCACGACATATATGAATACACTAAAGTCAACACAAATAATAGACTCCTTGAGGTGGTAACTCAGAATTCGGAAATTCCAACGCCTCAATTGATAAAATCGAAAACTTCGAACTTTCCGGATGATAATCTCCAGTTAAATCGAATCATAGGGAAAATGTTGGCCAGTTGTAATGACAACTGCATTCTGAACGGCGAAATTTTGATGCTTGCATTCGAACAAACGTCATGTAAAGTTGAGGATGTCACTCTTTCCATGAAATAATCCCGCACCACTTTGGGTTCTTCCTGGTCGCGTTGATTCCATTTTAGGTTTCTACCTCCTGGCTTTCATCAGGAAACCGTGATGACATCAAGAATGACAGCGATCACGATCTAGGTCCACTTGGAAGACGAACGGACTGTGGTTCCACGACATATATGAATACACTAAAGTCAACACAAATAATACACTCCTTGAGGTGGTAACTCAGAATTCGGAAATTCCAACGCCTCAATTGATAAAATCGACAACATCGAATTTTCCGGATGATGATCTCCTGTTAAATCGAATGATAGGGCAAATGTTGACCAGTTGTAATGGCAACTGCATTCTGAACGACGAAATTTTGATGCCTGCATTCGAAAAAAAAACGTGATGTAAAGTTGAGGATGTCACTCTTTGGATGAAATAATCCCGAAACACTTCGGGTTCTTCCTGGTCGCGTTTATTCCATTTTAAGTTTCTAACTCCTGGCTTTCATCAGGGAACGGATTTCCGGATCATAATCTCCAGCCGAATCAAATAGGGCAAATTTCGGCCAGTTGCAATGACAACTGCTCTAAGTTCCAAAATGTTGATGCCTGCATTCGAAAAAACGCGATGTAAAGTTGTGGATGTCACTCTTTCTATGAAAGAATCCTAAAACACTTTGAGTTCTTCCTGATCGCGTTGATTCCACTGTAGGTTTCTTCCTTCTGGCTTTCATCAGGAAACCGTGATGACTCAAGAATCCCAGCGATTACGATCTAGGTCCATTTGGCGGACGAACGGACTGTGGTTCCACGACGAAGCAAGTTTGTTTAGGTTTCTTTACCAGAATGACCATCGATTGGCTTTGTTCCTTGATGTCCCAGGGTTGCTCCAGTTCCGGAAAGAGACCGCAACGCAATGTGCCACAGTTCACTAGGCCTATTCGACGCAGACCAACGTTGATGTACAGAGTGCCATTTGGGCTTCATAAATCTCCAATGAGAGGTGCCTCAGGCTGAAATTTGCCGCGCTACCGTGCTACGCTGATTATTCGTCCGCAGTACTATGCGTCCGGCTCGAACAGCGGAGAGCCATCTCTTCCGTAATAACAGACCGGGTATAACAGCTGCAGGGAATACGAGGTTAAGCAGCGGGCGAGGCATTCGATGTTTGAAGAAGCGTGTTACTTTGATTACGCCTGTAATCAAAAGATGCCTCTGCCGATGACACATCTCCTTACATCGATGAGTACTCACGCATTGCCGTTTCTCGCGTCTTGAAAACGTGACCGATACGGCAATATCATGATTCATTGATTATTCAATGATTCATTCCTCTTTCCTCGGTGATCGCGGCAATTTATACCGTGGCGCGCGTGCGCGAACGAAACTTGTCGACTCGCGATCTCGCAATCGTCGCGGCATTAATTGACGACACTGGCGGCTATAAGGCGCAAGGAGTTCTCGTTTCGAATGCACTTACACTCTTATACCGGGGCTGCTTTCGCTCGATGCAGAACGCAGCGACCCTTGTATATCTTTATCGCGACGCTGGAATTCACGGACGTGATGGATCGTCGTCTTCGTGGCTCGAAGAGAGAACGAGATAGCACGCGCGATCATGCTGCTTCCTCGACGTGTATGAGAATCGTGTTGGGCTCGCGGCAAATCGCACGTGGAATACCTTAATGAGCAGTGACGTTTGTAATAGGAGACTTCCAACGGTTACGCAGTCGTTCAACGATTGTAATGCGTGCGACAAATGCTTCTAGGCTATTGTGCAATGGTAATGGATAAAAAGGCAATTTCAATGAAGACCGTGTGATAAGATGCAAACGTGAGTGCATAACGACAATTTCAAAACGTGTCATTGGTTTGCGATCATTTGCAACGGACTGACAAACGCCATCGTTGGACGCCACGATGGCACGATGATTGTTGCAGATAAACGTATCCTATCATTAGAATGATGACTATCGACGGAAACTACCGGGACATCATCGGAATCAGGAACCGTCCATCATACACGGAAGTGTGTGTTACCGCTATCGAGATGTACCGGAGCAGCTACATAAGGGTGGGCATTTCGTGGCATTTTCGATCGATCGACGTGTTTCACTGAGCGACGGGGAAACACGCTTGGTACATAGTTACTAGTGAGAACATGGACGTGTATTCCATCTCACTTTGATGTTCTATCGCCTCTGCTCTCTCCTTTCCTCTTTCTCTCTCATCTCTCCCTCTTCTAACCGGCCCACATCATGGTTGTCCAGTAGATATCTGCAGAATCTCACCCAACCTTAAACTCATCTGGCGATACTCCGTCCTCCGCATGGTCAACGCAGACCCACAGACTTCCTCTGCACTCTTAACCTCCCGGTTCTCGAAAGAGATCCTTTTAACGGAAACCGGAAAAGGAAAGACTGGCAACAGCAGCAGGAGGGCGAGAGAAAAGCGAGAGGAAGGTGAGAAGGAAGGAGGAACGTCGACAAATTGCCACCAATTAAAATTCTCCTACCCGCAGGGCACCGATCACTGACCAACTATCCTCGTTGAGAGAAACCTGGTGCGATGAGGCTCCTTCTCGCTCGCCCTCGCTCTCTTTTTTATATTCCTTCCGTGCTTCCTTTCTCTTCTCTTTCTCCGGCTTCTTTTCTCATTCTTCCTATACCCCTGGCCGACGAGGGGCTCGGGACCAGTTTCGGCCAATTAAGTTGTAGGCAGAGCACGGTAGAAGGAGAACACGCCGGTGCGATGTACATGTAGGTATACGTAATATACGTTCGTATATGTACACGCAAGCCCGAATCAAGAAACTCCCAGAGGATAATCACCCCTTCTCTCGCTCTTCTCGCAAACACCTTTGGGCGAAGCTGCATAAATTAACACCAGTCTGTCCAGTGGCGAAGAATTAGTCAAAATAAATGAGAACTTCGCAAAAAGGAGGTATTGACATGGAAACAAGCGTTAATATCGATAACACGACAGGAGGTGAAAATGCCACCTGATCGATAGGCATCGTGATATTATTTGACAGGCTTCATCACTGGGAAAGACGAATGAAGCGAGCTTCCAGGAGTAGCTATTCCGTGTCCAGTTATCCGAGTGAGTGCTGGATGGAAGCGTTGGTGGATGAAAGAAGAGCTGCTGGATCTGCCGGCAAATGCATTCGGGGCTCCCTCGCTGCTAGGGTTGTCGATGCACCCGGGCGGAGGTGAGATGAAGAAGGCGAACGTCGAGGGATCCTGTGGGCCCTATTTAGAGGACGAAGGAGGACGAGAACGAGACGAGGGGTTGCGGTACTCTGGCTGCTAGTGGTAGCTCGACATCATCGGTGTCGCTATGCGGATCGGGGCTTATCTCGAACTCGCAGACGCGTCACAATCGATATATCTCGCGGAGGTTCTCCCCAGTCGACTCTCTTTCTCTCTCCCGCTCGGCTGCACCCTAGATCTAGGTGTACATGGAGCCCCGGTACGCGCGTAGACCCAACGTCCCACCAAACGCCCTTCCAATTCTACCTTCGTCTGTCGACGTCAACGATTCCTGGTGTGCTACATGCGCACACAGTCGGCATGCTGTACGTCGATCGACGACGACTAGCCATGGCCAAACATCCCCGGAGAGAACGGGGTACAGAGAGATGGAAGGGCCAGAAGGGACGAGAGTGAGATGGATGAAGAGATTAATATCTGTGTGTGTTGGAGTCTGTATGCGCGCCAGGGCAGTTGGTATACAGCAGAGCCTCTCTCGAATGTTGAGTGAGAACGGGATGGACATAGAACGTATATACATGGGGTGTATATGGAGCGAAGATGAGAGAGAAAGAGACAGAGTGGCGCGAAGTATCCTCTCGACTATTCTCTGTATACCCCTGACACCATATCCCTCTATCTCATTCCCACCGTTCCAGAAAAGATCAATTTTAGATTCGCGACGATTTATAACTTCCTCTAATATGGCAAGCGATAAGATCTGTGCGCGATCTATCCACCTATATATTCCTCCCCCGCCTACATAATCTCCGGGAGATTCTCCCAATTTTTTGATCGCCCGCACTTTCCGCACCTGGCCTCAAGCCTGACGCGGACTTGTGTCCTAGTTTTGGATACTTGACGTTCATTTCTTCATGCACGTTTGATCCACCGATCCCATAGAGTAATGATTCATCTACCGATGTTGAGCATCATCGATCAGATGGTGGAGAAACTCAACCAACTTTCAAAGACATGTTGACCACGTTACATGACCGACCGTTATATGATATCCTGCTTTTATATGAGGAATTTAAGAGCTCTCGGTACACTGAGAAAAAAAATCATTGATCCAATATCATTGGTGTTATTGAATGAAATTTCGTTGATTCAATTGTAAAATTGTTGGTGTAAATAAGCAGATTTGTTAGTCCAAACAAAAAGCTAATGACTTTAATAACATGATAATATTAAAATTTTTTCTTCATTCAAAAGATATATTGTTAGCCGAAAACAATATATTATTGAAACTATCTAAAAAATTATCGCGAACAAATTATATAGTTTTGAATGCATTTTCTGCAACGAACAAAAAAAGCGTTTCAATTCATAACATGAATATTGTTGATTCGAGTACACAAGAAAAATTGAGTTTCGCTTGTTTGATTCGGATAAAATTTCTATTGAGTAAATATGTTATTTTATTTTTTCCACCATATCCGATATTGATTTCCAAGTACATTGTTCGTTAAAATATTAATATGTTATTTTGATTGAAAAATATAAAGCAAATGTTTAAATTGGTTAAAAAATTACGCGAAAATAAAATGTTTCTTGCGCATTTGGTTGAAAAAATTCAATCAAATCATGGCCGAGCGCCACCGAAATTATAGCTGTGAGGAAACCCGTAGTTCTCCGAGTATCCGCTAGAAGCCGCACGCGCGCTCGATTCTTGTAAGCGTAGCGCGAACCGAAAATCTACTTAAGGGGTTATCCACACTTGCGATTTTGAAAAAATCGATTTTTTTATTGCATTTTTTTGAAGTATAAGTATCTGAGAATATGTCCTGAAAATTTCAAGTCGATCCGAACAAAATTGACTGAGAAATGAGCGTTAAAAGAGAAGAATCCGTTGTGTAAACGACCGGCTAGTCTGCCGTCTGGCGCGCTCGACCCTCCCTCCGACCTTCAATGCATTGTTCGATGAAAAGGGTCGTATACCTGGCATTCACAACGTTCATATAATAGACTGGAATTTATAAAAACGGGCCCGGAATAGATGACTCTATGTAAGTTTATAAAAAAAAAATATTTTCTTCGTGTAAACTGAAATTGAAACTTTAAACGCGTTTTTCTCAAAATGGCATTTCTGAAGTCGGTGACCAGGATAACTCGAACACTAATGGACCGATCTTCTTGAAATTTTGCAGGCTTATTTAATACATAAAAATGTAGTCTTTAATCGTTCGATTTTTTTTTTCGAAAAAAATGGCCGTTTTATAGCCAAACAACGGCCGTTTTTTTTTCGTTAAAATCGAACCATTAACTTTGACTGTCCGCCATTTTGTGAAAAATGAATATTTTTTAAAATCCTTCGATTAAAGACTAGTTTATACTTATATTTGACTAAATCCATCTGCATTTTTTTTTCAGATGATCCACTTCGCTGCAATGTTGGTCACCGCAAACCGTGTATATAAAAACATTATTTCATTGACGGCCATTTGCCACTAAACAATGTAATATTTTTCAATAAAAAAATTACTGAAAGTTCTTCAAGATGTGTTCTTTAAGATGGTATGTTGATCGATTAAAAAAGTTTTGTAGTTTTCTTTAAAAAAAATCATGAAAAAGGCCTTTTTTTGCGCTACAAGTGGGGGTAACGCCTTAAACCCCGGAGAAACTCTAAAGAGTATCGCTTCTTGGCCTGTGGCTAAGATCAAAGTGTAGTACCTGTTCTTATCAGTTGAATATCTGATATTTTCTCCATGGATATTCCATTGGATATCGGATATTCTCTCCACTATTATCGTGGATGATCATTCTAATGCTCACTTTTTATTTAAGATTTAAAACGAATTGAAAAACTTACGTCCCATGGCATATTCGTTTCGATGCAGTAAAGAAATAATTAATTCTATTGATTATATTTTTGTACGAAATGAAAAATGTTGTCGCAACCGTTTAATTATTTCATCCATACATCTACGGATTGTATATAGAATGATTTGAATAGAATATAATTTTATTTGAAGGATAATGTAGATATTCCGAGAACAGAAGAGCTTTTTCAAATAAAATAATATGTTATTTAAATCAATCACCAATATTTTACAGTATTGTAACAATCTCATATATCGGTGGCACTCCGCAGCAGAACATTTAGTTGGATCAACCAATATATTTTTTTGATTCAATTGGTTTTTTTTCAGTGTACGGTTAACGTTTGAATCTTTTGATTCGCTCAACTGACTGAGACATTTGGTGGGTTCATATTTTTTATCAGCTTGAACAAAACGCTATATACAGCATGTCTAACGTACACTCCTGATCCTCGGCGTTTGCATCCCCTACCCATTGCATCTATACATACGCGTCGTAAGTGCGGTGGTCGCGGGCAACCGGCGAGTGTACGTAAACAAGCGCGAGCTGCAAGTTCCGTTATCAGCGACGCGCAGCGTCGCGTCGACGACGCCACGCGCGCTTTGCTCGAAGCGTTCGGGCGGTTCGGGATAGAAGGACAAGACGCAGAGGGTTTGGAGAACGATACAGGAGAACAAGAGCGAAAGGGGAGGCAGAGTCGTTGGAGTGAAACGCGTAAGGGATGCGGTACAGCAAGTGCCTAGCGTAGAAATCCCGAAAAGTGGCGGTGGGGTGTCTGGAGAGTGGAGTCGTCTAGGCTCCTCCTCGTCTTTATCGCAGTGGCAAGCGTTATCAGACGGCCATTAGAATATCTAAATACCACCCCTTCGAAGCTGGATCACACCGGTTTGAGAACACTGCAGAGCGCGAGAGACAAAACTAACCGCCGGGACGGAGTTGGAGAGAGACAGATAGAGAGAACTTTCGCGATGTCTGGATACTCCGAGAGAGCCTGCGGTTTTCGCGCATGTTGCCACTTGATAACGTCGCGTTGTCCCTCGAGAAGAGACCCAAGAAAGACGCACTCTTCTCCATCCAATCTCACCCCCTGTTCGCTCTTTCTCTACATCTGCTGTACAATCATGTCTCTTTCTCACGTATTCGTTTGTCTTGTTGAACAGATGACCAATCAACAGCCAATGTGACTTCGAAGCGGCTATTCTACTGTGATGGCTAAAAAAATGTTTCGGTACGAACTTTTTTTCCGCTTAAGGCCGTCCTCTAGTTTCTCGGGTCGAGAAAAACGATTTTTTTTTTCATAAATCAAATCTACAACATGTGTAGAAAATGTGTGCCAAAGGATTTTTCGATATTCGAAGTGGTTCACAAGTTACGGCCCTGGAACGGAGCAGGTATACGGAGGGCGCGCCGGGAGCGCGAACTTTCAAACGCGTTTTTCTCGAAACACCATTTTTCGAAACGGTGACCATGATATTTCAGAAACTACTGCACCGATCTTGTTCAAATTTATACAGCATCTTTAATATGTTATAAGCCAGCGATTGAACTAGGATTATCATGATTGCTTCGATAGTTTTTTTTTGTACGAGCGAAAAACTTAAGAAAAAATGAATAAAAAATAGAATGTAATTTTCAAAAGTGTATAAAAAAGTCAATTTTTGTAATTTAGAATTCACTTTAGTTCAATCGCTAGTCTTAAATATGAAGATTAAAATGCCGTTTGGTTTTTTTATTTCAGATAAGCAGAACAGCCGCAATCTTGGTCACCGTCAAGCACCTCTTTTACTTGATGTCTTCCTGTCGGCCACTATAACGTTTATTCTATTATATATTTTGACTTCAAAAAATTTGTAAAGCTTATTTAAATGTTAATAAAGATTGTGCAAAAACAATGAGATTGATTATTTCGATGCTTTGCCCGTGAAAAATTATTGAAAAAGCCGTAAAAAAACAGCCGAGAAACTCGAGGACCACGTTAAAGGTACACTCTTACAAAATAGAAAACAATTTTTTTGTTGCATATAGATGTATATTCATTTAACAATTCATAATTGTGTAAAGGCATGAAAAAAACGTATGTTGCTGGAGTTGATGATTTGCACTCGCCAGGTAATCGCAAACAGAAATTCAAAACGATTCTTAAGGAAAGGTTCTGCCTTGTTGGGCCGAAAAATGTTCGATTTTTCACTAATTTTTTATGCGAAAAGTATTAAATATGGAATGTTGATATTTGGTATGTTGACTAAGCGGTCTTTATTGAACATCAAAATGTTTTTTAAAGTTTGACAAAACATGGTGGTGGGAGTGGGAGGAGCAAACAAATCAAACATATTTTTACTTTGTACAATATTGTGTATAAGTTGACACAGAATCAAGAAGAAACATTGAAAAATAAAAAAATAGTGAGCAAAAAACGGCGCAAATTTTTGGGAAAAAAAGACAAACTTCCTTCCGATCGCTCACTATTCTTTTATTTTTCAATTTTTCTTCTTCATTCTAGGTCAACTTATACACAATGTTGTACAAAGTAAAAATATGTTTGATTTTTTTGCTTCAGATCTACTGTCCGGGACTTAGGACTTCCGCAAGTGAAGAATGTCATCGGCCGCGCACCGACATACGTGGCTCCTCCCACTCACACCACCATGTTTTGTCAAACTTAAAAAAATATTTCGATGTTCAATAAAGACCGATTAGTCGACATACCAAAAATCAACATTCTATATTTAATACTTATCGCATAAAAAATTGGCGAAAAATTGAACGTTTTTTGGCCCAACAACGCAGAACCTTCCCTTAACCTGTATGAATGTCGGTATCGCCCGAACTGGGATTATTATTTTATATTGCAAAATAACAAAATAGCGACGTTTTTTGCAAAAGTGTTTGAAAAACACCTTTTTTCGTCATAATTCGGGCGAAATTATCAGTTGAAGTTAATATTTTTTTGATAATCCTAGTTCATGCGATAGTCATACATATGCTGAATATGCAGTTACAATTTTAGTCCGATTGGTTAAGCCGTTTTTCCGGAATCACCAATGCCAGGTGAAAAAAGTCGTTTCGAGAAAAACGCGTTCAAAGTTTACTATACTATATTATTTATTACTAGACGTTAGAGCGTTCTTTTACTCGCATAGTGAAAAAAAGGAATACTACTATACAGTAAATGCGTAGAAGTGTACCTGTATATGTTATATACTCAGGTATACATTGAAAACAGCTGTTTTCCAACAGCTGCCAGGGACGTGCAGCGGAGCCGGACTAGAGCGCGCGCACCGAGCGCTTCTACTTTGAAGCGCTGTACTGAGTCGACAAAGTGAAAATCGACTTTACCAGCAATTGGATATCAATAAAAATATCCAAAAAATAAAAATTCGATTTTTTCATCCCGTCAGAGTAGAATAGCCCTTAAGGCGGTCATCCCACGAGACAGGTTCCAAAAACAATCCAAAAAAAAAATTTTTGCACAAAGTTCATAACATGCCTGCGTGTTATATGGGCCTGGCATATAAGGCGAGTCAATATTTTCTTCGTGTAAATCGTACTTGAACTTTTGAACGCGTTTTTATCAAAACTGTACTATTCAAATTGGCTTCCATGATATCTCAAAAACTATTGAACGGATTTCGCTCAAATTTGTATGGTATAGTCAACACATCTATAGTTCTCATCCGAACTAGAATGTTTCCAATATCTACGATAGTTTTTTCAAGCTGGAAAAGTCGAAAAAGAATTATGAAACTTGGAACTTGACTTTTAAAACCGTGCCAAAAATTCAATTTTCGATATTTTTACTTTACTCTAGCTCCGGCGATAGTCTCAGGTCTACAAATTAAAATGCCGTTTGATTCGTTCATTTCAGGTGAGCAAAACCTCCGGAATCATGGCAGCTGTCACCCAACTTTTTTTTACACATGAGTGTCTTCCGATCGGGGTAAGGTCGATTCAACTCGTCATTTTTGTTGGATAACATTTTGAGGGATTGTAAAAATGTTAATAAATGTGTGGTGAAATTTGAAAAATTGTGTTTCAATGGTTTATAAAAATAATTCCAAAAATAGCTGTCACATGGGATGACCTCCGTCAACACGGATACTCTCTTCTCATGTACAAATGCCATGTTTGCACGAGGGCACACGGAAACGGCGGAAAAACCGAATCAGGCACTAATTTCTTGTAAAGGTCGCCATACTTCGCCTTGACATTCACAGGCAACACAATCTACCCTATAGCGGTGAACTGGCTAAAACAACTGGCAATGGAAAAATCCTTTGGCTATCGCGGGCGTGCTTGGCGGAGAAGAGTTTGGCCACGAGGGAAAGACACTCGGTAAAACTACCTGGCCCACGGTAGTCGGCGCGGAAGCCAGGCTAGGCGGTCACCCATCTAAGTATTCACCTAGGTCAACGCTCCTTAAGCCTTATATACCTTCAGGAAAAAATGAATAGTTTTTTTTCTCGGTTAAAATTATGTATTATCATCCCAAGAATGATAGGTTTCGAAGAAAAATGGTTTCAAGACTTTAACCGCATTTTTCTTAAAGCAATGTTTTCAAAATCGGGCGGACTGGTAGGCACCTGCAATTTTTGACCGATTGACTTCAAATTTCAAATGTAGCTTCTTAGATAGATTTTTGCGATCGATTAACAATTACGGTTTTTATTTACAAATTAAGGCTATTTTTAGTCGAAAATGCGACTTCTTTATCAAAATGGTAGCAAATTTGCAAAAAATCTATATTTTGTGATAACCGTGTGTACTTCGCTAGCAGAATTCATGTACATTAAAGAAATATTTTTCCGACCATCCAAAGGCACATAAGTCCTTAGGACATTACCGAAGCCGCGCACCAAGAGTCACCCTTTCCCATTATACAATTAACTATTCTACGTAATTTCCAATTACTTTGATCCAACCATGTGATTCGATTTGCGATTTACAATCGGAGCCCTGGATGGAGCAATTATAGAATGGGAAATCAAAATATTCAATATTGAACGCTGTACGTTTGCTGGGAAATAAGTTGCCACGTGCTTTGATATTCACACCGAATATCACACCTCGGAGATCTGAAGGAGATGATTCCGTTCGCGATTTATAATCCAAACCCTGGGTGGAACAATTATAGAATGGGAAATAGAAATATTCAATATTGAATGCTGTACGTTTGCTGGAAAATAAGTTGCCACGTGCTTTTATATTCACGCCGAATGTCACACCTCGGGTATCTGAAGGGGATGATTCCGTTCGCGATTTATAATACAAGCCCTGGATGGAACAATTATAGAATGGGAAATAGAAATATTTAATATTGAACGCTGTACGTTTGCTGGGAAATAAGATGCCACGTGCTTTTACAGTCACTCCGAATATCACACCTCGGAGATCTGAAGAAGATGATTTCGTTCGCGATTTTTAATCCAAACCCTGGGTGGAACAATTATAGAATGGGAAATAGAAATATTCAATATTGAATGCTGTACGTTTGCTGGAAAATAAGTTGCCACGTGCTTTTATATTCACGCCGAATGTCACACCTCGGGTATCTGAAGGGGGCGATTTATAATACAAGCCCTGGATGGAATAATTATAGAATGGGAAATAAAAATATTTAATATTGAACGCTGTACGTTCGGTGGGAAATAAGTTGCCACGTGCTTTTCCATTCACACCGAATATCACACCTCGGGTATCTGAAGGAGATGATTCCGTTCGCGATTTATAATCCAAGCCCTGGATGGAACAATTATAGAATGGGAAATAAAAATATTCAATATTGAATGCTGTACGTTTGCTGGAAAATAAGTTGCCACGTGCTTTTATATTCACACCGAATATCACACCTCGAGTATCTGAAGGAGATGATTTCGTTCGCGATTTTTAATCCAAGCCCTGGTTGGAACAAATATAGAATGGGAAATAGAAATATCCAATATTGAACGCTGTACGTTTGCTGGGAAATAAGTTGCCACGTGTTTTTATATTCACACCGAATGTCGCACCTCGAGTATCTGAAGGAGATGATTTCGTTCGCGATTTTAATCCAAACCCTGGATGGAACAATTATAGAATGGGAATTAGAAATATTCAATATTGAACGCTGTACGTTTGCTGGGAAATAAGTTGCCACGTGCTTTTACAGTCACACCGAACATCACACCTCGGGCATCTGAACGAAATGATTCCGTTCGCGATTTATAATACAGGCCCTGGATGGAACAATTATAGAATGGGAAATAAAAATATTCAATATTGAACGATGTACGTTCGCTGGGAAATAAGGTGCCACAAGCTTTTATATTCACACCGAATATCACTCCTCGGGTATCTCAAGGAGATGATGCGGAGGTTGAGGTAGATCGAGTGCGAGCACCATCGTGGATTTTATTATCAGTCTACGCCAGAAGGATATCGCGAACGGGGAGAGTCACACCCCTGCATATTCTCGGTTTGTACGACCGAAATCAGGCTTCCCACGTACATATATACGCATATATATAGCTATTATGCGAGCAAACCAACTACGTATCGCGAGAACGACAGAGCGCGCGCAATCTCTTTTGGCCTGGCATATCAGTCATCCCTCATCCCGGGACGGGCGAGATTATCGCACGACTCGTCTCTCCCCCCCCCCCCTCTCTGTCTCTCTCTATATCTATCTCCGATGCGACTGCCGAGGAGAAGATTTCGAATTTATCTCGTGCGAGGGATACTGACACGGGGGGCGGGGGGGGGGGGGGGGGGTGGTGTTAGCGAACCCGCAGAGAAAGAACAAAAGATGGCTTTTGATATCACGGCCTGACGAGAATCGATTAATTCCTCATACTATGCCATATCTATCTTCCTTTTATGTTTTTACCCTCGTGACTCCAGGATACGGAATTCGTGCCACAGATCTCGCTGCCAGCTTGTCCGGGGTGACAAAAAAAATTTAAGATGAGAAAGCAATATATCTTTTGGTAAATGAAGTTTTGAATGCCCGTGCAAGTGGCTTGAGGCTTTAGGCCACTCTAGAGGCCGCAAAAATAGGCTTTTTGGGGTTTTTTCTCTTAAAAAAACTACAAAATAAATCGAGATTACAAAAAAGAGTGTTTATCATATATATTAATGACTGTATACAATAATTTTTTTGAAGCGATTAATTTCAAAATGGCGGCTGTACAGCGTATATCTCAAAACTGAATTTTTTAAAGTTGACCACAAACATAACTCAGACAATTTTCAACCGATTTACTTGAAATGTTGAATATATCTTGAAAAATGCATTGTCTATGGAAGTACGTAGGATTTTTTTTTCATATTGCATAGTTCGTTTGTTAATAACAAATTAACTATGCATTATAAAAAAAATCCTACGTACCCTCTTTTAAAAACCCTCTTTTTCGGCCTCTAGAGTGGTCTAACCCCTTAAGAAATTGCACGGCAATCAAGAAAACATCAATGCATATTGTATTTTACAGATTTTATTTTATGAAAATCGTTTTATTTTTTACTTTGTGATACTCATAGAATTAGCCGAGTTATAGAAATTATAAGGAGTATGCTCGGGAAGCGCGGTCAAGAGGCAGCAAAGTCTAAACGCGTTTTTCTCGAAACTGTGCTTTTTAAATTGGCAACCACGATATCTCGATAACATATTGGCCGATTGAGCTCAGATATGACATACACCTTCAGTAGACTGTTTTCCAACGTTAATAGCAGAATTAAGTGGAACTAATTTTTGTATTTATATATACCTCGTAGAATGGTCATAAAAATAGGAAAAATGAATAATCAAAGTTTAGCATGGAGCCATTTTGTAAGGTTCTTTTCTTGCTGCGTCTGGTGCCATACATCGAAACACTCTTACAGATTAAGACGTCCAACCATTTTAGGGAACCCAAAATTAGATGAATTTTTTGGATTTTTTTATTGTAAAAAAACGAAAATTTTCGCAACTCTGACAATGATTTATTAATATTTCCATACATCTCTAGTAATTTTTTCAAGTTATTTAATGCATTAATTGAGGTGTAATCCGCTGTGCCCCTTGGCGTGTCCTCATCGTCGTTGTCGATTTGCGGGAATTGTGCATTACGCAATTCGCATCCGAAGTAGTGCAACAAATTTTGATACATTCTTGAGATGTTTTTTTAGAACATGAACCTAAATGTTGAAAAAAAAAATCGACAATTGAATGTTGGAACTTGTTTGAAAAAAAAATGATCCGTTTTTAGCATTTTTTCCCCGGCATTTTGCAATAATGCATATGTTTTTAACAATCTAATCTTTCCAACTTTAGGTTCATGTTTTAATAAATTATATTATGTAAACGTGTTCCAAGTTTGAAGATGATCCATCGATTAGTTTTCGAGTTATGATTCCCGCAAATCGGAAAAATGTCGTTTCGAGAAAAACGCGATTGAAAGTTTTAGTATGTGTATATCGTTGCTCTACCTGTTCTCAATAAATCGTCTGTCACTTGGCCACTTTTCAATATTTCAACTTGAATTTTTTTCGCATATTCTCGAATATGTACACTCTGAGAAAAAGCAAAATGTTTTGACCCGTCACAGTGGTTGGGAGTCGAGCGGAGAGTCTTTATCATTAATATACATAGCTTTAGAAGGAATCCGAATATCGTTTTTAAATTTTCAGGGTGTATTCTTAAGATATTTTGCTAACGATTTATGAAAGTTAAAATTTTTTTTAAAGCATCTAAAGTCGTTGCCCGCCTTAAGAACAGGTTTGGTTTTTTCTTTCGCATTCGTACAACGTCCACTACACTGGTAGCTAATCGGGGCTCTTTTCCGCGCACCGTTGTAAACAAACGTACAAATGGACATGCTGCAAAATTGTCTATTTTTACTATTTCTCAACAAACAGAAGAATCAATAAACAGGTGTGAAACATTTCAGAAAGAAAACTGAAACAGTTTAACGGTTATTCCATCCTAAAAAATGGTGTTGAGGTTTACTTCTTTGGGTGCAACGAAAATTCTTAATTTTTTCATTCCATTAATTTTATCACTATCCAAACCTGTTTTTGCAAGTTTAGATTATGGAACCCTAATAAGGATCTTCAAAAATGTTCCAGTGATTTAAGTAGCCTAAATGAGCCAAAAAAATAGGCAATACGAAAAAAAAATATATATTTTTGCTGCATCCCAACTATGCAAAACTAGAGGGCTATTTTGGAGGTGATTTTTCGGATGGTATTAAAGTCTGCATAGTTGGGATGCATAAAAAAAATTCTCGTATTGTCTATTTTTCGGCTGATTTAGTTTAAAATGGGCAATACGAAGAAGAAAAAAAAATTGCTACATCCCAACTATGTAAACTAGAGCGCTGTTTTGGAGGTGATTTTTCGGATAGTATTAAAGTTTGCATAGTTGAGACTTAGCATTTTTTTTCGTATTGCCCACTGTTTTGGCTCATTTAGTGTAAAATGGGCAATATGAAAAAAAATTCTCCTCCACCCCAACTATGCAAACTAGAGCGCTGTTTTGGAGGTGATTGTTCGGATGGTATTGAAGTTTGCATAGTTGAGATGCAGCAAAAAAAATGTTTTCTCGTATTGCCTCATTTTTCGGCTACTAAAATCACTGAAACATTTTTTAAGATCCTTATTAAAGTTCCATAATCTAAACGTGGAAAAACTGGTTTGGATAGTAATTAAAATGAAGAAATGAAAAAATTAAGAATTTTCATTGTACTCTAACGACGTAAACTTCAACAGCAGTTTTAGGATGGAATAACTATTGAACTGTTTCAGTTTTCTTCCTGAAATGTTTAGTTGGCAGCATTTAGTCGATTGTTTGTAATAATTTTCGGTCGATGGTGATTCTAGCTGCATAAATCTAAACATAGGAGATATTCGAGCATACGAGCAAAGTCAAAAAGCTGCCAAAGGGGGGGGTCAAAATAAGAAGCAGTTTGAGAGGAGGCAGTGAGAGAGAATGAGCGAAGAGAGGAGAGGGAGGGAGCACCTGGTAATCTCTGTACTTCTTCAGCCCTCTCCCTGTACTTCTCGCCGCTGCTGCTGCTGATGCTGATGCTCTTCTCCGCTGGAAGGGTTAAGTTGTAGAACGTCGGCTGGTCGCGAAAGATAAGAACATGCGAAGGTAAGGGACCAAGAGTGAGAGCTCCCTCCCTACGTGGATACGGGAGGGATTTAGCAAGCAGAGCCGCAGAATCCGCAGAGCACGAACGCGAGAGAGAAGGCCAAAGAATCCCCAGCGGAGGGAGAGTTGCTATCGTGGTCCGAGACAAATTCAGTTACAACATTAGACAGTGCATATAAATGATTTATAAAGAGGTTTGCATGGGCCATCCGAACCCAACCCGAAAACACACATTTTACGTCAATTAAGGCGATTACTCGTAACCCGATTAGTTACTACGATCGTTCGGTTGAATGATCTTCAAATTTGCATCGTTGGAACGCAGAGAAAAATCTTCATACATTTTGTTTTATTTTTCTTTTCACGCAAAATATTTTATTGCAAATTTGGGTTGTAGAACTTGGGGAAAATAATTTTGTTTCTCATTCGCGTAGCCTAAAATTGCCGAAAAATTCGGATAATAACAAGTTAACGATTTTAAAAGGGGGAGTTTGGTTACTTTTCAACGATGCAACGACATTATTTGGTTCAAGCATCTTCGAAGAGAGAGACTTTCTTAAAATGCGTTAACAAACGCGATACTGGCTCTGTGGAAAAAAGTAACGTCGTAAAACTCACTCGTTTTTTCGCGATGGCATAATCATCGCTATCATTGTCATCGCACTGTCAATATTGGAGGGACTTACCTAGAACAGACAATAGAAGAAAAAAAATGTTAATTTTTATGCGCTCAATTTTTAACCTAAAGTATATGCAACTTGCATCCACGATAGTGGATTCACGTGGATGATTATGTCCGATTCTTTATCGTGTGAGTAATTTTTTATGTCCAGGGAATTCACTTGAACGGGGAAATGAAACCTTAAAAAATGTAAAAAAATGTTTTTTTATTAAATGATAGGGTGATGTCTCAAGGAATGATGGGAAAGTTTTAAAACGAAGATGAAAGTATTTCTGACGTCATTGCCAGTGAAGTTATATTGAGTTAGTAATTAAAATTAGTTACTGCCAATAACGCGCATTTTGGAAAAATAAACAGAATACTAAAGATTATAGCGACTAGTCGGCAAGTTTCTGGAATCATTGAATTGTCATTTTTTTAAATTTTGAACGCGTTTTCCTCAAAGCTGTATTTTCGAAATTGACGTATGCAGGACCTGAAAAAATAATTCATCAATCTCGTTCAAATTTTTCACACATTATGATAACAATATAACTTTGTACTTCAACTCATGGATTTAAAATAATCATTTACACATAGTACTTTTCCATGGCCGAATAATTTTAAAAAATTATAGAAAATCAAAACTATTTTCAAAACGCATGCTATTTCTTTAATTTTCTTTTTTTTCGCCTTTTCGGTTCACGCACAACGTATAAATGTAGCGGAAAATGTCACAGTTATCTTTCAGATCAATGCAACAGAAGCTAGAGGTTACCTTCTTTTACAACTCACGTCACAACCTTCCGGAAAGATAGTGCCATAAATTTGCCATTTTTATTATTTTGTAAAAAAACCCACTGTAACAGTAAAAAGTAAAAATAAAGCACACGCCAAGTTTAAAAATTGTAAAGTAAACCGTTCGTTTTTTTTCATACACATTGACTCATTTTCTGCCGCCTAAGGGTATTTCCATCCTTAGGGGGGAGATGCCATTAGGCGAGGAAAAAATTCGCTGATTTTTATGACTTTTTTTTTTAAGGGACGGTTCGTTTACTATTTATGAGACTTAGGGTATGTTTTATTGCTACTTTTGGCTGTTACATGGTATTTTTTTTTTCAGTCTTTGGAAATGGCTGCCTTTACCAAATGGCCGAAAAAACTGATTGACCGATTATGATGAAATTTGGTATGAATATTTCTAAAAACATGACCCTAAATGTTTTCGAAAGAAGAGTATTTTTATTATAAAATGGAGGCATTTTTTCGAGAATTCAATCCGTTTGTTTCGAAGCGTACCATTTCATCGATTTTCAACATTTCCCACTTTTTCTTGGTTCATATTCTGCATAAAGGTGGTAATGAAAAAAAAATCTTCGATGGTTTTTTTTTCAGATTAATCCCGCCGACGCTACGTGGCACGCCGTCCGACAACATATGCCGCAACCCGTTTAGGTCATGCCATACCTCCCCCACTTTCAATGGTTAAAGGGTCTTCTCACTTTAGACGCTAAAAGGGCTATTTTCATAAATTTTTTATTGGTAATATATTATAGATATTGATATAAAAGTTGTTAACTTAATAAATACACTTTCGAAATACATTAGAACCTTTTTTATGTATTTATGTAACCCAAACAAACTGTAAACGCGTTTTTCTCAAAACAACGTTTTTCGACGGCTTGTTGATAAAATCTTCGAAACTACTGAACCCATCCTTATGAAATTTTAACCACATATTCTTTACACCTCTAGCTAGATCGCATATCACGGATTTTTTTTAATTATGATTTTTACTAATTTTACAAAACTTCTACAAAATTTTTACAAAAACGGAGATGAAAACGTTTTTTTTTGTTTTTTCCAAAAACGTCCGCCATTTTGTTATTTTTGCATATATAAAAAATCGTATGATATGCGCTATAGCCATTAACATACTGAATCTAAAACCGATTGAATTTTGTTTCGGATGATCCATCTCCGAGATTTCATCAACAGCGCAGACCTACAATTTTTTAGGACATTTTTTTTAAATAAAAATAAAACAAATTTTTTTTAATGTATTTCGAAAGTATATTTATTAAGTGTAACAACTTTTATATCAATATCTATAATATAAACTTATGAAAAAAGTGCATGAAAATAGCCTTTTTTAGCGTCTAAAGTGAGAAGACCCCTTAAAAAAACAAAGTACCATGTAACAGCCAAAAGTAGTAATAAAACTCAAGTCTAAAAAGTAGTAATAAAAAAACACACCATGTAACAGCCGTAAGTAATAAATGAAACTCAAGTCTCAACTAATTCTCAAAAGTGGTAAAGAAATCTTCCCCATCAAAAAGAAAATAATGTAAATCAGCAATTTTTTCCTCCCCTAAAAGTATCTCCCCCCAACAACTACGTATCCAAGAAACAATATTCTCCAGTCATGAATTTCCCGCTTTCACAATAATCCAGAGAGCGGCAATGTCTCAATAAACAAGAAACGACCCTCGAGTCGAAGAGGGTTGGAATTGTGGCGACAGGGTTCACCAAAGGCGACTCCACACACATGTATGTGAAGTCTCCGGCAAACTGGAAGATGCGAGCCGCATTATTTTATGTATCAAATGGTGCGACTGTCTCCTTTTCGGTTGGTATTTGTTGCATGCGGGGGAGGAAAGTCGAGTAAGGGAGAAAGGAGCGTTTGGATCGGTTACGCCGTCGTTGGTTGGTGTAGGGGTAGCAATGGTAGGCAGCTAATATCCTCCTGGCCGCTATCCACGAGGCTCATCTCAATAAATTCAATATACTTGTGTAAATCGGCCTCACCAACCATCCCTTCACCGCGGGTGTCAAAGCTCTCCCTCTCTTTCACACAGACACGCATGCCGAGACTCCAGTTCTATCCCTTTTAGCGCACGATTGCTACGTATATTTGCGCAAGGGACGGAGATGAGCTAACTCCGCTCTGGTACATCGTCACCGACCCCATTACATTCCACCCTCACTACTCGATTCTCTCGTCGTTCTCGTTGTCGTCGTCGTCGTCTGCTATCCCTCTGCTCTTGCTCTCATCCCCCAATCGTACTCACGGTCGTACCTCATCTGCACAACGTTTCACAATTGTAGAATTCCACGAGCACACACACACACACGTACCCTTGTCGACGTTGGGCTATGTATGCCCCGGAGAGACCGATAATGTATCGGTTATTGATTACCCGTAATGAGGTGCTGCGCTCGAAATGCTCCCGCCAGTTTATTTTCCCTCCACGATCTTTGTCCATTTTCGTGTTTTTGCATACCCCAGAGCGATTAGTGAAGAATACTTGCTGGGAATGATCGGTTTCCAGACATCTGATGGCTGATTCAGAAGCTGCTCGGTGGCTCGAAGAGTCTTCGCGACCCAGCCCCCATGTCCGAAAGGACCATATTTCATTTAGCATGATTCAAGTCGATTTCGTTGGAGTAATTTATATTCTGTAGTTGAAGTATGGGCGAATTTCTGACATAGGTAAAATGGATGTCGCTGCAACAAGAGCCAGCGCAATCGGTTGAGCCATTGGTCTTCCAAAGGTCTTGGGTTCGACGTACAAAATTAGTGGATCTTTCTAACTACTTCTTTCATGATCTGGGCGATTCCTATGCGCCATTGTATGGGCCAGGTATAGCTGATTAGCAGTTTTTATGGTAAATATTATTTTATCTTGCAAACATCGATCGTTAAATCTTTAAACGCGTTTTTCTCGAAATGAGATTTTTCTAATTTGCTGACATTTTAAGTCAAAGAGCAATTATCCGATTGACTTGAAATTTAAACTGAGTACTCTTGAATATGTTTACTCTACAATGACGTAGGATATTTTTGATTGGATGAAAATTGACGATTTGGCATTGAAAAAAACGACCATTTTATGGACAAGAAAACAGACTTTTTTTTTCATAACTGCGCCATTTTGTTAGATTTTGATATTTTTCGAAAATCTTACGTCATTGTACAGGAAATACCTTCCAGTTTGACGACATTTTTTTCCTTTTTCGGTTTCAGCTACTCAATCGGCCGGAATCATGTCAGCAGTGAAGGAACTTTTTTTTGGCGCCTCCGAAGGCAGCGCATAAGTCGCTTGGATCTCAACATTTTTCTATGAAAAAATTCTGTAATATAGGTCAAATATAGCCAAATATATTCTTAATTTTCCGACACATTTAATTGAGTACTTTTCTTCCAAAAAATCCCGAAAATCACCCAAATAGCGTTCACACTGGTATAGCCCCCTAACGGGTTATGCCTAGTTGCAACAGTTGAAAACAGCTCGTTTTTGGAACTTTTTAACCCTCCGTGGTCACACTACGGTAGAATAACATAGTAGTCACACTGGGTAAAATTCACCCGGCCAAGTTTCAAATGTTTGCTGTCTAAAAACTATCTGTCCAATCGGGATTGAAAAAATACTGGAACATACTTTGAACATTCTAGAACATGTGTGAAAAATCGGTATGTAAAAATTCAAATGACATGTTGGTAAAAAATCGTGAATGGGTCAATGTGTAAAAAATACACCTTTTCATAAAAAAATCATAACATTCTGAATTTTCGATATTGTCAAGTAAAATTGGAACAGGATTCTCGTCGGACATGGTACTTCTAGGGAAAAAATAGTGGCATAGTGGCACTTCAAACTCTCGCCTCCTGGAGGACCGACCTTTAATTGAAATTAGCACCCATACATATTTAGACCCAATGTTAGGTCCGGATAAAATTCACCCACGGTGACCAAGGAGGGTTAACAGGAAAACGTGATGATAAATTTCTACAAAAAATTAGATATTTGAAAAGGTATCATCTGAAGAACTCTCTGTAATTTTTGTTTTGTAAAGATATTTAATTGCAATCGATTGATAATAAATCGTATAAATGTCCATTTTTATCCAATCACCTTGAAATTTTCAGGGAGCATTATAAGACGATATCCTGTCAAAATATATTGGTTTCGAAAAAAGTGATTCGGCTAACTAGGCGCAACCCCTTACATTTGCAACACCTTTCCTTATACAATGATTCGGGGTCAAAGAGGTAGTGAAAAGAACGGAAACTACGAGTGTCGAAAACGACCAGAAGGATCGCCCATTGCACGAGAGAAGTCTGAAGCTCAACAGGGCAGGACAGGTGCCTCTGCAAGCCTTATACCCATGTCGCTGTAAAAACACGAGCTGGCCTGAAAGCTATAAATCTCCTGTTCTTCGGTACTGGGGTGTCCAGAAAATGCAAGAGGCCTTATCCGCCGTGTATATCACGAGGAGCGAGGCTTCTGGAATACGTATTATCCTCAATAATGACGTCTAATGGCGAGTGGCGCCACTTCGACACCGAGGGATCGGTAACAACTACCGGTTCGTGAGATATTCACCAACTTCCTCTAGATCGCCTTTCTCGCGTTTGGCGTATTACCAAGGCAAGGTGTGGATGAGAAAAGAAGCTAGGAAACGTTGAGCTAGAAAAGAGCTATGCTAAATTCCTCGTCTACATGGCCAAGGAGGCTCGTATATTTTCCGGTAATTTCTTAGCAATCAAGTGTTGCAAAGACTCTCCGATGTTCTCTACGTTTTCACCCTTTCTCTCTCTAGTTCTCCCTCGATGCCGTGCTTCGCCGCCTAATATCAAACGGCTATCCCTCTTCGGAAAGCTATCGGAACTCCGCGGCAACGAGCTTTTCATCGAGTCGTTAGTTAGGAAACGAAAGTGTCGCTCTCCACCACCTACTTCGGCCCCACCATATTTCTTCTGAATCTTTTATATATTTCTTTTTGTACAGATCTTGTCGGCGACGTTTTTCCCACGTTCCACGTGAACTTATCGTCTCCGGGGACAAGCCTGCTAGCCACTAATGTTCCAGCCACTCTCTTTTCCTAGGCAAGATGAGACTATGTCGCGGAGGTTCGTTCGGGAGCAGCCAACCCCGCGAGACGTTCGCAAATCTTCCGCAGGAAAAACCGCCGTTCATCTTACTGATACCTGGGAAATTGTAGTGTCTATCTGTACATGCGTTCTTCCAGGCTGGAATTGAACTGACCTACCCATATAGGGTCGCCTGTCGTAACAAAAATGCCAGCATTCAGCCATTAAACGGTTTGCTGATAATCGGCCAATAATTCGTCGACCAGCATTGGGGTACTGTAGGCGGATGAAGAGCTTGCCAGATCTATGCCAGCCATTGGTGGGCCAATACCATCGCACCGATAATATGGCGATCGGCATTGGGGTATCGTAGGCGGATGAACGGCTTGCCAGATCTATGCCAGCCATTGGTGGGCCAATACCATCGCACCGATAATATGGCGATCGGCATTGGGGTATCGTAGGCGGTTGAGCGGCTTGCCAGATCTATTTCAGCCATTGATGGTTTGTTCTTGGGCGTTTTGCAAATGCAGGTCGTTAAACTGTAATACGTAAAAACAAGGGATAAGGGTTCGAAAAGCATACCCCACTGATGAAGCTGAAATTTTGCACAGACCTTCTTTTCAATATTTTAAGAGAACCTTTAAAAGGATATTGGCGACTAGCAATAGTTTACGATATATCGTATATTGAAAGTTATTTATTGTACTGCGCTTCTACTATATTAAATAAACCGAAACAAACCCATCCCACATGGCAAGTGAGACGCACGTACGGGCGAGCACTGTTTGCCAGGAAGCAGCGAGGCCGGAGGATTGGCGGGTATCTATTGGATATATAGATATACTCGTATGGCGTGAAATGATAAACTTTACAATGCGATATATCGAAAACTATTGCTAGTCGTCGAAAATCCGTTAAGGGTTTCTCTTAGGATAATGAGAGGAAGTTCGGTGCAAAATTTCAGCTCGATCAGAGGAGTATGCTTTTCGGAACTTCACCCAAAACGAGCGAGTTATTTTCACAGCCTAAATGGACCAAAAAATGGTCGGTAAGCTTTTATGTCACGAATAAAATTATCGGCATAAAAGTAAGGAACGAACAAACGATGGCTTCTGAACGTGTTAGGATGGCTAAGTGGGTAGGGCGCTCAACACTAGAACGAAAGACGTGGGTTCGATCCCGATGAAAGGTAAAAACTTGAACAATGCAGAAAGCGTTTTTAATGCAATTATTCTATGTACATGGACATAAGTAAAGCATAAGAAAAGAAAAAGATACTACTAGAATTTTTATATTCATAATTTGTAAATTTTCTGTTTTTCATTTCCGGCAGAAGATCCAGCAGCCGTTGCTGGGCCAATATGGGCGTATGATATTTGGCCAAGTCTTAGCAGCTATTCATGGTTTACCATAAACAACCATGCATGGTGCGAATCTGGCCGGTTTACATAGCCATTACCGCGCCATCGTTTTTTCTCTGGCAACCAGTCGTGAGCCATTATTGTGCCGATTGTAAAACCCTATTTGGGAGCGCGTCAACGCTGTGCCTCACTGTGCTTATGATTCGGAGCGGGTGTGAACTTCAATAGCGTTTTACTCAAAACTGCATTATCGAAATCGGCGTGCAGGATTACTCAAAAACTACTAAGCCAAATGAGTTGAAACTTGGTAGATATATTGATAATATTGGTACCTTCTACTTAACGAGAATTGTTTTTGAAAGATTGGAAAAAGACTACTTTTTTAATCCACATTTTACAAAAATGTTGCGTGAAATGTTGATTTTTTTTGTAAATGTATACCATTTTCTTAAATTTGCATTTTCTTCATTTTCATTACCTTCACATAGAAACTATACATGTTCTAACTGAAAAAATGTATGAACTTTTGTGCAAATCAAAGTTTACGGAACACTAGACTGCATGCCGATTCGCAACTCCCGCGGCGACCTTGCTGTAACACTCTGCCACAGCTCCGTTATTTTGATGATGAATTAATAAAGAAAAATTGTTTTGTATACGTTAAGGCGTTACCCCCACTTGTAGCGCAAAAAAGGCCTTTTTCATGATTTTTTTTAAAGAAAACTACAAAACTTTTTTAATCGATCAATACACCATCTTAAAGAACACATCTTGAAGAACTTTCAGTAATTTTTTTATTGAAAAATATTACATTGTTTATTGGCAAATGGCCGTCAATGAAATAATGTTTTTATATACACGGTTTGCGGTGACCAACATTACGGCGAAGTGGATGATCTGAAAAAAAATGCCAATGGATTTAGTCAAATATAAGTATAAACTAGTCTTTAATCGAAGGATTTTAAAAAATATTCATTTTTCACAAAATGGCGGACAGTCAAAGTTAATGGTTCGATTTTAACAAAAAAAAACGGCCGTTTTTTGGCTATAAAACGGCCATTTTTTTCGAAAAAAAAAATCGAACGGTTAAAGACTACATTTTTATGTATTAAATAAGCCTGCAAAATTTCAAGAAGATCGGTTCATTAGTGTTCCAGTAATCTTGGTCACCAACTTCAGAAATGCCATTTTGAGAAAAACGCGTTTAAAGTTTCAATTTCAGTTTACACGAAGAAAATTTTTTTTTTTGTAAACTTACATAGAGTCATCTATTCCGGGCCCGTTTTTATAAATTCCAGTCTATTATATGAACGTTGTGAATGCCAGGTATACGACCCTTTTCATCGAACAATGCATTGAAGGTCGGAGGGAGGGTCGAGTGCGCTAAACGGCAGACTAGCCGGTCGTTTACACAACGGATTCTTCTCTTTCGACGCTCATATCTCAGTCAATTTTGTTCGGAACGACTTGAAATTTTCAGGACATATTCTCAGATACTTATACTTCAAAAAAATGCAATAAAAAAATCGATTTTTTCAAAATCGCAAGTGGGGGTAACCCCTTAATATACTATTAAAGTATACCTAAAGTTTGATAATTGTAGAATAATTATTTCCTACTTTTAAAAATCCCTCAATATTGCTTATTTTTTTCCTGTCTAAGTGTATATCCCGCCTCAAGGTGATTACTGGGCCAACTACTTTACTCCACATTCAAAGTTCTCTCCAATTCTGGCCAATTTCAATATACAATCAGCAGAAGAAAGTGATTTGACGTGGTGATCTCTCCACCAGGAAAATTCAGTTCATTCTGCCCTTCCAGGAAGTTTCTCCCGTCAAAAAGTCATCAACACTCCCGAATGGATCACATTGTTCCGCACAATGATTCACCATGTCTGCGTCGATCCGTCAAAGCTCGTTTTCAAGTGTTTTCCAGAATATTCTCGTTCCCATCAAGATATTGATAACTTTGGAGCCGTTCACATGAATTCCCTCGTGAATCAACTTTCCTCCACCTAGACTCGATTTTCCTTCTTATCACCGGGAAATTCGGAAATTTTCGCGGGAAATTTCACTCTTTTTTCTCTCTTTGAAATCGGATGGAAGCAACGGCCCGGAATGGCTCGGGGATACGTGGTAACGATACGAGATGATGGAGACGACGACGACGACGAGAACGACGACGATCGAGGTGGTAGCAGAGGCAAGTCCTCCCCTATCGAGGAAAAGCGCAATCAAGCAACACGGCGGTTGCTGCAGGAGCGCTCGTGATAGAGGATACAGAACGGGGAGCTATCTATTGCCGAGTGATCTATTGCTCAGGGGTGCTCATACGTTAACGATAGAATCTCCGTCACGAGGCAGTCCCTATGAATACAGTACGTAATCTACTCCAGCTGGGTACTCGAAATAACGCGAATCTCGTCAGAATAAGATGGCGAATAAAATGAAATGTGGAGCATTGTTCTTTCATTCGCCAGCTTTTAGCCAATGTTGGCGAGAAATTGACGAATGAGATTGTGGCAAGATTGCTTGAGCTCCCGACTCGGAATTTTCCGTTTGAAGAACTCCACTGCAAGAAGGACCTGTAAGGAC
>OY723392.1:23011476-23081476 GCA_963210295.1 Ophion ellenae
ATAGCGTGCCACCGCTGTCTCTACTTTACCGACACATTCCACAAATGATTTACGTCTTCCCGTTTCCCGATGAACGCCGTTCCAGCATTCTCACCACGATCGAATCGAAAATTGTGAAAAGTGACGAGAAAAAAAATTGGCGTGTTGAAACATAACCTCTACACTTCGTGGGCGTTTTTTGACCTGAACTTTGAAATGTTATGTCGAAGTTCATCAAAATAAATGACAAATGATAATTACAATGGACTTTCAGTGATGTGATTCAAATCGATTTTTAAGATATACTTTTTTAAGCGATCCATACTTTTTGAAGATAAGATTGATACTTTTTCAAGATCCGCTTATTTTGTATTTATCTATATGTTTTGTTTGAAAAATTCAACGGACAAAATGCGATGGGATCCATTAAGAATTATATCGATTTTATAATGTGGGAATCCTTTAGGATTCAAATTGGATTCGTACATTGGATTTCAATGGGGAACCCCTATTAGAATCCAATGTACGAGCGTGATGCTTTAGTACAGGGATCGACTGCGATGACCCATTAGATCCCCATCAGAAATTAGGGACAGCTATGGGGATCCAAATTGGGTACCTATGACAATTTCTGCACTGGTAGGTGCTGTTAATATGTATAGGTACTAGATCAACTTTTGTGGATAACTAAAAATGTCCCATTCGTATTTTGAGCCCCTCAAAATGGGGACTCGAGCTTCAGACCAATCCTTCAAGAAGCTCTCTACGAAGAAAGAAAAACGGGTGCAGGAATATTCTTCCCCCATACCATTTGCACATCACGAATTCCATTCGAAACTCTGGTCCAGGGAAATCCAACGACGCAATATTTTGGGGGGACGACACACGAGAAGTGAAAAAGAAGTATATGAATAAAAAATATCATTTCGAAGGCATGATATCACAAGAAGGGAAAAAATAATTGAGGGTAATAAGCGACACGATTTTAAACTCACAATTACCTGAGGGGTAAAAATACCTCAGGTAACCCTACACGAAGCTAAGGATCCTAAGCTAAATGAGCTCTAATCGAATCTTGTCGTCTTCACTAGACTTGATACCTTGACACTTCTTCACTAGACATGAAAGCACATGTCTTTTCAAAGCCAATTTTCCTCGGAGTACGAAGCAGTGGCGAAAAAACTAAACGGTTGGCACGCGATACTTAATGGGCTCCAATATTTCCAAATCCATGCGGTTTATTCGAGAGTACGCTTCCGCATTCGATAAAACCATCTTCATTCCGTGACTTTGTTCCCCATGGAGGGTGGATTGTTGATTGGTTGGAGCTTCGTGGGACCAAGTTTGGGCGAGATACGAATTAATAGTATCCGCGTGAGGATCGAAAATTTGAATGAAGAGGAGAAAGAATAAGCGAGTGGATGAATGAGCAAGGGGGTGGTTTTATCCAAACACAAAAAAAAATGCGTGGGAGGTGCAAATAGTCGAAGATATATATATACATATATATACATACATACATACGTATAGGCGAAAATATACAATCGTCGGTAGGGCGTTTGGCTTATCGCTGAGCGCACGCGGTCGCCACCGCCAGTCACCATCACACCGCACGAATTTGCGAGCTTCGACACATACAAGGGATATCTGTTACTGAGTATGCTATACGAGCCTGACGGCGCAGGGAGAGCCGAATTGACTGTTCGGCAGCCAGTTTTCCCGCGATTACGCGATGACTTTCTTTTTTTTTTTTTGGACGCCCTCCCTGTGAAAACGATTAGAGGTTGCGCCAAATACTTTTCCAAAAGTCACGAGCTTTCGAGCAATCGAGGCTTTCTCTTCCAATGTGCCCCCATATGGTCCCATGTCGAAAACGAGTCGCGGGCCAATGTTACGGGAGGACAAGTTATGAGTGTATCTTAGCAAGCTTGCCGGACAACTAATATCTCCGACGATTTTCCATTGTTGGCCCCCCCTGGATGGGGTCGAAGATTGGGTCGTTGGAATGCAACGAAAATTCTTTTTCATTTCTCATTTTCGTTAGTATCCAAAATCATTTTTGGCCAATTTTTTGTAGATCGCTAAATAAGGATCCTAAAAAATATTTTCGTGATTTTCGTAGCTCAAATCTGCCGAAGGAAATTTGGGGAATGAAAAGAGAATCATTTTCGTTGCGTTCCAACGATGCAAACTTCAACGTTATCCCCCCTGGTCTCCAAAAGACGTGGAGTCAGATGAAAAGAGAGATAGGGTGGTGTTGAAGTTTGCATCGATGGAATTCAACGAAAATCCCTAGTTAATATTTTTATTTGATTTTTAGTTGTATCTAACCTATTCTTCCGCATTTTTAGGTTATGGATGCCTAATAAGGGTCTTATCAATTATTTCATTGACATCCATGGCCCAAATGTGGCAAAAAAAAGTTGGGCAATAGGAAGAAAAGAAATTCGCTGCATTCACATCAGGGTCATCTATACGACAAAAGTACAGATTGTAGGCGTACCGTCCCCTTTCGTATCGCCTTCGAAGATTACCCTTTGGTAAAAGCGCGAGAAGGCCATTGATTTCTTCAACGGTATCCTTTTCCCTTTCCTCCTCACCCGCCCTTACGTATATCCGCCGAATGCAGTCGAAATTATACATTTGCGTCCAAGCACACCTACAGAAATCTGTAAATTGGCCATAAGATCATCCTACGGTAAAAGCACGAGAATAGGGCCATTGATTCCTTCAACAGCATCCTTTTCCCATTCCGTCTTCTCCTCCCCCTCCCCCGCCCTTACGCATATTTGCCGAATGCAGTCGAAATTATACATTTGCGTCCAAGCACACCTACAGAAATCTGTAAATTGGCCATAAGTCCATACGGACACGTATGCATGCAAGAGGGACGAGAGTAGAAGTGACGTGAGGTGCGGGCACGAGGTGAGGGCACGAAGGCCTCGAGGGCTTCGAAAAAAGATCCCTACGATCCCGCGAGTACACCAGGTGCATCGAGAGAAAGGGAGAGAGCACCAGGACTGGGTGCAACAAGAGAGAGAAAAAGAGAGAGGGGGGGGGGAATAAACGATGTAGTTTCTCGGATGCAGGGAGAAGTGTGCACATGCAACGACGACGAGAAGAAGGAGAGAAAGGAGGATAGGCGATGCAATGCCGATATGGGACCGACCTGCCACACTGAGGGAGATTCTTTCTCTCTCTCACTCATTTTTATCCTCCACCCTGGCACATTCTACGCAATTCTTGTGCATCGTACCGTACATTACTCCTGAGTAACACAAGGGCACTATTCGCGAGTTGCGCTTCTCTCCTTCTTTCTCGCAGTTTTACGTCCTCACCCTGGCTTGCGTCTTCACCCTGGGACTATACGAGGCACACGTACGTATGTGAGAAAAGAGAGAAAGAAAGAGGGTGTGGACGAGAGAGAGAGAGGGAGAGAGGGAGGGAGAGAAAGAGAGAGATAGAGAGAGATAGAAGAACCTGAGATGCCCTCCTGCAGATACAAATGGGTACCTATGCCAACGGCGAGGCAACCTGTTATTATACATTCCCCTATACAAACAACGTGTTAATCGGGCCCATTTCCCACCCTCCCCTCTCTCCATACCTCTCCTTCTCTCTCTCTTGCTTACTTTCCTCTTCTTCGTTCGCTTCTACTCCCTCTCGCGACGCACCTCGATATCGCTTTTGCTTCTTCATCATCCTCATCTTCGTCCTTACCTTCTCTCCTCCTCATCATTCGTCGAGGTCTCCGAGAAATTCTGACAGCGCAGGGCCGAGAATCCCTGACTTTTTTCGCCAGCTTCTCGCAACAAGAGCATTTTTTGCGCAACGATTGCAAACTATAACAAAATTTCCCAGTGACTCATACCCCTGGTCACTTCACGACTTCCAGCTTCCCGGAGAACCGCCCCAGGGTGTCGATGGCGATTTCTTTGTAACGCGTGTCGAATCTGCACGAAGGCACGGGGAAACTGTGGAAAACCCGGGCTAGTGCAGGCGACGATAATTTCACTGCCGAGGAACATCACTTGAGGGGAGGTACCTGAATAAACGGCGAGAAAAACAGGTAAGCTTCGGGAATTTTTATCTCAATAACTGATGTTTCGATTGGATGCAGGTTTTTTTTATTGGAAAGTATGTACATTGAGGTATGTTTAGGAATTTTTTAAAGTGAATTCGTTGAATGGAAGCGATCCAAACGCGATTATCTCGAAACACAGTTTTCAAAGTCGGTGCCAGATGTATCTCGAAAACGGCTAGTCCGATTTTGTCCAAATTTGGGTACAATATTCTTCGATAGTTTTTATCGTTCGCGACGTAGGATTTTTTTTTACATTTTCATTTTTGACGGAATTGCGACCGTTTTAATTTAACATTCGTTTTTCGTTCGCAATTTCCGACGATTTTGGATTGCATACACATTGCATAAAAAAGCAATGGTTCAATCAAATGAAAAACCCCTACGTGGCGAACGAGAAAAACTATCGGAGAATATTGTATCCAAATGTGGACAAAATCGGACAAGCCGTTTTCGAGATACATCTGGCACCGACTTTGAAAACTATGTTTCGAGATAATCGCGTTTGAATCGCTTCCAGTCAACGAATTTATTTTAAAAAATTCCTCAACATACCGCAATGTACATATTTTCCAATAAAAAAACCCGGATCCAATCGAAACATTAGTTTTTGAGATAAAAATTCCCGAAGTTTACCCGTTTTTCTCGCCGTTTACTCAGGTACCTCCCCTTGAGGGGTTGCCCCCACTTGCGATTTTGAAAAAATCGATTTTTTTTATTGCATTTTTTTGAAGTATAAGTATCTGAGAATATGTCCTGAAAATTTCAAGTCGATCCGAACAAAATTGACTGAGATATGAGCGTTGAAAGAGAAGAATCCGCGTTGAAAGAGCGTTGAAAGAGAAACTTTAAACGCGTTTTTCTCAAAATGGCATTTCTGAAGTCGGTGACCAAGATTACTCGAACACTAATGAACCGATCTTCTTGAAATTTTACAGGCTTATTTAATACATAAAAATGTATTCTTAATCGTTCGATTTTTTTTTTTTCGAAAAAAAATGGCCGTTTTATAGCCGAAAAACGGCCGTTTTTTTTTTCGTTAAAATCGAACCATTAACTTTGACTGTCCGCCATTTTGTGAAAAATGAATATTTTTCAAAATCCTTCGTTTAAAGACTAGTTTATACTTATATTTGACTAAATCCATCCGCATTTTTTTCAGATGATCCACTTCGCCGCAATGTTGGTCACCGCAAACCGTGCATATAAAAACATTATTTCATTGACGGCCATTTGCCACTAAATAATGTAATATTTTTCAATAAAAAAATTACTGAAAGTTCTTCAAGATGTGTTCTTTAAGATGGTATATTGATCGATTAAAAAAGTTTTGTATTTTTCTTTAAAAAAATTCATGAAAAAGGCCTTTTTTGCGCTACAAGTGGGGGTAACGCCTTAAGTGTCCACCTTCGATTTTGTTCAAGCTCATACATGTGATGAAGCGTTGAAAACTATTAGACTCGTATTTTTTTATTTGCGGAAAAACGCTTCTAAGGGGGAAACCACCGCTCATACCCATGTAGAGATTGACCGTTGGGCCTGGGACGGGCCTTCACAGTTAGCTTTTCTAGAATATTGGGCCGTGAGTATTAACCAATGAGGTGCCTTTGTAGAAATGATAAGAACGGCCTGATATCGGCCAACAGAGCCAACAATTATTGGGCCAATGATTTAATTCATTGTAGCGGCAATGTTGGTGATTGCACTTGGCCCTATGTGGGCCCTCTTAAAGGGCCTATGTAGAAATTGACCACTGGCTCTATGATGAGCCTTCACAGTTGGTCTATCTAGAAGTTGGTCTATCTAGAATATTGGGCCGTGAGTTTGTTTGGGTTTGTTTGAGTGCGTGATAAATATTCAACCTATATCGGGCCAAGATTGGCCCGAGATTGGTCCTTATGGATACATATTTCATGGAATAACCTTGAAATAAATTGTGATTTGCGTATATGACAGGTTTCAAAATTGGCATATTTTACTTACTTATGTTGGTCATTTACAAATGCCAATAATAGGCCAAGACTTGATTACAAAAACTGAACTACAAAATATAGACGATCAATATATGACGTGTCAGTTATTTGCCTATTCTGGCACAATATACAGATAATGAATAACCCAAGGCTTAAATAAAATAAAAGCAGGTATGGTCTGACCCACTTAGCCAATAAAGGGCTCAGATTAATTAAATGTAATTTCCAGTATTTTAGCATTGCCAGTTTTAAAATTGGCAAATTTCGATGAACTATCACGGCTGTTTATTGGTTTTAACAGATGGGCCCGGATAGGTTTTAGTAATGGGCTGATAATTGGCAGTACTTCAGCATCACCAGTTTAAAAATTGGCACATATTGTTTATCTATTATGACTGTTTAATGAATTTAGAAGATGGGCCATGATAGGTTTTAACTATGGGCCGATATTGTGTCGGTTTTCAATTTAGAACGAGACAATAATGAGCCGATGTAATAGCCAGTATTTTAGGATTGCCAGCTTTAGGATTGACAAATTTAGTTTAACTATCACTGCTGTTTATTGGTTTTGAAAGATGGGCCAGGATAATCTTTAGTATTGGGCCGATATTGTGCCGGTTTTTAATTTGTAACGGAACAATATTGGGCCAATGGAATTGTCAGTATTTTAGTATCCCCAGTTTTTAAATTGGCAAATTTAGTTTAACTATCACGGCTGTTTATTAGTTTTTAAAGATGGGCCAGGACAGGCTTTAGGGATGGGCCGATATTGTGCCAGTTTTCAGTTTAGAGCGGAACAGTAATGGGCCAATATTATTTCGCTTTTGTTGGCTTACACGATGGTCCCAATATTGGCCTGATCGTAACATTGGGCAACTCATGGCAACCTCTACATGGGTAGAAAGACGTGTCACCCCTTAATTTAATTTTTTTTTCTATACTTCTATAGGGTAAGTCCGGGGTAGTTAGCCACCGTTTATTCAAAGATCCGTCAAAATAAAAGTACAGACGTTTCTTAACTTATTTTCGTTTGTAATTAAAATTTGAACATTTAACTTTAAGATAATTTACGAAATTAAAACAAACACCTGTCAGATCAACTTTAAAATTACTTTTTTTTAAATCACGCTTGACTATCTCTCCCGGAGTATCCGGGTGTGATGGCCATAGGAGGAGAGGTAAGATGGCCAGTTACCCAGCATTACGCTCTCGTCTTTTTCTTTGATTTTATGTTTTGATTGTTGTTTTTTTGCCACATTTAGAACGCATATAATCGAAATCAGTATAATATCCGTGTACCCAAAGTTGGCCTACTACCCACTGAAACCAGTCTGCGACGAAACGAGTTTCATGGCAGTTTTCACCGCAACATTTTTTGTCATTGTTCTTATATCGTCTTTCTAGGGTCTTCCTAGGTATTTCATAGGTCCTAGCGGCCGCACGACTCGACAATTCATCACTTTTTACAGCACTAATAGCTGCTTCAAATGATTCTTGAGTTCAGTTCCCTCGTAGAGCAATTGCTTTTCTCTTGTACTTATTAGGCATCTAAAGCAAATGTAGAAAAATGAATTACTTGAGAATTACTATGCGTGGCCATCTCTCCTAATCTCCCGGGAGAGATGGTCACATCCAAAATGTAAACAAGTGGTAACAATACATGCTAAATCTTGAGGTTATAACAAAGCACTGTTCGTCAATGATGCAAGAATTACAAAAGTAACCATTACTTTTACAAAATAACATCATCACAATGTGAAACGTGAAACCTTCAAAAAAATTTAGCAGGAGACAGAATAATTAAAGTGAATTTTACTCACTTAACATTTGTTTTGCCAAACTTTTGCTCGTACATTTACAGCTGCGCACGACGCGAAGCGGATTAAGCAGTAAAAGGTGAAATATAGTGCGCGGTTCTATGAAACATTTCTATTGGCCACCCTTACGACCAACTCCCCCGAAATTACTCTAGTGGATTGTTCATTGCTTTACATTAGAATAATTTTGGTTTTTGTTTCATCCAGATCGGTAGACTGCTTTTGGGTGAAACTGCAAAACCACCCCTCGACACGTCTTTCCGTGAGGGGTTTGGTTTCCCCCTTCAAAACCGTTTGTCCGCAGATAAAAAAATATCTAACAGTTTTCGATGCTTTATCACAAATATGAGTTTGCCAAGTAACCAAAGTCCATAAAATGTTGCCTATAAAACATTGCCTCCATCAATAACTTTTTGGATTCATTCGGCCCAGCCCTCTTTCCGGAGCTTCTGCATTGCTTTTTTTCACATTGCGCAGATGATGCACCCTTGCAGTTTTGTCATTTGTTTACTCTTCCCACTGAGCACGCACCCTTCATTCGTTAAACGGTCCTGAATATGTATATACGTGTATATCTATAGCTGCAAAGGAAGCGTCGAGTAAATTCGCACCCCGCCCCATCGTGGAAACAACGAGAGAGTCCCGTGAGCAGCGGAATCGAACTCTGACCCCTTGGCTAATTGTTGTTGGCTCTAGATCCTGGATAGGACCAACCGCACGTTCACCAGCAGAAAGAGGGAGAGAGAGCGAGAGAGAGATGAAGAACAGAGGGAGGCGATCCGGTGCATCATCGTAGTGCTGCTTGGTCCATGCAGCACGTTACATATACCGGCGAAGAGACCGTTCGATCTTTCTCGCGGAATTTACCCAGCGGATATAATCCTTCAAATATATTACGTTCCCTCTCTACGAAGCTTTTTCTTCGTCCCTCTCTCTCTCTCTCACTCTCTCTCTCTCTCTCTCTCTCTCTCTCTCTCTCTCTCTCTCTCTCTCTCTCTCTCTCTCTCTCTGTCTCTCTCTCTCTCTTTGTCTCTTTCTCTCTTTCTTTCCTTTCCTACTCTTCCTGCGAAATCTTAATCGTTCACCGACAATCTTCAGTTTTTATATATTTTTATTTTCCCCGAGCAGTCTTTCGCTTCTTCCCTTCGTTTATATTATCGTTGCGAATAATCAGCGAGAGTATACAATCAAGATATATTCGAAAGAGTATGCTGCTCTCTGTGCTCGTTTCTCTCTCTCTCTCTCTCTCTCTCTCTCTCTCTCTCTCTCTCTCTCTCTCTCTCTCTCTCTCTTTTTTCGTTTTGCACAGCATGTTGCAGTTTCCGTATTGCAGTGAATAAGACTATATATTCATGATTGTTGAGACGTGAGAGAGAAAGCTGCGGTACCGATCATACGAACAGAGGAAGAGAGCCAGAGAGAGAGGGAGGGAGAGGGAGGAACAATTGAGAGAAACAGATGAAAACGTGTGCAAAGATTTTAAAAGGATAAGTTATTCGATTTTCAAAACGATGTTTGTCAATTGGTTCCGAAATGTCATTGTGCAATTTGCAGTCTTAGTTTTTCTTCCTATCGGTAAGAAAGCTTTCGAGGCGGAAATAAATGTAACAAATAAAATATAAATATGAAGAAAGGTGAAAATAAAATTTGTACTCGAAAAGTTTTCCAAACTCTTTGCTATTTAAAATGAATACAGCGAATCGACGATTTCTCGTGTCCCAGCTGGGCAAAAAGAAATAAACTTTACGTTCTCACGAAGATAGGTGAATCTTATCGGGCAAAAGAATGTCCGACCATCCCCCGAGGCAACTTTATCTATTGCTGCTTTATCTGCAGTTGCAATTTCCTTTCGCTGCGTTCTCTATTTTCGATCGTTACTCTTCGGACTCGCGACGGAGATAACGTGCGTGTTGCTTTTCTTTTTTTTTTTTACGTTATCCATTGTGTCAGGAAAAATTCCCTCGTGACGCCGGTTTTATTGAATAGCAGGTTAATTAAAATTCTACTTTTTAGGTTAATTGATTCGAGAAAATTGCTTCCCTCGTGACAGCGGCCAACATTTGACAGTCAACCGAAAACAGACAGTCAACCGAAAAGGTCATTGAGCAATCAGCAGATGCCTCTTTTACTCATTCATCTCATGAGCTTAAGGGGAGAGATATCTTTGAGCGAGGAAAAAATTGCTGATTTGCAGGATTTTTTTTCTAAAGGACAGATTTCTTACCATTTTTGAGAGTTAGGGTATGTTTTATTATTACTTTTGACTGTTACATGATATTTTTTATTAATATTTCAAAATGGCGGCAGTTTGGTACGATCTTCTAAACAGGTTGAGGCGGATGTTGCCAGACGACGTGACACGCAGCGTCGGCGGGATTAAGGAGAGATATACACCTAAATGGTCGAGGTCGAGGATTTAGAAGCTATGAACATTCCGTCGACCGTAGAAGACTTACACTATGGGCTTGGTATCGATGATTCGATGTAAGTTGACAAATTTCATGATTCATTCATTCCCAAATTTTCAAATGCGTTTTTCTCAAAACCACGTTTTTCAAATCGGTACCCAACATTTCTCGAAAACCAATTAACCGATTGCTTCGAGGTTTTTTGTGGTTATTCTATACACCATTATCTAGTACTTGTCATAGGATTTTTTTTCCGTTACTTAGTTTTTGTTTTATAGGCAAAACAATAACTAATTTTTGGCCCAAAAATCACTATTTATGTTCAAACGTCCGCCATTTTGTCATAAATCGATATTTTCAAAATCGGTTATGACAAGTACTGGATTATAGTATCTAATTTAATAATCTTTTTGGTTTTTTTTTTCAGATAATTTTTGAAAAAACGCCAGTGGGTACTGTTACGCAGATTTTTTTACGACGCTCCAAGGATCATACAATATCCTTGCATATTTTTGATATTTTCAAATAAAGAAAATGAAACATATTTTTGAATGTATATACTTTTAGATAATTAAAAACCCAATCCGAAATTTTAAATAGTTTTCTTTGAAAAAATTCACAAAAATAACCTTTTTTTCCGGCTCCGAGGTGTATACCTCCCCTTAATCGAAAAAAAAACTAACGAAGACTGTTCTTTCATTAACACTCATACGCAGAATATGAACCAAAAAAAAGTGAAAAATGTGGAAAATCCATGGAATGGTACGTTTTGAAACACAAAGATTGAATTTTTCGAAAAAATTGGCTACATATTTTAAGGGGTTACCCCCACTTGCGATTTTGAAAAAATTGATTTTGCATTTTTTTGAAGTATAAGTATCTGAGAATATGTCCTGAAGATTTCAAGTCGATCGGAACAAAATTGACTGAGATATGAGCGTTGAAATAGAAGAATCCGCGTTGAAAGAGCGTTGAAAGAGAAACTTTAAACGCGTTTTTCTCAAAATGGCATTTCTGAAGTCGGTGACCAAGACTACTCGAACACTAATGAACCGATCTTCTTGAAATTTTGCAGGCTCATTTAATACATAAAAATGTAGTCTTTAATTGCTCGATTTTTTTTTCGAAAAAAATGGCCGTTTTATAGCCAAAAAACGGCCGTTTTTTTCGTTAAAATCGAACCATTAACTTTGACTGTCCGCCATTTTGTGAAAAATGAATATTTTTTAAAATCCTTCGATTAAAGACTAGTTTATACTTATATTTGACTAAATCCATCTGCATTTTTTTTCAGATGATCCACTTCGCCGCAATGTTGGTCACCGCAAACCGTGTATATAAAAACATTATTTCATTGACGGCCATTTGCCACTAAACAGTGTAATATTTTTCAATAAAAAAATTACTGAAAGTTCTTCAAGATGTGTTCTTTAAGATGGTATATTGATCGATTAAAAAAGTTTTGTACTTTTCTTTAAAAAAAATTCATGAAAAAGGCCTTTTTTTGCGCTACAAGTGGGGGTAACGCCTTAACAAAAATTACTTATTTTTTTATTTACACCCTCATTTAGGGTCATGTTTTGAGCAATAAAGTTAGAACGATTAGTACTAAATTTCATCAGGGTCGTTCGATTAGTTTTTTAGCATAGGTCACGCCAGTTTTAAAAATACACTTAGGAGATCGTGTCATACCTTTGCTATTTTTAAAGGTTAATGTATAAAAAAAATACCATGTAACAGTCAAAAGGAGCAATAAAGCATACCCTACGTCTTAAAAATGGTGAAGAACTCTTTGCTTTAAAAAAAAAAATCTTAAAAATCAGCAAATTTTTCCCTCGCCTGAAGATATCTCTCCCCTTATGGACATGGCTCACACGTCCAGTCGGTAAAAATTCTACTGCCAAGTTCTCTGCCAGACGGATCACATTTTGGACAAACGAGGAGAAACACGTTGTTCGTTGTTCAACAGAGCGGAACGTGTTTCTTTTCGTTTTTTTTTCCGAAAAACCAACCGTTTAGTAGAAAACTGAAAATCTGGAAATCAGCTCTCTTGCAGCCCTGGCCGATCAATCGGTGTGACACGGTCGTCGTGGTATTGAAGTTTGCACCGTTGGGATACAACGAAAAGATTGTTCTTTCGTATTACCCAATTTCTTTGGCCCCTTCAGACTGCACTAATCACTGGAATATTTCTGAAGATCCTCATTAGGGTTCCATAACCTAAACTTGCAAAAAGGGCTGGATAGTGATAAAAATGAAGGAATGAAAAAATTGAGGATTTCCATTGCATTCCAACGATGCAAACTTCAACGCCATACCAGTTGGTGTGCAACTCGGTACTGAAGGATTGCGAAGGATTGAAAAGACTGCAAAGATGCGAACAATAAGCTCGATAATTATGCGAACAAATATACTCATCTCATAATCTCTGATCGGAAAATAAAACTTTCCTTAAGAGGCCTTTATCCTCGTTAAATCGAGCACTATAATTAGGCATTGGTAAGACTTCTTTGTAATTGGAGTACATGGATGATGAGGTTTCAAGAATGAAATTCTCTCGAGTCGATCATCAATTTCGACGACGAAAGCAATGCAGACGAGGCTAGGGGAAAAAAGCATAAAGCTTCACGATCGATCGATGCGTTCATCTCGTTATGAACACGCCCTCTGTCGATCGAGACTCTCGGGGTAAAGCGAAATCTCAACTTCTTTCTCTCTCTCTCTTTCTCTTTCTCTCTCTGCGGAAACGGAGAGATCGAGAGACAGTGCGATAGTGAGAGCAAGAGAGGGAAAGAGGGTCGAATTTTTTTGCGCTTTTTTCTGCTTCTGCTGCTGCTTGACCGGCGGACAATTATCTCATTTGCCGATCGGACCCTCCCACGTGTTAATTTGCTTGTTGGTTAACCCAAGAGCCTCATCTTCCCCTCTCTTTCTCCCTATCGCTCTCCTTACATCTTTTATTTCGTGTTCTTGCTCTTTTCGTGGAAGCCCCGCGGCCGATCTTTCTCCTTCGTCCTCTTCCCTCGCATTTCATACCGACACGTCTTTGTCCCACTTGTGCTTTCCTCAATGTACCGATGCACAAGCGTGAGCTACGAGGAAGTTTCGCGAGAGCAGGAGAAAAAAAAAAGCGCGCCCGTAGGAAATAAAAAACGGCGATCTTGATCGGAGCGATACACCGTTGATTTTTCGATCGTTTCGTCTCTCGAGATCTCACCGAGTAGAGTGAGAGGGAAGAACGTGGATGTCGGCTCGTTTCCTGCAGTTGGGATTTTTTCGGCGCCGTTTGCTGTCGCTGAAAAAAACCGTAATCGGAAAAAATTAGAAGGCCAGTTTTTTGGCAGGTGCCGCAAGTGCTGAATCCGAGTTTGCCTAAAAATTGGGGCGCAGGGTTTTCTTAGGGGATGAAGGGGTATGGAGGTGGATTGATGCCAAACTACAACCCCTACGAGGTCGGCGTCGTGAGACAAAATGATGGGGAAAATCCGGGCTTTAGTTTTGTCCACGGCGCCGAAGTCGTGGCAGTTCATTTTGGGGGTGAAAAGGTGGGGTGACATTTTGAAAAATCATTTTTAATTCAATAACTCTTTAGGATAAATTCGTACACTTTTTGTTCAAATGGGAACGTTGTAGCCCTTGAAAAGACGCGTCGATCGAGTATTTGATCATCAGTCTCCAATAATATCTTCACCACTAAAATAATTGTTGAAATACCCAAAAAAATTGTTTATTGAATAACTAAAAAACAATCAATTTTTCGAGTATGGTTGAAATGTACAAAATGTGGAGAATAATGTTCTCTATATTTTCGTTTCTATGGACTATCCTTGAATTTTGCTTTTTCCAACCCCTCTCGGAGGTTGAAAATAAGAAAATAAAATTCTGGAAAAACTATTGACCGCACGAATTCGCCGCCGTGGAACAATTTGTAGCTTGAACCCTCGCCTACATTTTTGAGCACAGCGCCAAACTCGTATCTCTTTATTTTCGGTCAATATTTTTCCCAGAATTTTATTCTGAATTTTCAACCCCCGAGAGGGGTTGGAAGAAGCAAAATTCAAGGGTGATCCATAGAAACGAAAATATAGAGAAAATTATTCTCTACATTTTGTACGTTTAAACGATCCCCGAAAAATCGATTGTTTTTGAGTTATTCAATAAACAATTTTTTTTTATACTTCAACCATTTTTGCGGGGGTGAAGATATTATTGGAGAGGGATGATCAAATACTCGATCGACGCGTCTTTTCAAGGGCTACAACGTTCCCATTTGAACAAAAATTTCATGAATTTGTCCTAAAGAGTTATCGAATTAAAACTGATTTTTCAAAATTTCACCCCACTTTTTCACCCCCAAAATGAACTTCTTCGACTTCGGCGCTGTGGACAAAAATAAAGCCCGAATTTTTCTGAACATTTTGGCTCCCGGCGCCGACCTCGTAGGGGTTGTACTTTGGCATTAATCCAGCCCAATCCCCCTTCATCCCCTAAAAAACCGTACACACAGATTTTTAGGCAAACTTGGATTTAGCACCCGCGGCACCTACAAAATCTCCTGTCAAAAAACTGGCCTTCTAATTTTTCCCAATTCCAATATACAGCACGACGGTACGATAAGAGGAAAAAAGATTTTTAATTGATCGTAATTACGGAATGTTGGTTATCAACGAATCTCTCCGCCCTCTCGCCGGCGGTTCTCGAATATTTTGAAAGTATTTTGAAGTAGGATATTTTGAAAATCATCTTTCCTTGTATATATCAGTTTGCTGGGTTCCAGCGTATATCCTGGTCGGTTTGTACGTAGCAACCTTTCCAATTGACCCTTTTCCTATCGCTCCTTATCAGCACTTCGCTAATCTAATCTAACTTCCGGTGCGTCCACAGCCGTCTCAAGGGGAGATCCCTTTATAACGTAAAGAAGAGCTCACGGCCGAAAACGAACTCCACGAGGAGGGTGAGGGACTACTTCGTGGCCGGGGAATCGCAGATTAACCCGTAAGTCATTTAGTCAAGGAATTTTTGGAAACCTTAAGGGGCTACACCGCTGTAAACGTCCAAAATTGAGTGATTTTTCGCGGTTTTTTTTGCGTTAAAAGACAAGTAAAAGGATAATAATATTCAAGGATGTTATTAGTCATATCTTCAAGTGAACAAAAAAAAATTATACAAATTTGTGACGCTTGAGTCACTCTCGCGAGGCATGCCGAATTTGAGACGCTCTGGGGAACGCAGTGTAACTGATGCAAATTTTAATTTGGAAAAAATATAAAAAGTTCTATTGATTTACATAATTATAACTACATAAATATGTAAGGGATTTCGAAAATATGCATTTTTGTGTAATTGGCAAGCATTTAAAGTAAAAACTCAATTTTTGACAGAAAAAAGAACAATCATTTGTTAATAACTAGTGTTATAATTAACTCATGGAAAATCCCGTACGTATTTCTCTTCAGGATGCTATTTTAAAGATGTGCTCAAAAATTGGAGCGAAAAGAATAAAAATTGTTGGAGTTGTGCCGCGTGGCGTTTTGAAAAGTTGTGTTCCGAAAAAAACGGTCGAGGGCTCGCACACGGGCCAGCCACTGCCACTGCGAAACCACCCGGGCCTGCGGACCGTTGTTTTATAGGTACCAAACTTTTTTCCGCTTATTCTAGATGGTTTAAAGCATCTCTTAAGCCAATTGAAAAATATCAATTTTTTGAAAATTCTTCAGTGGTTCCCTTCCCACTTAAAAGAAGGGAACCAATGAAAAAATTATTCTTCCCTTAAACGCGCTTTCCTGAAACAACTTTTTCGTGAACCTCGTACAAGATAACTCAAATACTATCCAAAGGATTATTTTGAAATTTTGTACCCTTTCAGATAATACAACTATCGTCTATGTGAACCTAAAGTTCATTGAAAATTACTTTTAAAAACTACTTTTTCAGTTACAAATACTGTAGTAGTAAAAATTTCATGAAAAATAGAATGGGCTTGAAGTTTGCATCGTTGCAATGCAACGATTTTTTTAGTTCCTTATTTTCATGATCGTAAATCATATTTAGTAAATTTGGGTTGTAGATCGATCGATAAGGAGCTTAAAAAATTATCTCGGGATCTTTATAGCTTAAATCTGTCAAACGAAATATAGAAACTTCGGAGAAAAATGTTCGTTGCATTCTACCGATGCGAACGTTAACATGATAAAATGGAACATTTTTTCAAACACGTACGTATATCTGGAATTTTAATTTTTCTCAGGATTTTTTGGGTTCACATAGAGCGTGTGGGTGTTACAAATGTAAAACTTCTTGGCTCTGATGTTTCAGATCAATGCACCAGTCGCTAGGTCTTACACTAAAAAAACTCAGTCGATAATCGTCTCTGAAGCAAGTGTTCAGCAACCGCTTTTAAATACCAAAAAAATTGAAAAATTAACACTTCGTCTGTATACTTTTTTTCCGGTACCTTCCGTCTGTAAACCTGGGTATTTCAAGTCCCGCCGCTTTTTCACCCAGTTAATAGATTCGATTTTTTTTAAATGACGCTAGTGTTCGAAACATTCAATTTAATATATAAATCGTAAAATTATAGGAAAATAGATTTGTTCATTGATTTTTTGTTAAATAAATGAAGCAACTCGGTAGAAAAGTAATTTTGGCTCGACCACGAAATATCCAGGTTTACAGACGAAGTGTTAAAAGATGTAATAATATGTACATAAAATTATAATTGTGTAGATTGAATTGTTTCGACAAAAAAAATCTGATAAATTCGCATATTTTCAGCTGTCCAAAGGGATACCCAGCACTTTTAGCATGGAATTAGAATTTTTGACTGAAGCAACATGGCTGCATACTGAAAGTAACCCCAATGAAATTTTGTCCCGCAACTCGCTCCAACCCTATGAAATAGGGGTTGAAAACTTAAAAATCGCCGTATCTCGATAATTAATAACCCGATCAAAAAATGATTCGAACAAAAGTTGTTTGGAATACTAAAACTTTATACTAACGTATAAAGTTATCTGACGTCTAATCCCCTATCTTTAAAAATAGCGGCGCAAAAACGCGAGAGCACCCGAGAGAATTTTCTAACAGTTTTTGTGCCGCTATTTTCAAAGATAGAGGGTTGGACGTCACATGACTTTATACGTATTTTATTATTTCAAACAACTTTTGTTTGAAACATTTTCTGATCGGGCTATTAATTATCGAGATACGGCTAGTTTTAAGTTTTCAACCCCTATTTCTTAGGGTTGGGGCGAGTTGAGGGGCAGCATTTAATTGGGATTACTTTCAGTATGCAGCCATCTAGCTTCAGTCGAAAATACTAATTCTACGCTAAAAGTGGCGGGTTTTCGTCTCTTTTACTGGACTACCAGGCCAATGGCGATCAACAGAGGCTTTTCAAACGTCACTTTTCCTATCGATGTATTTTTTTTTCTCAAGATTTTCCTTCGCCCATTTGAATATAGAGCATAGGTCAAGTAGCACCGAAACGAAGATTAGATTCGATAGAAACCAAAAACTTGCCTACCCGAGAGATTCGTATTGGATAAAACGCGGTCGACGAGCCCAGATGTCTTCCCGAGTGACAGCAGGTCTTGCTCGAAATAGCCGATACTATCGTTCCGTTCGATAATATCTGAAGCTAAAGGAGATTATGCCCCGCTGTTACGTACATCGTCAGGAAGGATCTCTACAGCGTATACTTGTTCCGCGTCTAATATTTGCGATTCGTATTCAATAAGAAATCACCATCCATCTCTCTTTTTTTTCCTCGAACTTTTGAATGTTGCAATAATGCTCGTTCGACGTGGCGTTCATGTAGGAACGAAAGCGAGAAATATTTGTGGCTGCGCATATCGCTCCTCGTTATCGCACGAATTTATCGGTTGGCCTAGTCTCTCGGTGTGACGGTCACGTTGCGATAAAATTTTATATCCTTCTCCCAACGTACCGTAATGAAGAAGAAAAAAAAAAGAAAAAAAAACCAACACCGAAGGCTAGCCGCAAAGTAATCGTTGCGTTAAGGGGTTACCCCCACTTGCTATTTTGAAAAAATCGATTTTTTTTATTCCATTTTTTTGAAGTATAAGTATCTGAGAATATGTCCTGAACATTTCAAGTCGATCCGAACAAAATTGACTGAGATATGAGCGTCGAAAGAGAAGAATCCGCGTTGAAAGAGCGTTGAAAGAGAAACTTTAAGCGCGTTTTTCTCAAAGTGGCATTTCTGAAGTCGGTGACCAAGATTACTCGAACACCAATGAACCGATCTTCTTGAAATTATGCAGGCTTATTTAATACATAAAAATGTAGTCTTTAAACGTTCGATTTTTTCTTTCGAAAAAAATGGCCGTTTTATAGCCAAAAAACGGCCGTTTTTTTCGTTAAAATTGAACCATTAACTTTGACTGTCCGCCATTTTGTGAAAAATGAGTATTTTTTTAAATCCTTCGATTAAAGACTAGTTTATACTTATATTTGACTAAATCCATCCGCATTTTTTTCAGATGATCCACTTGGCCGCAATGTTGGTCACCGCAAACCGTGTATATAAAAACATTATTTCATTGACGGCCATTTGCCACTAAACAATGTAATATTTTTCAATAAAAAAATTACTGAAAGTTCTTCAAGATGTGTTCTTTAAGATGGTATATTGATCGATTAAAAAAGTTTCGTAGTTTTCTTTAAAAAAATTCATGAAAAAGGCCTTTTTGTTGCGCTACAAGTGGGGGTAACGCCTTGATCTCGCGTTACAAAATAATTTTGTGACGGTCGAGTAATAATAGATCGCCGATAAAGATCGGCCGATCGAAATCCATTATCGATCTCGCGATTCGATCTACCTGACTAATAATACGAATTATACGATTAGAAAGGAAGAGAACAAAAAAAGAAAAGAAACGCACACGTCTTATCGCGATGATATATTTCCCGCCGTCGTACACGCGGAGATCCGCAAGATATGACAATTACGTGACTCGGCGGTAATAATCTTTCGGGCGAATCGCCAAGATCGTTATCGCGCTCAACGAGGACAGAAAATTCCGAAAAAAAAATTACGCTGTATCTGCAACCGATGCGGTCAAAGAGAGACGTTTTTTTTTGGTCTTTTCTCGCATTACTTACGCGATCCGGTGACGGAAGTGAGCATCCGTAAATTCGCTCTACGTTGACGCCACAGCAGAACGCTCATTGTGGATCTCGAACGAGCTCTCGGCAACGATTTTTATCGTCCAACCGGACACAACCGAGGCCTCCTCATAGAATCACCAACACAACCAACAAAAACAATACCGCGTACCAGATTCCTTCACCATGAACGAAAAATCACAATTTCTTCGATTCCTCGAATTTACCATAAAATTCGATTCGAACTGACGATCGAGAATATTCAAAAAATCGCTTTCGATTATTTCCGCGCTCTTTCAAGCGATGTACTTTTACGTCGAACGAAAAGAACCGAACGTCGTTTCCATTGTCAATCACGATCTCGTTTTCACGCGTACCTTTTTTTCACATCGTTTTTTTTCGAACTATTTCATCACGACGGAGCCTTTTTTGCGTAAGGAAAAAAAAGCATTTTCACATTTAATTGCGACCGCTTTTATGATTAACTTTTTTTTATTATGCGCGAGTTTTTTTTTTTTTTATGTGAGGAAGGTTTTTTGCGCGCGATATCGAGGTGGTTTCCCGGTGGCCGGTAAAAATGTGTCTCGTATCTTTGCGCCTCTGTAGCCGCGAGGCCTAACTCAAGGAGGGCCCCTCGTAGATCGTTTTACCGATCGCTATCTCGCGATCTCGGCTCTCGGTTAGTCACAATATAAATACGTATATATGTGCATTCGCGTTTATATATACATATGTACGTATGTAGATGTGTGTGTGTGTGTGTGTGTGTGTGTGTGTGTGTGTGTGTGTGTGTGTGTGTGTGTGTGTGTGTGAGTGTGTGTGTGAGTGTGTGTGAGTGTGTGTGTGTGTGTGTGTGTGTGTGTGTGTTCGTGTGTGTGTGTGTGTGTGTTCGTGTGTGTGTGTGTGTGTGTGTGTGTGTGTGTGTGTGTGTGTGTTCGTGTGTGTGTGTGTGTGTGTGTGTGTGTGTGTGTGTGTGTGTGTGTGTGTGTGTGTGTGTGTGTGTGTGTGTGTGTGTGTGTGTGTGTGTGTGTGTGTGTGTGTGTGTGTGTGTGTGTGTGTGTGTGTGTGTGTTCGTGTGTGTGTGTGTGTGTGTGTTCGTGTGTGTGTGTGTGTGTGTGTGTGTGTGTGTGTGTGTGTGTGTGTGCGCGCGTGTGTGTGTGTGCGCGTGTGTGTGTGATCGTGTGTGTGTGTGTGTGGGTGTGTTCGTGTGTGTGTGTGTGTGTGTGTGTGTGTGTGTGTGTGTGTGTTTGTGCGTGTGCGTGTGTGTGTGTGTGTGTGAGTGTGAAAATACGTAGCCGGGGTTGAGACGGCACGGGTGGGCCCGTCGGCTGTTTGCCTGGCTATTGTCACGAGGACGTAACGCGCGTGAATAATCGTAGAGTCGTGATCCCCGGCTACACTAGCCAGACCGCGAGGGAAGCAAAAGCGCCTCTCGGTATGAGGAAGAGACAACGCGTCGGCGTTTCGCACAGTGAAGTTTTGCAAAAAAAAAAAAAAGACAAGAAAAAGGGGAAAAAACCCGCGGGCACTTCACATATTCTCACTCTCTGACGAGCGCGACCTCGCGGTGCCCCTGCCAATGCCCGATAACGCGCGATCGTGTCAGTCCCGATGAAGATTCGCCGATCGTTATCGGCGCACACGACGATCGATTACGCCACGTGCGAGACGAGGAAAAAAAAAGCAGGAAAACACTCCGTTCGATTGGAAATAAAAATTACACGTCGCGCACACTCGCGATGAGATCTAAATCGATAACTTTTTTGCTTTTAATCACTCGTACGTGATTATCGGGCCTTGTCGGATCGCGGTACAATTTTTCACTCGGTCGATTTCGCGCGATCGATTAAAGTGGCGGACGCGATTAATTCGATCGATAAGGAAAAGTGGAGATTTTAATCGAAAGGTATTGAGCGGAGCGGGAGAATCGAGGAGAAAAAAATTGTTCGAGTGCGAGGAGGAAATTTGTTGTTGGCGAGTTCCTGTGAGGTACGAGATGCTGTCGCCTCGGTTGAATTAGTATCACTGGGTCGGTTTACTAGGCGTGGGCCCTCCTCGGAGCCCCGACAAAGCCATGGCTACCTGGTGTTATCACTTTTTCTCTCTCTCTCTCGGGTTTTCTCCTTCCCTTTTTCTCCTTTCTCTCTCTCGCTCACTCTCTCTCTCTCTCTCTCTCTCTCTCTCTCTCTCTGTCTCTCTCTCTCTGTCTGTCTCTCTCTCTCTCTCTGTCTCTCTCTCTCTCTCTCTCTCTCTCTCTCTCTCTCTCTCTCTCTCTCTCTCTCTCTCTCTCTCTCCTCTTTCTTTTCTTTTCTAGGCCCTCTCTCCCTCTCCCTCTTTTCCCGCTCTGTGCCCACTCTTCCTTCCTTCTTCGTCCACCATCTTTATCCGCCTCGCGCGGTCCCTCTCTTTCCCGTTTTCTCCGATAACGATTGCCACCACCATCCTGGCAAACAAATGCTCGCTATCTACCGTTCTTTTTTTCCCTTTCCTTTTTCCTTCTCTTCCTACTATTCTTCGTTCTCTTGTTGCGTCTCTATTTGCAATAACTTCTTTTTTATTTTCCCTCAGCTCGGCAAACGTAAACGCCTATGGAGCAAAATACCGGAAAGGTGTAACCTTCGTACATGCAAAATAGTAAAGTACCGCACGTTTTTACGACCAAAGCACTCATTTTCCATAGGCACTTGTATCGACAATTTGCTAAAAACAAAAGAAAATAAATGTTGCCTATCCCAGGCATACTCGAGGACACTTCGTTCTTAAGGTAGGAGTCTCGCTACGTGGTAGTCAAATGACGGTTCATTAATCGTTGAAACAAAACAAAATGTAAGAAAAGTTTTCTGTATCGCAAAAATCATTGAGCGACGAAAACTTCACGCATGCAAACTCAACCTGACGTATATATCGTAATTTATTATTAGAAATAATTTAGAATTGCTGATTTGATTCAGTTACGATCAGCTGTATACGGCTGTACACGTGCAAGTTTCCTGTTACGACGTTGATCTGGCAGCGCTGCATTTTTCAATATTGTATATATGTACTATTCGTCGCCACCGAATAGCAACCCTGACCTGCAAATGGAGCTACACAATATTCGGTGCGAACACGCCATTGACAAAGGACAGTTTATTTCTCAAACAGAAAAGAGTGGCGAGAAAATATACTCGCATAAAAAAACAAACGGAAATGTACATTTTCTCAGGTCGTCGAGTTGTTGAATTAGGGTACCTCGCGGAAGAATTATGGTGCATACTATGTTTTATACATTTTTGTTTTTTGTATGTTATGTAAAAATTATTATGTTTTATAAATAAAATTTATGCAATGAAATAACCTGTGTTTTCAATTGTACTTTGGAGTGCAATTATGTGCTACATTCACATAATAAACAAAATTAATATCTGCAGAATAATAACTAAAAAGAAAAAAATGTATATACTTGCTCAGAGCAAGATAAACATATAATGCACTTCGGGCATTCTCGGTAATATATATATATATATATATATATATATATATATATATATATATATATATATATATATATATATATATGTATGTATGTATGTATATGTATGTATATATGTATTGCCGAGAGCTTCCGAAAGCTAAACCGGGTACACGCTCACGTGCGATGTTGCCAACTGTACCCATTTACTTCACGGAGGTCGATCTTCTGCGATTAATAAAGTTTTTATCGAAACTATGTTAAAAGTTCTCTTCGAATAATTCGGTGACCCTATCTTTTTATAATCATGTTGGAATCTCCCGATTCTAATTTACAAGTAGCAATCTTAATATCTATGCTATCAAATCGATAGGGGGATGAATTCGGTAATTACAATGTTGACGGAACGGGTTTCCCATAAAATGACGGGAAAATTTTTCCGTTTGCAGCCTAACATTACTCGTTAGAATCTTCGGTGAGGTATCAAATATTTTCACTATATAGAAGTTTATCACAAACTCATATATGAGGCATTCCATGTCACTTCAGCCAGTAAAAAAAAAATCCACAAATAATTTTGAAAAATCGAGTTACTTTATTGAAAAATATTCACCGAGTGTCGACATTTTTGTTTAATTTCTGACGCTTTTTCTCGTTGATTGCTATTTTTTAACATTTTTCCATTCAAATGGCTGTATCTTTGGCAGGATTTGACGTATTTACATTCGTATAAAACGAAAATGTGCGTCTTTTTCTAGCCTTACAGAAAAAAAATTAATTTAGATTTTATTGAGCATGCTGAACGTCCGTTTCAGGGCAAAATATGCGAAAATATTTTTTTCCTTAAGGAAGGGCACTTGTTATTTTTTTTTTAATTTCCTCGAATCGTGAATACGAAAAACGGATTTTTGGTATTTTTTATATTATGGGATTCCTAAACACCGTGAAATAACAGCTATTTTTATTTTTAAATTTTTTAAATTAATATTCGATTGCAGAGTGTGGAGCACTCGCTGTATGTTCACCAGGTTTTTGAAATACACATGACATATATGTCATATGTGTTGGAGCCTTGGAGTGCTCCACACTCTTCAATCGAATATTAATTTTAAAAAATGTAAAAAATAAAAATAGCTGTTACTTCACGGTGTTTAGGAATATTAAAAAATGGTAATCAACGAGAAAAAACATCAGAAATTTTTTTAAAATTTCGACACTCGGTGAATATTTTTCAATGAAGTAGCTCGCTTTTTCGAAATTATTTGTGAATTTTTTTTTACTGGCTGAAGTGACGTGGAATGCCTCATATATTTTAAAATCAAGAATTTGTCTAATAACGACTGTAGCGAGACTCCTACCTTAAGGAAACTGCGTATCTATACGCAGGTGCGTTTAAATGTGACGAAGAGATTTCGAGATCGTATTGACTTATAGGCCTGGACGCGACGTTCTTCTCGGGAGATAAATTTCTCTCCGCGCCATCCGGCGGCGCGATCGCGAAGCTCGCCGTTATATTGAGATATCGAGCGTTTGTTACGCATTGCAAATACGTGCCGATTGCACTTTCAAAGATGCACGTACACTCGCCATGTATATCCATCGCGATAGATATTGATATGTACATATGTATATTTATACAGGGTGGCCCTTAAATTACGGCAAAAGGGAAAATCTAGATGCCTCCTATCAATATCTATCTTTCTATATGGTGGACAACCTTTTTTAGTTTTTTAGTCAAAAGCATTTTTATTTTCATCTTCCCTGTATGTCCTTTCCTCGCGATTTGTCGGTCTTGTCTTATCGTTACGAAGTGCACTGTTATGCAATGGATAAACGACCAACTGAACGTTAATACCTTAAATTTTGATCGGAGTTTAAAAAAAAAATCAATTAGAATCAATTAAAAAAATATCAATTAGAATCAGTCAGCCGTGCAGAAATCGTCGTAGGAACCCAATTGGATTCCCATACTTGTCCGAACTTCCTGATAGGGATCCAATGGGTCATCGCATTGGATCCCTATACTAAAACGCCACGCTCGTATCCAATGCACGAATCAAATTTGAATCCTAAGGCATTCCCATATTATCGAACAGAATCCGATACGATTCTCGATGGATCCCATCCAATTCCGCACGGTGGATTTTCTGAACAAAATGTATTCATATGCGAAATGTGTGGACGTTGAAAAAGTACGACTCTTAAGGGGCTATACCAGTGTGACACTTTAAAAAAATCGATTTTCTTTGCCTTTTTTGACAGTTTATACTTTCAAGAATATCATTATCATTTATATCAATATAATTTTATCTTGCCATACATATATACAAGAATTCTTTTTCACGTATATTATTATTATATATTTTTTTATTATCGCTGCATGCAATTTTCTACGTCCTGTGATAATAAACACTCATAATTACTGTTATCTGAAATTCACTTTATTAAAAATAAAATTGATTTATACTAAAGTTTTGTGGTGTATCAAAAAAATGTCGAGTTATTATGATAGTATTAAGAAGCGTCGTTAAAAGGACGACAAAAATTAGAAGACTCTTTACAGCAGGTTAGGATCAGAGGTAACGAAACAAAAAGACAAGTAGATAGTGAAACAAATTTGGAAACATTCCACGAACAAGTGATTGTGCACAACGACGTTAGTGAATCTAATAATTCTTTCGATGAGCAATCATCGAGCACAGAAACTTGTGAATATGATCGATTGTTGGCTAAGCACTGGGTTGTTTTGACAGCCCTACACTGGGCCAACACTAGCCCGAATATTGCGCCAACAATATGAAGCCGACCTTAGCCCTATTTTGGGCCGGTGATCACACCAACCGTCAGCCAATGATCGCGATGTCTTTAGCCCAATGTTGGGCCAATACCCGGCCAACTATTAGGATTTCCGGTAAGCCTGCTATTGGCCAACCGTACATCCCTGCGTTGGGCCGAAGAGATCACTCCTACCGTGGCGCAACACTAAACCGGTAGTGCTGCCGTTCATCGGCCAATGGTAGAATGTGATTGGCGTGACGCTGGCTCGTGGTTGGGTTGGTTGCGTCGTTTTTCAAGGGCCTACGCGCCCTATCAAATCCCCATAGACACCTCGTAAAAACTGAGGCCTCCCCAACAAATTTCTGCACATGCACCAAGTTCAAATGATCAATAAAAAATACTTATACTAGTCTAAATGAGTCCCAATCCCTTTTAAAAAATGCTTCCAGAAAATTACGTACACAAACGAGGCAAAGTTAAAAACCCTCCTACCGTACTCCACAAAATTAAAAAAAAAAATGCTTTTTTCCTCCAAAACCAAAGAAGATCGTAGAACATACACGGGGATGATTCGCGTAGGTATCGATACGCGGCATCGAGATTATCCTTTCGGCCGTCACTTCTCGGGCCACCTTGTACATACATGCGCGCGCCTATTGCAATAATAACGTGTAACGTGTATATATCTGCGAATCGTTCACCGCCGTGGGGGAATGTTGGCTTGTGTCGTGACTTGAACTCAGCGAGTGGCGGTCGCGCGGGACTCTCGCGCAAGAAGCGATAGCGTCGATGATAAGGAACGCGAGAGTGAGAGAGCAAAAAGGAGCAAGGAGGAGGGGGGGGGGGGGTCGAGTGAGTGAAGAGGGACGGAGACCGGCAAAGGCGATAACGATAACGATTTTATGATGATATAGTCCTTCGTACACTCGAGTGTATACGTACTCCAGACTTTCCTCCACGTACACACGTATACATCTGTACACATGCATGCTCGTATTGTATACACATATCAGGACTACCCGCCAGCTGGTAAGACCATAGCGTATACGTGACTAATGGCGATAACGATAACGCGATGAGTGAATCGCTACACACATCTTTATACACGTACACGGCTTACCGCCCAACGTACCAAAACGCGGGCCTATTGTTTCACGAGTTTATAAATAATAAGGCGATTAGTCATCACACGTGCGCCAAAAAAAAAAAATACTCCGGCGAAATTCTTCGTAGGATAGTCGAGAGAATCGCGTGCCACTTTTTTAATTCATATCTTCGCCATCTGATATGCCCTCGATAAATTCCTACGAATTACGCCGTGAACCCTCAACCGACGACGAAAAATATTTTTTTGCGTCTATCTTCGGGACTGAGACTCGGACAAATTTCCGTTTATCGTAGAGGAAAAAGAAAGAAATCGTTTGGTGATGGGAATATACTTGTATACGTATGGATGGTAGAAGAGGTGTGCACTTTGACTTGGACGCCCCGGATAAGCCGTCTCCGAGAGTACTATATAATATATGGATATTTATACATTTATGTATGGAGCTCTTACACACTTGTACGTCAGAAAGCCTGTATGCTTTTCTAAAGTATATATATATATATATATATATATATATATATATATATATATATATATATATATATATATATATATATATATATATATATATATATATATATATATATATATATATATATATATATATGTATATATAAAAGTACGTATAGTACGGAAACGGTGGTTGGGCGATGTTACCCTGCCTCTCTATGTTCTCTGGCATCGGTTTGTATCGTCGCGGCGCAGCAGCAACAGAGCCGGTGGCCTTATCGGCTCCCGCGACTCGGCCGGGGCTTATCGCCTTCGTTCCAGATCGGCTCCGACGATATCAGTAGAAACGGCAGCTACCCTGTATGCCCTGCACCTCCACACCATCACGTTGTCCATGCATATACATACACACATATGTATGTGTGTGTGTGTGTATGTGTGTGTGTATATATATATATATATATATATATATATATATATATATATATATATATATATATATATATATATGTATATATATATGGGTACTTGTGTTTGTTTGGGGAAAGTTTATTCCGAAGACATTCGACTTCGAGGGCCAATAGTAGCCAATGGTCCCCACACTGAAGGTTAGGTAAACTCCAGTAGCTTCAAAACCACCCTGGTGCGAATGTGACCATATTTAGGCAATGCTCATTTCAACCCTTCCTTGACACTCTGGGTCAATTTGACCCGAACGAATTTTAAATAAAATGCTCACTCGCTCAAAATTGAAAGTTTTCAATAATCTTTTACAACGATTCAATTATATATTTTTAAAATTTTAATTATGCAGAAATGGTGAGAAATAATTCAAGTGGATCCCTGATTTTTTTCAATGAAAACTGACCTAAGAGTTGTCAAGGGCAGGTAGATGAAGTACTATCCGGATGGTGTTAAAGTTTGCATCGTTGGAATGCAACGAAAATTAGTATATTTGAATTCCTCTAATTTTTTTTTGCAATTTTTGCCGGCAGAAAACCTTCAACCGTTTTCGAAGATATTCATTAAGCGATCTAGAATATAAATGTATGGATAAAAGATTTTCTATAATGATAAAAATATGGAAAATAAAGTGTAAAAAAAATATTCGCTGCGTTACAACGATGCAAACTTCAACACCATCTATCCGGGTCAAATTGACGAAGTGTGTCAAAGCCGTGGCTAAATATAAGTGTGTCGAGGAAGGGTTAAAGACTATCGTGTTTTTAGTCAGCGATTGGTTTTTAAAAAGAATATCCACATAATGGCTTTTCCAATATATATATATTTATATGCACATGTGCAGAGGTGTCTCGATTTTCAATGTCAAAACTTTACAAACCGTTGACAAATCGATAAGCGAAGACGGAACGTTCTTTAAGGGGCTACCCCCACTTGCGATTTTGAAAAAATCGATTTTTTTTAAATTGCATTTTTTTTAAGTATAAGTATCTGAGAATATGTCCTGAAAATTTCAAGTCGATCCGAACAAAATTGACTGAGATATGAGCGTTGAAAGAGAAGAACCCGCGTTGAAAGAGCGTTGAAAGAGAAACTTTAAACGCGTTTTTCTCGAAGTGGCATTTCTGAAGTCGGTGACCAAGATTACTCGAACACTAATGAACCGATCTTCTTGAAATTTTGCAGGCTTATTTAATACATAAAAATGTAGTCTTTAATCGTTCGATATTTTTTCGAAAAAAATGGCCGTTTTATAGCCAAAGAACGGCCGTTTTTTTTTCGTTGAAATCGAACCATAAACTTTGACTGTCCGCCATTTTGTGAAAAATGAATATTTTTTAAAATCCTTCGATTAAAGACTAGTTTATACTTATATTTGACTAAATCCATCCGCATTTTTTTTCAGATGATCCACTTCGCCGCTATGTTGGTCACCGCAAACCGTGGATATAAAAACATTATTTCATTGACGGCCATTTGCCACTAAACAATGTAATATTTTTCAATAAAAAAATTACTGAAAGTTCTTCAAGATGTGTTCTTGAAGATGGTATATAGATCGATTAAAAAAGTTTTGTAGTTTTCTTTAAAAAAATTCATGAAAAAGGCCTTTTTTTTGCGCTACAAGTGGGGGTAACGCCTTAAAGACTTTTATTCGCTCCCGTGCATAAATTTGTTGGGGAGTCGCCAGATCCTACCACATCCCTATAGGGATTTGGTAGAGAGTCCACATTAGAATCCAAGTGGATTCCGCGCTATATCCCAATTGACGTCGTTCCCAAGATGCACCCTTGGGGAGTCCCAAGATGCACCCCCATCTCTATAGGGATTTGTTAGGGACACCGCACAGCAGGAGTCCTCATTGGGATCCAATTGAATTCTTCACTATTCCCAGATGAACGCTGCTTTAGAATTCCTACAACCTCGAACCGAAATGATGTGAAAAGTCACGAGAAAAAACTAGGCATGTTGAAACATCACCAGTGCGCGTGTACGTGTGTCGTGATACTATGCTAAGTGCAGTAAAATAAAGAAAAAATGATAATTACAGTGGATTTTCAGTGATATGATTCATATCGATTATCAAGATATACTTTGTTAAGATATCTTGTTAAGATTTATAAGATTTATACTTTTTGAGATAAGATTTATACTTTTTCAAGCAAAGATTTATACTTTGGGAAGATAAGATTTATACTTTTTCAACATCCTATCATTTCGTATATCTATATATCCTGTTAGATAATTCAACATACAGCACGCGATGGGATCCATCAAGAATCGTATCGGATTCCGTTCGATAATGTGGGAATCCTTTAGGATTCAAATCGGATTCGTACACTGGGTTCCAATTAGAAAGTCCGATTAGATTCCAATGACGCGACGTTTCAGTATAGGGATCCAATGGATGCCTATCACAATGTAGGAACAAGAATGGGAATCCGATTAGATCCCTACGATAATTTCTGCACGGGTGCTCGCCCTCAAGCAATACTCTGCGGGCAATAGGAAAAAAACTTTGCTCAATGAATTATTATTTCACAATAACATTATTGTACCATGGACCAGGAAAAGAAACGATACTATCCAAAATACATGGCTTATTTTCAACGATAGCAGTACAAACAACGGAGATTAGGCGGAAAAACAAAATTCGAACACAAAGATTAATATTTCGAGCTGAAACTGCCATATTTCGAAATTTTATACAATTCCATTTGGCTGCCGTAAACCTTGATGCGAAAGTAGGGTATATAAATCAAATTAATCTATTTTGCTTGCCAGCAGAAAAAGCAGAAGGCAAATCCTGGAAAGCACCGCAGGGCGTCTCGTATATATATATATATATATATATATATATATATATATATATATATATATATATATATATATATATATATATATATATATATATATATAATCACGTGAAAAAGAGTCTCTCGTTTTTTATCGGTCTCCACCGTGTGGAAGCGCCATCGCAATTATGATTACGTCATAAGAGAAAAGAGAATGGGGGGGGGGGGGGGGGTGAAAGGGCAAGATCGGAGCCACAGCGATTAGGGTACTTTACCTCGTCAAAACGATCTCTCTCGTGAGGGTGCGCGCCTCGACAGGGGTGAGAGTACGAAAAAAGGGCATGGGTGTATATATATATACTTATAGAGAGACAGAAAGAGAGAGAGTCAGACCGGGACAAATGGGGAATGTTTCTCCTCCAGAGGGGGATGAGAACGATCCAGGGCGTATTTTAACGTTTCTCGCCCGTTGGTGGGGTATACTGGATCATCCCCTCGAAGCCTGAGAGCTTGCTGCTCATCGCTACTGCTCTGAGCTCTTGGACAGTGCACACACTCTGTTGTGTCCACTTGGTCAGCCACATCACCGCTGCAAGTACACGGGGGAAGAGGAAAACGTGAGCTTCATTCGCTTGCTCGCGAGAGGGAAAGAACTCACGGAGATTAAGCAAATGAGAAACGAGCGATGCTCGCTCTCACTGTATCGTGTCGTCGTGCTAACTTTGCCAACCGTGAAAAACAGTCGTATGTCATGTGAGTCACATACACACATGCCTACGCAGATATATGCGGAAAGGATATCTTGAACCTGTTGTGTTTGTGCAATGTTGACTATGAGCACACCTGGCTGTTTTGGAGACGGTTTTGTAAATGATTTTCTAATTGTCATCTAGGGATAATTTTGATGACGTTACGGCGACAACGGTATAACAATTCACCACTCCCTTATTGGCAATTTCTAAACGGTGCCGTATCAATATAGAGCGCGATGGTATTGGATCGCAATGAGAAATGATCCAGAACCAATAATAGATCCCTAGCGGCTGCACACTTTCATCCCTATGTTGCTTTTTTTTCGTTTCTCTTATCCTCTCGATCGATCTTGCTTCGCGAGCGGAGCAAGTTCCTCAGAAACCAGCGCACGTGCAGCTGAATAAAAAATTGCACGAGAATCCTTAGACTCCAATGGTCAAGCGAACAGATCGACTCACCGCAGAGCATCAATCGATTCATCGGCTCTTCACGTGAAGCTGCTTGATTTTTTTTCTTTTCGGGTGTAGAATCGAATTTAAGGGACTCCGCGATAGTCCGTCACCGGGGTACTATGTAACACATCTGGGCCTAAGTATATACACGTATGTTTCATGAAAACGCACATGTATGTGGGTGAATATAGGTGAGCGTGGACGAATCTCGGTAACATCGCGGCCCAACTCCATTTCGTTAGACCGCAAAGATCACCACATCATGGACTTTGACAAATCGTCGATTTGCGTCCGAGAGAACGAACAGACCCTATCCTCTCCTCTGTCTCTCTCTCTCTCTCTCTCTCTCTCTCTCTCTCTCTCTCTCTCTCTCTCGCTCTCTCTCCATGTCTCTCCTTTTCTCGTCTTTTTGTTATCTCGTATCTTCCATGGCTCTGGATTTCAAGCTTGGCCACGACCATCACCGACCTCTCCAACCAACCGGGAATCGACAGGAACGATCTAATATCCGAAAATCCTTCGCTTCATCAATCATTGGGGGTAATTGTTCAACGGAACGCGACGCTCTTCCAAATCTCTTGTACAGAGTACCAAAAGTTTAACGAAACACGCACAATTCTATTGCTAGGATACCCTACCAATGGTACACTGAGAGAAATGTATGGTGACTTCAACCGTATTTTAACCATATTTTATGTTACCCTGAGGGGACAACAATAATTTATAGTCATGGTTACTGCCTAAAATATAGTACTGCTTATGATATTTTAGCAGTTGTGTTAACTATGCTCATATGTTAACTGTAACCAACAATCGCACAAGCATACGATGATTGTTCAATGCTATTTAATGGTAGGTTTTCATGAAATAAATATTTCCTTACACTATAAAAAAATAGTGATATTTAACACATTGAATGATATGTCTACTAAATGTATATAGTATTTGATAGATTCGAAAATTCTCAATTGCGAGTACTACCTGTATGATTTTTTATCATAATTTGACATTCCCTGATCTGAAATGATTCCTATTGCAGAGAATATTTCGCCTGAACATGGATTCGAAGCTACGACCTACCTATCTATACTACACACGATGCCACTATGCTACCGGGTACTCGTGTTATTTTCATCGTAGATTTAGCATCGCAGATAAAAGTAATTCCAGCTGCAATTCCGAATAGCTGTTACTTCCGATATAGGTGGAATTTTGCACAGATCGTTTTTTTGATGATATACGTCACTGCTTAAATGGGTTTTTGGCGCAACGCAATAGTTTTTGGAATATCGAATTTTAAAAACTGATAAATTAATGCGCTAATATATCCATATCGATCATAGCGTGCTACCGCTGTCTCTACTTTATTGACACGTTCCACAAATGATTTACGTCTTCACTATAAGACCCAAATAGGGTTTTACAATCGGCACAGTAATGGCCCACGACTGGTTGCCAGAGAACAAACGATGGCGCGGTAATGGCTACGCAAACGGGCCAGATACGCACCATGCATGGTTGGTAATGGTAAACCATGAATGGCTGCTAAGACTTGGCCAACTATCATACGCCCATATGGGCCCAGCAACGGCAGCCGGATCTTCTGCCGGAAATGAAAAACAAAAAGTTGACAAATTATGAATATAAAAATTCTGGTAGTATCTTTTCTGTTTTCTTATGCTTTACTTATGTCCATGTACATAGAATAATTGCATTAAAAACGCTTTCTGCATTGTTCAAGTTTTTAACTTTCATTGGGATCGAACCTGCGCCCTTCGTTCTAGTGTATATCGCCCTACCCACTTAGCCATTCTAACACTTACAGAATCCATCGTTTCTTCGTTCCTTACTTTTATGCCGATAATTTTATTCGTGACATTAAAGTTTACCGACAAGTTTTTTGGTCAATTTATGCTGTAAAAATAACTCGCTCGTTTTGGGTGAAGTTCCGAAAAGCATACTCCTCTGATCGAGCTGAAATTTTGCACCGAACTTCCTCTCATTATCCTAAGAGAAACTGTTAACGGATTTTTGACGACTAGCAATAGTTTTCGATATATCGCATTGTAAAGTTTATTATTTCACGCCATACGAGTATATCTATATATCCGATAGATACCCCCCACTCCTCCGGCTGCGCTGCTTCCTGGCAAACAGTGCTCGCCCGTATGTGCATATCACTTGCCACGTGGGATGGGTTTGTTTGGGTTTATTTAATATAGTAGAAGCGCAGTACAATAAATAACTTTCAATATACGATATATCGAAAACTATTGCTAGTCGCCAATATCCTTTTAAAGGTTCTCTTAAAATATTGAAAAGAAGGTCGGTGCAAAATTTCAGATTCATCAGTGGGATATGCTTTTCGAAACCTTATCCCTTGTTTTTACGTGTTACAGTTTAACGACCTGCATTTGCAAAACGCCCAAAAACAAACCATCAATGGCTGGAATAGATCTGGCAAGCCGTTCATCCGCCTACGATACCCCAATGCTGATCACCATATTATCGGTGCGATAGTATTGGCCCACGAATGGCTGGCATAGATCTGGCAAGCCGTCCATCCGCCTACAGTACCCCATTGCTGGTCAACGAATTATTGGCCGATTATCAGCAAACCCTTTAATGGCTGAATGCTGGCATTTTTGTTACCACAGGCGACCCTATATAGGGATTACCATAATTTTGTTCGTATAGTCACTTTTCGTAAGATCTTGTAACAATTTATATTCAACAAGTGTTAATGTTAACCATATAAATAGTACCAACTACCACTGAGAAAAATGCCCATAGTATTTATAAAAAAACACCCATCGTAAAAGTGGGCATAGTTAAATTCCCTATAGTTCATTGACACCGTAATCATAATATGGTTAACACAAGTATAAGCGTCTATCTAATTATGCCGTTTTGGTCGTGTGTTTGATTATCTAGTATCCCCGAAATAACTATTAACTACTGTGAAAGGCTTTACAATATCGATATAGTTAAATCAGTCAATATTTTTACAATATTTAGTAGTTATTTCGGGGACAATAGATAGTCGAGCACGCCACCAAAGTTGCATGTCTAGATATACTTTTCGCTTATAGTTTTGTTAATCACATTATGATTACGATGCCAATAAACTATACGGGATTTTACTATCCGCTTTTTTGTCGTGGGCGTCTTTCATAAATACACATGTACTTTGTTCTCAGTGCAGCATTAGCATTTGTGCACCGATTTTGTGATATAGCTAAATTGACCATATCGATATTGTAAAGCCTTTTACAATAGTGTATAGTAATTTCGGAGATACTAGATAGTCAAACACGCCACCAAAGTCGCATGTTTACGTATACTTTTCGCTTATAGTTGTGTTAACCATATTATGATTGCGGTGACAGTAAACTATAGGGAATTCGACTATGCTCTCCTTTACCATACGCGTTTTTTGTAAACACTATACACTTTTCTCTCAGTGTAGTAGTGTTTAACATTTGATAATTTTGACTGCTTCTTGGATTACATTGATGACGGCATGCGGGCCGATAGTGATGCACGTCCGCTAGTCTCGCTCGGTGTGTCACTTCGCCGATCATTCATGGAAAACGACGTTGGGCCAATACTTGGATTGGTGACCGGTCAGCGGCGCACCAGCTGACTTTCCGATGGTAACCACACTTTACTGACTTTCCGATGGTAACGACACTTTACTGACTTTCCGATGGTAGCGACACTGAAACGTCATCAATGTTTTCAATTGATAACATTTCTCTTTGGCCGATTTAAGAGGCTACATCAGGGGTCGGCAAGTATTTGATACTGGGGTCCGGATACTTTTGAATTTTTTTTATTGAGGTCAATCAATTACAGCCACCAGGTTATCATTGTTCCTTAAAAAGAAAGTGGCTTATGAAAACACATATTATTGGTTTTTATTTCGATTTTTCTCTTAATAATAATTTACTTTACAAAGGTTCTTAATGTGAGAAATTACACCTCCGATGTTGAGCCAGTTTTTTAATAGTTTGGCTCTCGCGAGGAACAACATATGTGAAGAGTGTCTTCAAAATGGGCGTCCGTTAACCTTAAACGATATTTATTTTAAAAAAATCATTTTTGAGAAAGATGCTTCACATATATATGTCGAACCAAACCTAGTTGCGAGGTTGAGAGCAAGGTTTTTGCAATTTGTATACTTTTCTGAAACATATTTATCCCTAAATTCTTCGCCCGCCATAGCATAGTAATCACATTCAATGTCACGCTTTTTCTAGTAAAGTACAAAAAACTGCGAGTTTTGGAATTAAGTAGGATAGATTTCTTACTTTATAAATTGTTTTTTATTACCTCACCAAAATCGAGTTATATTGACAACTCCAAATATGGCAGAGGTAGTCTTATAGAAATAGAGTATGTTTCGAAACTGTGATTTTTTTAGAACTTTAGCTCTGTTTAAATTTAATCGACGCCTTTACGACCACACACAGAATAAGTTAATTAAAGTTTTTTAAGATTTTTCGGCGGTCCGCTTTTCTACCGCCAAGGGTAGAAAACTGGACGGTCTGCCTGTTGCCGACCGCGGGGCTACATCTACCTAGAGGCCCGAAAAAATTGCGAAATTCCGAATTTATTTTCTGGTAAACGATTGGTGAGAAAAAAGTGCATTTTTTTAACACAAAGGTACAAATATTGAGAGCCTTTAAAAAAATCAAAATAAAAACAGAAAAACATGGCCGCTGGCAGATTATGAAATTTTTTTCGCGACGTTTGGCGGTGGACACTCTCCAGCTTAAACCGTCCATCCGAAATTTAAAAACCAAACGGGTTATCCAAGTTAACAATATGTGCGAGCCGTTGACGATCGGTGACTTTTAAAATGATTTTTTTTTAACAACAAGGCGACCAATTGAAACTCGAGCATCCAGAATCTATGAAAAAAATTGTCACTTTAACGTAACTATTAAAGAATTAAGATCGATTTTTAAAAAGTGAGATCGTCAACAACCTTTAAATGTTTCGCATCATATCTCCTGTAAATTTGGAAACAATACATCAGGTGATTCTCGAGATAACATGTCCACCGAATTTGAAAACCTTGTTTCGAGAAAAACGCGTTTAACTCGCGAAACTCCGCCGTTTTGCGCCGCCATTTTGTTTTTTTCACTCATGAATTTTGTTTGTATTCATTTGAACGTCAATATTATTATGTAATTCGATTCATTGCAAAAAATGCTCTCACTTTTTTTGTAAAAAATTATTAAAAAACCTGTTGTCTGGAGGAGGTTCCCCACTTAAAGATTGAAGTTTGGTACTGCTACCGCCTGCCCGGCCTACTGTTAGAAGCTGTAGCTCATTCAATTTCAGGAATATTTCAATGCAATTTTCAGTGAACATAGCTAAAAGGTGATACAATCGAATAAAAATATTTTTCGAAAATGCAATGCTTTGAACCAGGTAGGTTGATGTTGCCCGTTAAGCTAAAAAATGACTGGAATATCTCCATATATTCCCATTAAAACTTCAGGACCACAATTCGCCACAAAAACATTTTTCATAATAATAAAAATGAAAAGAGAAATCATTGCATTTCAACGTTCCAAATTTCAACGTCATCGTTTGTATCGGCGCAGGTTTTCCAAGATTTCCCTCTGCCCTGGTGGAAATTCGAATCAGTAGTGCATTGGGAAACAAGTGGCTGTGGAAAATACTCAGCTGCCGTCATATAAAAAAATACGACATCTACAAAAGAATCGAAAATGCGTTTTTGGCACCATTGGAATCAGTAAAAAGTTTCTCATGGTTCGGTATAGGAAAACGCATTTTAGATTTTTTTTGTAGATGGCGCCTTCTTCAGTACGACGGCATTCAGGGTCTCCGATGCCCTGAGAATAGTGAATTGACAAGTGCAGGGTTTGGGTAGGCATGGGGTCGTAAAAGCTCGAAAAGGCATACAACTAGGCATTGGCAATTAAACAAATATACAGACGAGAACAATCGAATTATTAAATAATCATGCCAATAAGCATTTATCGGTATAAATAATATTGAATTCGTGTTGGGTAGGGACATACATGTCTTACTGTTACTGTTACTACAACTTCACAGCGGCGAGACACGAAAATATAACGGTACGATGAGCATATCGGACATCCAAAAGAACTCAAACACGAGAGTCTAGAAGTCATGTCCTTGGAATTTCCGAATAAATGGATCCACTGTCCCCCAGGACAGTCTCCGTAACAGCTTTTGGTGAATGGTTTGTATCTCGCTCGTACGTGTCTGAATATGTGTGTGTGTGTGTGTGTGTGTGTGTGTGTGTATTGCGGGGTCGCCGCCGGTCGGCAAGAGAATCGCAGAAGCGAGACAGATTCGTCCCCTGAAGAGAGAACCGCCGAGCCCTAGGGTTAAGAAGGCGCGGAGCGTTTCCGCGTGATAAGATAAGCGTCCGGACAACGTTGAGTCGTCTGGTGTCTCCTCGTGTCCTACCCGTCTTTCGCTCTCGCCGATTTTTCTCTCCTGACAATGTTTCTCGTACGAACGCGCGCAATTGTTGAATTTTCTCGCTCCCCCATAGCCGAAAAACGTAAATAATTTACGAATTTGCGAAAGTGAATTCCGGCACGCTGAAATTTGGCCACCCAAGTTGAAAAGGTCAGTTGCCTGTCGGATATTCCTTCGGAAGTTCGTCAGTTTGTTTAAAAAAATGCACTGAGAAAAAAACCAATTGAATCGAAAAAATATGTTGGTTGATCCAAATAAATGCGCTGCTGCGGAAGTGCCACCGATATATGAGATTGTTGCAATACTATAAAATATTGGAAAATGTGATTGATTTAAATAACATATTATTTTATTTGAAAAAGCTCTTCTGTTCTCTGAATATCTACATTGTCCTTCAAATAAAATTATATTCTACTGAAATCATTCTATATACAATCCGTAGATGTATGGATGAAATAATTAGGCGGTTGCTACAACATTTTTTATTTCGTACAAAAATGTAATCGGTAGAATTAATTATTGCTTTACTGCATCGAAAGGTATATGCCATGGGACGTAAGTTTTTCAATTTGTTTTAAATCTTAAATGAAAAGTGAGCATTAGAATGATCATCCACGATAATAGTGGAGAGAATATCAGATATCCAATGGAATATCCATGGAGAGAAAATCAGATATTCAACTGAAAGAACAGATACTACACTTTGATCTAAGACCAAGAAGCGATACTCTTTAGAGTTTCTCCGGCGTTTAAGTAGATTTTCGGTTCGCGCTACGCTTACGAGAAACGAGCGCGCGTGCGGCTCCTAGCGGTTACTCCGAGAACTACGGGTTTCATCACACCTATAATTTCGGTGGCGCTCACCAACAAATTTTATTTTCGCATAATTTTTTAACCAATTCAGACATTTGCTTAATATTTTTCAATCAAAATAAAATATTAATATTTTAACGAATAATGTACTTGGAAATCAATAGCTCTGTAAAGGAAGATAGAAAGAAAGAAAGGAAGAAATGTAAAAAGCCCGCGAGGGTGTACATGAAATAAAAGAAGTTTATCTTCTTGGAAATCAATATCGGATATGGTGAAAAAATAAAATAACATATATACTCAATAAAATTTTTATCTGAATCAAACGAGCGAAATTCAATTTTTCTTATGTACTCGAATCAACAATATTCTTTTTATGAATTGAAACGCTTTTTTTGTTCGTTGCAGAAAATGCATTCAAAACTATATTATTTGTTGGCGATAATTTTTTAGTTAGTTTCAATAATATATTGGTTTCGGCTAACAATATATCTTTTGAATGAAAAAAAAACTTTCAATTTTATCATGTTATTAAATGCAATAGGGTTTTATTTGGACTAATAAATCCGATTATTTACACCAACAATTTTACAATGGAATCAACGAAATTTCATTCAATGACACCAATGATATTGGATCAATGATTTTTTTTCTCAGTGTGGAAGGCCAAGATTTGGACGTTCGATGGATAGATCGATATCGGATTTTTCTTCTCGTCTTTTTGCAAAAAGATTCAAAGATCCGGATACGTCGAGGCTGAAAATCGCGCAATCGAGACGATAACTTTGGGGAGTATGGAAGACGGGTTTGTCCGAGCCATCGTGCTCGACCGCCGAACATCGATTCGCCATTAAGCCATTAGCGTTGAGCCGTATACGACAGCGTTGACAAAAAAAAAGAAACTCTTCACGTATACACGTATGAATAAAATATCCCTGCCCCCTCGTCCGAGCGCTTGACACTTCGGAAGCTAGCTCGGAGCGTCGAAGAAGCTAAAGAGATTTATAAGCGCGTGGCTTGGATTTCACGAATTATAGTGTCAATGCTCGGCCAAATTGCGTCACGTTTGAATAATGGACCGCGAGATAGGAACAGCAGGAAAGTACGATCCGTATGGCGATCTTCAACGAGATATATATATTTTTTTCATAAAATAATACACAAGTGTATAAATTTGTGTGACGGAATTGCATAAATTAGTATTCCGACCGTGATCAATGGTTACCGTAAAATGGGGTTACTTTCAACAGGTTTTAGAAGTTTTTTGTGGGTAACTTTTTTTAACTTCCTAAATTTAAACTTATTTTCGATCCAATAGAACAATGGACTAACTTTGGCTATCAAATGTATAAGAAAGTCAAGCTCCACCACCCCCGCTACAATTGTATATATATATATATTTTTTTTTTTTTCAAGTGTCAAAGTAACCTCGAGTGTGAGGTTCCTTTGACAAGGCATTGAAATGCAACTTATGTCAAAGATTAAGGGTTACTTTGACATCATTTTCATTAAAAATAATAATATTTTGTGCATTATGCATGAAAATAAATTAAAAACCACGATTTTTTACAATCCAATTGCCATCTTTATTAAGACTCTAGATCAAGACTGTAGAAGCATAAAAAGGGCATATTTTGTAATTTTTTTTCAGCGAAACTATAAATTAAATCGAAATTACGAAATAGGGGTTTCATTATACACATAATTGACTATACAGAATTATTTTTTCACAATGATACATGTCAAAATGGCGACTGTGCAGCATTTCCCCGATGACGCCTTTATTTCTGCAAGGTCAACGGCCGGACCAACATCTCCTATAATTTTTTAGTTATGATGCGACACTAAAGTTTTTTCGATTATATATAAGAATAGCTATAGAAGTACGTAGGATTTTTTTTATATATTGTTTTTCGTCAACATGGCGCATTTCTAAACCAAAAAGTATAAAAAGCCATGAGAAAGTCGTCAGAAAATTGTTTATAAAAAAAAGAACTATGCAATATAATTTAAAAAATCCTACGTAGTGCCTTAAAAAATGTTATGATAAATATACAGTTAAAATTTCAAGTAAATCGGTTGAAATTTGTTCGCGTTATGAGTCCGGCCGACTTGAAAAATGTAGTTTTGAGATAAACACGTTTAAAGTTAGTAGAAAGTCGCGACATGAATAATGTTTCAATATCTTTAATATTCAACATTCGTAAAAAATCGAGTACTTAGAGATTTTTCACACCTATAATCTTATTGAATATAATTTTATAAGTACTTTTAACAACAAAAAATCGAGTACTTAGAGATTTTTCACACCCATAATCTTTTGGAATATAATTTTATAGGTACCTTTTTGACAAATGAAAAAAATTGATTTTTGGAAATTTCTAGAGTGGCCTAAGGTCATAAGTAAACATTTCACTTCGGAATTTGAAGTACTTAGGGTACTATTATAGGCACTTAATCAATCTTACAATTATCATTGGGATCAAAATCAACTTGACCAACATTACAATCAACTGTAGCAACATTATAATAAACTTGAACAACAAATTTGATCAACAATACAAAAAAAAGTTAAAAAAGAAATAGTCTGTGTCCTCGCACACCAACATTCATAGGCAGGATTGGTCGAGCCTTTGTTACACACGCCGCAGACCCATTTTGTTTCAAGTGATGCAGCATATCCAGTCTGCAGCATGCCGGTAGAACCAGAAGTCATATTCACAGATGTAACAAAGGTCGTTGTCCTTATTCTCGCCTTTCTTTTTTTAAACCCATTTAACACCTTAAACCGTATTTTGGCGCTCTGTTAAAGTAGCCCTAAAAAACTGTCAAAGCTACCCTTGATGTCAATTTAACCCCGTTTTACGGTACCACGCAATCCGAAATCTTCGAGACAGCCCCCTGTATACTTTTCATTCGGCTTTAGCGATAGGCCACGTGTTCCAGTCGAGCATCATCGGGCCACCTGAAAGTGTTCCGCGCGTACCTATCGAGAGAAAGAGAGAGCGTATATCCTTCGAGTTGGCAAAAGGCAGCCATGCTCGAAGAGCACGTGCGACATCCGTTTCCTGGACAGGAAGACGCGGATCGTTTTGTGCATCAGAGTGCCGCATAGAAGTGCCAGGCCAGTGTGTGCCGAATGGGTGTGAGCTCGGGAGGATCCGGTGTGTGGGTGTGTGCCTCCTTGGGGACACGTGACAGGATGTCTTGGAAAGCGTCCAAGGGGCCTCCACCTCGAAGACGAAAGGGATCGCGAGGGTGAAACGAACCTTCCGAGGGGGCTAAGGACAATGCGGGCGCCACGAAGGAACACACTCGACTCGTCTTCCAACTGACAATGAAGAGTATTACCTCGTGTAATCGTTGGTGGCTAGTGGGAAAAGCAATTTAAGTACGAAACGGGAGAAGGCCCTTGGAGCAAGCACCATCGAGGAAGGATCACGTCCACTCGTACCTTGTCATTCGTTCATTCGTCGAATCAAACGATCCTGTCACGTCTGCGCGAAAGTGAAGGATTCCTGGAGTTTCTTGCCGTCAAAAACTCAATTTGAATCGACGCCTCGTCTAAGTGGAGGATTGACGAGTTTGCGAGAGAAACCTCGTCTCGCCAACCGTTCTCGGAGGACTTTAAGCCCGTGCTGGTTTTCTCGTGACAGCTCCAATTCACGGGCGAAGCTTCCAAGTGGCAATGAGAGGGTCGATCCCACTTTTGCACCACGGATTGAAAAACAATATCAATTTGCGACCGTACAGGCTCACGATGATTGCTTTGGGGGGGGGGGGGGGGCGTTGCCACGAAAGGGATGATGAAGAAGGGTTTCCAATAATTGGAAAATGGTCGTCGAATGTTTAATGAAGATCGTCGAACAGGTTGTTTTTTAAACGAACGCTCATATTTTAATATTAGGTGTAGTAAAAAGAAATCCATTATTTTTGCAATAGACGGCTTTAGTGATCTGTATCTCGCGTTGTATAAGTGCGATAGGATTACGCTAGATGGCGTTAGAAAGATAAGATTTCGTACCAAAATAAACATCTCAGACAGTTTTTCGATTGCTTGACTCATTATTATTTGAGTGTGCGTCAAAGATGGCCACCAGCAAAGTAAAAATACACCATATTTCACAGTTTTTCTTTGATAAAGGCGAAAACGCAAGGCAGGCGGCTGAAAATGTGAATAGTGTTTACGGTCCTGATACTGTAACAGCCAATCACGCGCAATTTTGGTTTCGTCGATTCCGTTCCGGTAATTTTGATGTCAAAGATGCACCACGCTCTGGAAGGCCAATTGTCGAAAATGTCGATAAAATAATGGAAACCATCGAGTCCGATCGTCATTTAAGCACTGTTTCGATTGCCCAGGAGCTAAAGATTGCACAAAAAACCGTTTGGAACCACTTGAATAAGGCTGGATACCAAAAGAAGCTCGATGTGTGGGTGCCACACGAGTCAACGCAAAAAAAACTTCATGGACCGAATTTCCATGTGCGAATCGCTGCTGAATCGCAACAAAATCGACCTATTTCTGAAGCGGATGGTGACTGATGATGAAAAGTGGGTCACTTACGACAACGTCAAGCGAAAACGGTCGTGGTCGAATCGCGGTGAGCCGGCGCAAACGGTGGCCAAGCCAGGATTGACGGTCAGGAAGATTTTGCTATGTGTTTGGTGGGATTGGCAGGGAATCATCTACTATGAGCTGCTCCTCTACGGCCAAACTCTTAATTCGGACCTGTACTGTCAACAATTGGACCGTCCGATGGAAGCAATCGCCCAGAAGCGGCCAGGTTTGGTCCATAGGAGAGGAATTGTGTTCCATCAGGACAACGCCAGGCCACACACATCGATAGTGACTCGCCAGAAGCTCCGGGAGCTTGGTTGGGAGGTTCTTATGCATCCACCTTATAGTCCGGATCTGGCACCAAGTGACTACCACCTGTTCCTGTCTATGGTGAGTGATTTTGCTGGTGAAAAATTCGCCTCAAGAGAAGCTTGTGAGAATCGACTGTCCCAGTTTTTTGCCAATAGGGACGAGGGTTTCTATGAGAAAGGCATAATGAAATTACCTTCGAAATGGCAACAAGTTATTGATCAATCCGTGCATATTTGACCTAGATCGGATCATTCTAACTATGCTAAATAAAACCTTCAATTTCGTGCAAAATAATGGATTTCTTTTTACTACCCCTTATATATTAATGGGTTATAGGAAAACTCGGGGCAAGACGAATACGCGGGGTAAGATGAATCATAAGCCTATCTATTAAACACTGTGTGAAAGTACAGTGATCCCGCTGGAGTTTGGAGGGATGGCAAGGAGGTGAATAAGTGTGAAAGTATCAACTGTGGCGGAAGCATGCGTCTCGAGTGAGAAAACAATATTGATTTTTTTGACAAAACGATCTAATTTTTGGTAAAGTTTATCATTATTCCTGTTCATTTTTTATTGCGTGATTTTTGTCAATTTGTTGACCGTCTAATGGGGCAAGATGAATACAAGCTATCGTAAAGCCGCAATATTTTGCAACGTACCACTATTTACGTTAGAAAGGGTGGAATGAAACTAGTAAAGCCTTTGGTTCCCCTTTAGCCGGTGTTTCTAACCAGGGGAAGAAAAAGCACTTACAAATAATGAAAATAATATGGAAGCAAGATTATTCAGGCTAAATACCACAGATCTTAGACGATTGGCTTATCAAATTGCTGGTATTGAGAATGAAACCCCTTTTATATGTGAAATATCCCAATTATTCGTGTCCCATCATTCTCACAACGTTATTTCATCTTGCCCCGCATACGGGGTAAGATGGAAGAAATAAAGGTTTAATTAAAAATATATATTGTATGGTAACAATCGAAAAGACTGATATTTTTGCTTCCAAAATTAAGATAAATAAATATTGATTAGTTAAAAAGAATAATTAGAGTTGACTGACTTATTGGATGTTGAATGTATTATTTTATTTGAACATGGCCTTAGCATTATTATCTTGTCTTGAGTTCCTCTACCTAGTTGTAACAGTCGAAAACAGCTCATTTTTGGGATTTTTTTGTTGGTACAAAAATTAGGTATTTGAAAAAGTATCATTCGAAGAACACTCTGTCATTTTTGTGTGTCAAGATGTTCCATTATAATCGATTTTCAGCCGATCAAATCCTTCGACCAAATACTAAATTTTCACATCTAGAAAAAACCCTAAAAATTTTAGAAAAGTCGATGCAGTATTTTTAGAGATATTTTGCTCTAAGCTGCTAAGACCGACTTTGAAAACGTACTTTCGAGAAAAAAAAAACCGTTTAAAGTTTCGAACGACGCTCCAAGCGTTCCGAAGGGCATCGACATAACAACCTATAACATTGTCAATATTAATCCGGTCACCTTGAAGTTTTCGGGGAACATTTATAAGATGAAATAGAGTAAGTCCGGGGAGGTTGGCCACATTTTATTTCAATGTTCCGTCAAAATAAAAGTACCTGCGTTTCTTAACTTATCTTCATTTGTAATAAAACTTTCAACATTTAACTTTAAGATAATTTACGAAATGAAAACAAACTCCTATCAGAATAACCGTAAAATTACTATTTTTTTAAAATCACGATTGGCTATCTCTCCCGGAGTGTCCGGGTGTGATGGCCATGGCAGTAGAGGTGAGATGACCAATTGATAGACGACCCAGTAATATGCTCTCGGTTTTCTCTTTGGTTTTATGTTTTGATTCTTAATATTCTTTTCTTTTGGCCACGTCTAGAACACATATAATCGAAATCAGTACAACTATTGTGTACCCAAAGTTGGCACACTATCCACTGAAGCCAGTCTTCGATGAGACGAGTTTCATAATAATTATTTCCGCAGCATTTTTTGTCATTGTTCTTATATCGTCTTTCTAAAGTCTTCCTAGGTATTTCGTAAGTCCTAGCGACCACACAAACCGACAATTCATAATTTTTTACAGCACTAATAGCTGCTTTTAATGATTCTGGAGCCCAGTTCCCTCGTAGAGCAATTGCTTTTCTCTTGTACGTATCAAGGGGTTCGGTGATGACCATCCTAGTAAACTCAGAGTCTCACGCCGCAATACCGCCACGTTTTAGATATATGTATATGGCCTATTTTTCGAGAAATATTTTTTAAGTATTGAATTTCGAGTTTCCTATTATTTTTATAATATGGAAACAACCTCAATAATCTACTACTCGACTTCAGTAGTACGCCATATCGTTGACGTTTAGCATCGTCGCATTTTCGGTGGCTGTCATCGGTTCCACGCGCCCGGCTTATTATTTTTTGTAGCCAGTTAACATGGAGAATGAAAATACTGTGGAAGTTTATCAAAAGAGTAACGGGGTTGTACCTGAAGTCCAGTTTAGAGACAAATGTAGATTCTGACGGACAAGAATTAGAAAATGAAAAGATAATATTGCGATTGCAAATAAAAAACGTCGCGTTGAAGTTAACCTCAATGTCCAACGTCCAATCTGTCCAAAGTCAAAACATATTTCATCGATTGTTATGTTATTTTTCCCTTTCCCAATTTTCACAATATTTGCAGGTATAAAAAGGAACGTTTATTTTATATGACGGTTCTCCCATGCTGAATTTATATATAGATGCGTTGTATAGGTACATATCGCCAGAAAAATTGAGATGCCTTTGCCGTACGTAAAAGAACTTCAAGTAAATATCGACGAAAGGCCCTTTATAATCCATTAAAAAATGTACGGCTCCGCACAATCATATTTTTAATTCGCGTTGAAAATATCCGATAGACGAATCAAATTTGCGCGGGTATCCGGCGTTGCCACACGTCGAGTAAGATGGCTGCTGTTACGTCACGAGACGTCTCGCTCTCCTAAAACTTCGGTTTTTGCGACTTTATTTCTAAATTTATTGCTTATTTCTGCGGTGAGTTTCCAATTGAAGGTGCCTTATTGATCGCAAAGATTCAACGAACGCAACCATCAGTTTTTTTAGGTGTTGCTTGGCTCCAAGTAGCACAAAAAAATCGATATATGAGAGGACAGGCACATTTTGTCGTCTACGTGTGACTAATTCACCAACTTTAACAATTAATAACTCGGAAAGTGTACGGTAAATCTCATGGAAACTCCGCATACGCATGGATGAAGGTCTCGACAATGCTATAAAGAAAAAATCGGGCTTTTATCTTGAACTCGCTCCAATCACCGTACCTCCTTAAGCATCTAATGCAAATGTGGAAAAGATGAATTACTTGAACACATTACAACTAATACTATGGCTACCATACACCGACTGTACGTGGCCATCTCTCCTAATATGCCGGGAGAGATGGCCACATCTAAAATGTAAACGAGGAAAAACAATACATGCGAAATCTTGAGGCTATAACAAAGCCCTGTTCGTGAACCCTTCACGAAATACCAAACTAACCATTATTTTTATAAAATAACATCACCACAAATGTAAAACATGAAACCTTAAACAAATTTAGCAGTGGACAGAATAATTAAAAGGCTTTCATTTACTTAACATTTTTTTTGCCAAACTTTTGCTCGTACACTTACACCTGCGCACGACGCGAAGCGAATTAAGCAGTAACCTGTGAACTCTAGTGCGCGGTTCTATGAAACATTTCTATTGGCCATCTCTCCCATATGGCCAACTCCCCCGGAATTACCCTACTGTCAAAATATATTGGTTTTCGAAAAAGGTGATTTTTCGACTCTTGCAACTAGGCATAACCCCTTAAATGGAAAGATCGCGAAATCATTGCTATCCTGATTTTTTCCAACATGAGTGAGAGACCCCTCTCCTTTGAATTCCCCATTATTCAAACGCAAAATCGAAGAGAAACCAAGCATAGCGGGCCGCAAATTGATCTGCGGATGGCACACACGTGTCACGTGCATCATGCTGCAACTCCTATATAGATCGATAGACAAACAAACGAAAAGAAAATAATAAAAAAAAGCGAGGTGTAATTGAATAACGAAATGGGCTCAGGGTGCCGGACGATTGGTTATTGTCCGAAAAGTGTCCGGGACCTTTCAGCGGGTCGCGTGTAGTTTTAAACGTGGTGGAGGGCTTTGAAAATGTTTTCGATCGTATCTACGGCAACCGCGCTCGTATATGGGAGCAGTGTAATGGCCCAACACCTATGTACCCGATGACCAGGCAATCACAAATTCAACAGGAATTGTATGACGAAGGGAGACAAGGGAAAAAGTGAAAGAGAGGAAGACAGACAGAGAGAGAGAAAGTGGAGAGTTTGTATTTTACCCTTTTATTTCTCTCCCCCAAATGCTCTGCAACACATCGCAGCACCCTTTCGCTTTCGTTCTCCGAATGATACATGTTCATTTAACCAGATCCCTTTCCACTCTTCGCCGCCCTCGATATTAAACTCTCATAACGAAGCAATCGCGTCAAAAATTCGAAAAAAACATCGCCGCAGACACGATGCATTCGTACGTAGCCACGAGCTATTGCGTATGAATGGGCGCATTAACGAGTCTATCCAAAACTTCAACGAATCAATGATTACTCCATCGGTATGAGGGACCTACGATGAGGGGCATACGATGATGTGTCTTTCCTGTAGGAAAATTTGTAACCAGCTACAGAGAGGTCGATCCAACTAGATGACATGGTGCATCGGGATGTCAAGTCAGCTTTTGGACGAAACAGTTTGTGTAGCACATCTGCACTGAAGGCGTTGCAGGAATCAGATACTGTTTATGACCGAAAGATATGTCTCGCTGTAGCATTTCGTAGGCTTGTTCTTCGTGTCCAATTTTTGTAGACGCGATCGTCGGATGTGACTTTACAAAAGTACTGGACGAAGATTGTCACGGACTTTCAGTGTCGATTTATCAATAATAATTAGCCAATCAGTGTGTAAACATATTTTCGAAAATTTCACCATTGAAGAGAGCATTCCATCCAGAGATCAGCTATGGATAAGCAGAGAATACGTGGGTATATATAGACTGCTGGGACGAGAGAGAAAGAGAGAGAGAGAGAGAGAATTGTGAAATAAATTCCTGAAAAGATAGACTCGTGAGACAGGCAGAACCACTTGGAGGAACTAACGAGCCCGGGATATCGATTCCTGCTCACTCTATCTTTCTCTCTCCCTGGTGGCTGTCGAAGATTCCTGGTCCAAGGTTTACCCGAATGAGAAAGCCCCGAACGAGAAGAGATAAGCTCGAAGTAGATGGGAGAACGATAAGAGTGTAGAGTAGTCTGTTCGCCATAAGCTCCAACATATTGGTACGGTATGTCCATGTGTATACATATGTATACGTATCGAGGTGACGGGAATGAGATCGAGGGACTGAGAAGTTGTTTCCAAATCGTCGACACGTCATTCAACTGCGTCGCACAGGACATGCAACGTCACGAGATCGATCTAATAAAAACGTTACGATGTATGCAAGTATACAACGCTTCGAAACAAGTCACTCCTCAAATCACTTTTTTCCCACAACCAATGAAGTTCATATATTTGCGAAAAATAAAATGAAATTTACGTATTTGCTGAAAAATCGAATAAAATTCATATATTTGCTAAAAAATCAAAGAAAATTTATATACTTGCTAAAGAGGCAAATAAAATGCATATATTTGCTAAAGAGGCAAATAAAATTCATATGTTTGTTAAAAAATCATATAAAAATCGCATGTTTGCGAAAGAACCAAATCAAATTCATATCGTTGCCAAACAATCAAATAAGATTCATATATTTGCGAAAAAAACTGATAAAATGCCTATATGTGCTAAAAAAAATCAAATAAAAATCATATTTGCTAAACAATAAAACGAAATTCACATATTTGCTAAAAAAAAGAATAAAATTCATATAATCGCTAAAAAATCAGATAAAATTCATATATTTGCTAAAAAATCAAATAAAATTCATATATTAGCTAAAAAATCAAATGAAATTCATATAAATCCAATTGTGCGGGTTTTTTTTTTCCATATCGGTGATCCTCGATCTTGACGTTTTCCGGAATGATTTTTGACAAATTCCACCAATTATCTCGAACGAATGAGCGTTTGATAAAGGCAAACAAAAATTGAACACTCAAAGATCATTGAACAAATTTTATGCTGATCGAGTCGTGTCTTGGCCTGCGGTGAGGCCTTGAAATCCCATTTGCAACGATGGTCAGACGATATAATTTTTATTCCCATATCTCTTATCTCGTACCCCAGGTGATTCTGTCTGGTCCGATGATCCTGTCCTCATTCAGACAGGTGTTCTCTCGCGCGCTCCCATCGCGAGATACTCTCCTCGTCTTTCTCCCGCCTACTCGCCTCAGCCACCGTCTCTTTCTCTCGATTTCAAATTTAATACACTTAATCTCTCGTAGGCCGGTTTTTTTGACGATCGCTAATGAGATTCCGAACGTCAAAACTCTCCGCCGAGCATACACGCACGCACACGAACTCGTGGATGAGGAGCGAGAGAAAGAGGGAGACTGAGAGAACGCGAGGAGACTCAAAGTTATTCCCAAATAGCCAGACCCCCAAAATAACGGATCGTACGATTAGATCGGTTCCGATAAGCCCGAAAGTCATCAGGCCATCTCATTCCCTCTCTCTCTCTCTCTCTCTCTCTCTCTGTTTCTCTCTGCTTCTCTTGTCGTGGCTCTTGTACCCGCAGAGAGATCGGATACACACGAAGAGCAGAAAGTCCAGGCGTCTTGAACGCACGCATCCTTGGGACCAGGTATTTATCCTATATACGTCGAATTTGTCTTTTTGCTGTATACTTTTTTCTCTCCGTCTTCTATTTCGCTCTCTCGTCTTTTTATCGCCTCCTATCTTCGGCTACACACGCGAAAGTCTATACATGAGAGAGAGAGAAAGAGAGAGAGAGAGAGGATAGAGTACAAAAAGTGTAGATGGATAAGCAAGGGCCAAGAGGAATCGCGCAAGAGAGAAGGAAAATGATAGAGAACGATCCGGAGAGCGATGTTCTATGGAGGAGTGCTCGCAGGAGGAATGAAGAGCGGTGGAAGAGAGAAAAAGAGAGAAAGAGACGCGAGCAGAAAAAGATAAAGAAAGGACTAAAGAGCGGAGATTAGCGCTAATGCACCATCGGTGAAGAAGGGGGAGGGGGGGGGGGGTATGGAACGCGGTAGAATGGGGGCCGAGGTCCATCGTATCTCTCATATTTCAGACCCCCGTGACGTCGGGACGAGATACCGAATCGTTTCCCACCTAGAGCAGCCCCGTCCAGAGCTCTATATATACGCTATTTTTAATCCCCGCTCGCACCACCCATCCTCACCCCTTGATTCCACTTCTAGGTTATTTATGTGTACGTATATATACATATATATGCTAAGAAATTTGCTCGTATGTATATCTATATGCAGATGTTCGAACGCCGTTTCTTTGCGGTCGTTTTCTCGCGAGACTCGAACCCCAAACGATTCTGAACCGAATAGGATCTCGTGCAGTCGATCAAGTTGAAAAATTTAAATTGGAGCTAACCTTACGATGGTAGAGTTATTTTATTTTGAAATTATTTTACCAATGTTTCTTCTTTTCCACTATATTCAATCTATATTGAATTTATATAATCAATATAATATATAATCAATATATGTTCTTCAATAGGTTGCGCAAGGATTTATTTGGCGGGGGATCATTGAAATTACTGTCGAACTGGGGAATTTTCGACTTGAAGGATGATTTTTGCTTTCGATTTTGTCACACACAAATGGGAAAAGGGTTGCAAAAATTTGTTTTGGGAGTTCTCAGATCCTACCACATCTCTATAGGGATTTGAAAAGGACGTCGCACGTTTAAGCAGTCTACATTGAAATCTAAGTGGATTCCGCGCTATTTACCGATTGACGGAGTTTGAAAATTTTTTTATTTGAAATTCTCAACCGAAAGTCGAATTCTCAACCGAAACAAAGGAGTCTCAAGATGTACCCATATCTTTATAGGGATTTGTTAGGACACCGCGAATAGAGTCCCCTTTGGGGTCCAGTTGGATTCTGCACTGTTTCCCGATAAACGCCGTTTGAGAATTCTCACCACGTTCGAATAAAAAATATGTGAAAAGTCACGAGAAAAAATTCGGCGTGTGAATAAACGTGTGGTGATATTATGTGCAACGTGTGAATAAACGTGTGGTGATGAAAGTGCAGTAAAATAAAAAAAAAACAAACGATAATCACAGTGGATTTTCAATTATGTGATTCAAATCGATTTTTAAGATATACTTTTTTAAGGTAAGATTTATACTTTTTATAGTCCCACTCATTTGGTAAATATACAGGGTCAACATACAGGTCCTGTTATGAATGGATAATCGTACAACTGTCGATAGCCCAGATCATGTTCTACTATATGCCGAAAATTCAGTTTCGTAAAACTCCTACGGTTTTCGAGATAAAAATCATCTGCTTTTGGTTTTTCGCATGCCACTTTTACCAATGGTAACGTTTTTGACCCGGTTTAACAAAAAATACTCTTGGTTATTTGTTTTATCTAGAAAAGTCTTCTTTTTAACCTTAAATGTTAAGGAAACTTCATTAAAAAAAAGATCCCATGCAGACTTTTCATACAAACCAAATCGAACATCTGACTTTGATAGCATGCGGTGTAACAAAATATTTACTACGCATATCGTGCCAATTACTTTAAAAAGTTGCTCAGTTACTGTCGTTTCATATCATTTGTCGTTTCATTCATATTTGTAATGAAACTCCTAGGAATAGGATATGAAGGAATCCGAAAATTGTATGGTCTAATGGACATGCCACAATTTTTAGACAAGCGTACTTTTACAATATTGTTAAAGCAAATGTCAGATGCTAGTAAAACCGTCGCAGAATTATTGCTTCGAAAAGCGATGGATGAAGAAAAAGAAGAAACATCAAAAGCTGAAAATGAGGAAACGAATGAATTGACTGTATCCGGAGATGGAACGTGGCCGAAGCGTGCCTCTACATTTTGTTTGGAGTTTCATCAATAGATGGTTATTTTACTGGACAAAATTCTTGATTTAAATATAAAGAGTAGGTATTGTAAGCTGTGTAACTATTGGAAATCGAAAATAAATACTGCTGAATTTGAAGAATGGAGTGAAACGCATAAAGATCAATGACGAGCAAATCACGAGGGGTCATCTGGAAAAACGGAGGTCGACGGAATTGTGGAAATTTTCGAGCAGTCAGAAGCGAAATATGGAGTTAAATATACAAACTATATTGGAGATGGTGACTCAAAAACTTATTCTGGACTTTTAAACGCTTCTCCTTACGAGAATACTATCATAGATAAAAAGAAGTGCATAGGACACGTACAGAAACGGATGGGGAGTCGACTACGCACATTGGAAACCAAGCACGGTGGTCTTGGAGGTGAAGGTAAACTAACAGGAAAGATGATAGACGAATTAACTGTCTGCTATGGCTTAGCCATACGTCGGCCTTGTGATTCACTGGAAAATATGAAAACCGCGATATGGGCAACATTCTATCACTACAGCTCAACTGATGAAAAACCACATCACGAGATGTGCCCAAAAGGTGAAGATTCTTGGTGTTCGTATCGGTGCGCTGAACCTAATGGGGAATGGGGTACTTTTTTTTTCAAATAGCATAAAGCCCGAAATCTAGAAAACCATGAGACTTTTACTGGACTGAAATTCCAGCATATAGTAGGACATGATCTGGCCTATAAACAGTTGCAGGATTATCCGTTCATAACAGGACACTCTGTATATTTTGTTTGGAAAATTCAACGTACAAAATACGATGGGATCTATCTAGTATCGTATCGGATTTCATTCAATAATGTAGGAATCCTTGAGGACTTAAATTGGATTTGTGGATTGGATTCCAATGGAGTATCCCGAATAGAATCCAATGTGCGAGCGTGACGTTTTGGTATAGGAAGTGGGAACCAGTATCGGAATCCAATTGGATCTCTACGACAATTTCTGCACGACATGATTGTTAAGTTACTAAATAATTCTTTTAATTCTTTCTCCAATCTCTCCAATTTCTTCTCTCGTTATTTCTCCCTCCAATGGGTTGTGCAAGGGCTCATCAGGCAGGGGCTTATTAGATCGTCCAACTAAAGTTACTGTCGACCGAGAAAATTTTCGGCTTGCATGAAGATTTTGGCTTGCGCTTTTGTCACACACATATAGGAAAAGATGACGTTGAAGTTTGCATCGCTGCCATGCAACAGGGAATATTTTTTTCATCGCTGAACATTTTTTTTCCGCCGACTCTGGTTATGAAAATCACTCCCATTTTTTTTACGTATCCTTATTAGAGATTTACGATCTCGACGTGCGTAAATAGTTTCGGAGAATAATAAAAGTAAAAAAAATGGAAAATAACATCGTTGCCTTTCAACAATACAAATTTCAATGCGGGCTATCCATTAGATCACTTCAACATTGACTATCGGCACATCTGTTTCGAAGACGGACATTTTTTCAACGAATCGTTGATTTTCTGGACCGTGCAGTCCTCGAAACGCTTAAAGACACAGGGGTTTACATAATTTCGAGTAGGAGGACGGTTGGCTGATATGACGACTGTTCTCGGTGTCTTCGAAGTCACTTTTCCGGGTATATATTTGTATCGGAAAAGTTGACGAGGAAAAGCGCATGGCGTGTCGCATATAGTGCGCGTCGCAGACCGCGGTCGCCCACTCGTGTGGAAAAATGATAGCGGCGTACTGACTGAGTGGCCGGGTGGGAAACTGGCTTGCCATTCGTGGGAGGGTGTCGCGGAGGGTGCCGTCTCTCTCTCTCTCTCTCTCCCCCCCCCCCCCCCTCTCTCTCTCCCTCTCTCTCTATCTATCTATCTTTCTCTGTCTTCCTTTTGCAACCCTCGTCGCGAGAGGGGTGAAGAACGGGGTTGAGATGCCTGGGCCTGATTCTCTTATCGCAGCAGCACAGTTGTGTGTGCCTTTATGAAGATCTGTCAAATTCTCGTTCTCATTTTCTTTCCCTCTCTCTCTATCTGTCTCTCTTGCTTCCTCTCTCTTCCTCGTGGATTTCCTTTTCGCCTCGTTGAGGGGAAGCTTTTTCCTGCATCTGCCTCTTCCGTGCCTCCGGAGGCCCGCCACTCAACGCCGATAAGCTACGGAGGACTAGGAACTCGTCGTCCCGTCAACTGGTGTATAATGACGAATCGACAATTCGCCCAATAGGGCATTATGCACAGGACAAAACGTCTCGCGATTGCTCCACTCGAGCATTCTGCCCTATCGCGAATTTCACGTACACCCCCTTATACGAATGGAAAAGACGTTTTTTTTTCTCCCTTTATCTTTATTTTTTTCAACCAAGGGATACATTTTTGTCATAAATGGAAAAATGTGTAAGAGGCAAAGCGGTTGAATGCGATACGTAATAAATAATGGTGTATAATGCGTTGATATTTATCGCTCCTCATGCACCATCATTTTTTATTTTCCACTCGCGCGCTCGCGTTTTCCCCTTCGTCGTCGTCAGAGTGACGAGCGCGGTTCTCGTCGTCAGATACGTCAACGCGTTATCGCCCAGCCAGGTTCGTGTCGTCGCAAACACACGAGATTTCCCATGACTCAGCTTCGATGCTGTGAAATTTGATTTTTCGATCATTTTTCTCTGTTTTTTTTTTACGCGATAGAACGCGAAGCCTACACGAGCAAGGCTCGTGAAAAACAAAACGAGTCGTTTGTTTTTCAGGGGTTTTTTTTTCGACGGGCGCGCACCGAATCACTGATAATATTTGCGCGCCTGCCTACCGTGGGTAATGTACGTTTCGGCGGCAAAAAGAGACCGGGAGAAACGTACGCGAGAAACATTTGACAAGTGGAAGAGTGGGATGAATGGAGTGAGACGACGGGAACGAAGGAGTCGTGATAAATCGTGAAATCATCCTCATGGAAGAAGAAGGGGGCGGAAGGCTCTTGAAAGGGTGAGGAGGGAGATGGACAACCCTCTTGACGTTCGGGAAAGCGTATAGAATTGCCAGAGAGTGAGAGAGAGAGAGGGCGAGAAGAGATGCTCATTGCCCAGGATTCCAGTCACGTGTCCCATCGGAAATTAGAGCGCCGTCAACCTGTGCAACCACCTACATTCTCGAGAGCCTGAAGAACCGGCGCAAGCGACGACACTAACTCTCCCGAGGAAGACGCGGAAAACGTGTCGTGCGACATGAAAAAAGGGACAGACCGGAGGGGGAGAAAAAGAGGAAGTGAATGAAGTATGTATAGTCGAACTTACAGTGAGCAAGTGTCATTGATGGTACTTCATCAACCCTCTGCCAAAAACACGTTTTTTCATCCTTCCCTTATGATATATATTCAGAGAGATAACTGCTCTCAATTAAGGGGCCAGTCAACTTTGGAAATTTCAAAAAATCAAGAGCAAGCAAGACTTGAAGAAATCGACGATGATGAGCAATCGGAAGGGATTTTGTACGGTGCAGGAATTGCTGATTGAGTTTAGGTAAGAGTTTTTCGTAGTATAAACTTCAAACGCGTTTTTCTCGAAACAACGTTTTCAAAATCTAGCTCCATCGTATCTCTAAAACTGATAAACTGATTCTCTTGAAATTTGAACCACATATTGTAAACATGATTCGCAACAAGATGACCCTCGCTGGTTTTAAAATTTTGATTTTCACTCCTTTTTTGCGAAAAACGGCGAAAAAACGCGTTTTTTTATTACTTTTTTCGTTTTTCATCTGCCATTTTTTTTATTTTTTGATAAAACTTTATATCCGAGGGTCATTTTGTAGCTGGTGTCATAATAAATCTAATGAACTTTGGTTTTTTGTGTCAGTCAAGCCGTTGCCGAGTTGTGATGGAGCTAGCCCACCTATTTTTGAGGCGTTACGTTAAACTATAGTTTTTGTACTTAAAAATGAATAAAAATGAATTACATTTTTTTAAATGTATTTCAAGACTTTATTTATCAAGCCCAACAACTTTTATATTCATATCTTTTATAAAATCATTTAAAAAAATCGGGAAAATAGCCTTTTTCGTGGCTCCAAAGTGGACTGGCCCCTTAAATAAAATTGGGTTTGAATCTCTGTCTACTGGATCTTTGTTTAATATTCAATGAAATAATACGTTTGTCTGCTACGACCAGGGTTGCAGACCCATTACATTACATTCAGTAATGTATAAAAAATCCATTACTCATTACATTACTCCAATTGCATTGTAATGGGAGTAATGGTGTCCATTTGAAAATGACATGATCAGAGGTTATCTTCTCCCAATTGGATTTGAAGCATTTAAACGTATGAGGAATGATTTTCATTAATAAAACATTAATGCTAACGAAAAAACAGCGAGAACTTATTCAACATTCCAATATTTTTTATAGAAATATGTATGTATGACTGATAGTATTTTATTACAATCCGAAAGGTGTTGAAGTTTACATCGTTGGAACGCGACGACAGTTCTTTTATCATATTTTTAATTTTCTCGTTTCAATTATCATACAAAATCTTTTTTTTCCAGATTTGCAGCATTGTTTTCTGAATGGTGATGTTAAAAAATGGTTGGGCGATTTCTGTAGAAAAAACCTGCCCAAATAAATGTATCAACCGTCGACAATTATCTTTCCCTTTGGTGTTTGTACAAAAAATCTCAGACCTTGCGATCATAAAATGGCGCAGCCGAACGGGTTTTAAATTTATATCGGAAAGTGGGCTTTTATTTGAAAAATTGTGAAGCTTAGGTTTTGAAGTTTTTCATAGTACGATCAGCACACAACGCGACGCTCCGACTCAGAAGGTTTTCTTACGCCTACTGAACATTTCAATTTGATTCTTCCTACCAAACATATATTTGTATTTGAATAAAACGATTAATTCATTAAGTACGCGAATAAATCTATCAAACTCTACCAAAATATTAATTGGACTCGGGTAAATGATTTCTTGCGAGGTGGACATTCAACGAAAACTCTATTCAGTATGGCCAATACGTTTCCACTTCTTCAACGCGTTACATCTATGTGGCTCACTGAAAAATGAGATTTTTTTGGGATTTTTTTTCACCAATACTAAAAAGAGTAATCGAAATGAGGTTTGACGGCATTATTCTAGATGTGTTGACGTATACAAAACAAAATATTTTATGGAAAAAAAATACAAAATGGCGGCTCAGTCGTAGCTAGACTAAGAGCGTTTTTAGGTGCTCTGCGGAAGGAAGCAAAACTTTTATGGATTAGCACCTAGAACGAAAAAGTCGTCATTTATATTAGTTTTGTTAAAGAAGTACACACGATTATTAATAAGTATGGTTTGTAATAGCAAAACGACATCATTTTGAATAAATTTGTCTATTTGTCGCTAAAAAATAGACCTTAATTTATTTAAAAAAAAGAGAGACATTGGTGAATCGTAAAAGTCGCCTGTATTTCTTCAGAGAATATATCTGTGAAGCTACAGTTCAAATTTTAAGTCAATCGGATGAAAACTGCCCTAATTAATGATGTTGAAGTTTGCATAATTGGAATACAACAAAATGTTTTTTTTTACTGAATTTCCGCAAAAAAACTGCCAGAATTAAACTAATACAATGCCGAAATCAGTTTTGAGGCTCCTTATTTAGCGATCTACAAACCAAATCGACGCAATATGATTGTCGATGCCAATAAAAATAAGAAAGCAGAGAATCAAAATCGTTGCATTCCAACGGTGCAAACTTCAAGACCATTCGGATTATGTGTCTTTCTAATATAAAAAATATGGCTTCAAGAATAACGCCATCAAAGGTTTAAAACTGATTTAAGAACTATTGTTCACACGACTGAATTGAGCTCTCATTTGAATTGTGTGTGTACCTACGCGGGTATTTTGATAGTAAGTCTGCACTTGTTAGGGCCTTGTATATTCATTGTACAACGACCAGATTAAACGACTCGAAATTGCTACTGTCATCGTCTAGAGAGTTTCGTGAGTTTGGGAAAATCGCACACAATTCCTTTTGTATATAATTTTTGCGATGATATAAGCATCATGGATAATGTGTAATGTGAAAAAATTACACTTGAATTGTGTATACCATAATACTTTGATTATGTATAACACAATTGGCTTGAAGTATGTACAACATAATACTTCAATTATGTATAACATAATTCAAGCCAATGCAAAAATACGGTCGAATAAATATTTAGATAAAGGGAGATAAAAATAAACTTGCCTCCAACAAAACAAAAGCCAAGTGTAGAAGAATGGGGTACAAGTTGATCCCATAAGGTAAGATGATCATTTTCAATAGCGAAGACACTATTAACGCTATCTAGTGATATTCTTTGGTAAAACATAGCACCCCCCCCCCCCCCCCCCGCCCCACTCGCTAGTCAATTGATGTTGGCGGGGTGAGCGACGCACTTGTTTTGGCGGAAAAATTCAAATTGTGAGCTGTTGATCTAAGGCGAGGTTGACTTTAAGGTTAGGTAACTTTTATCGTATACTGTCAGTTGCAATCATTGTTGTGTTTGTGGCTTTATAATATGCCCAATTTGGGTTTTGGTTGGCGTGGTAACAGTGGAATATTTATATGTTATCTTACCGAGCAATGAATGAAAAAGTTGAGTTTGGGGCAAGATGACTCCCTTCTAGGTGTACAAGATCATCCCTAGGGATCACCTTGTACACAAATAAAGTACCTACTTTATTTTTATTAAGTAGATTCTCTACTTATGTTCAAACTCTACTCCTAATCTATAATTCATCTCACAAATAATAACTGATATACCTACGTGATTTAAGACTGGCTGCAGGAGACTGTTTCAGTTTAAGTCTAGTTGGGTGAGATAAAACTTATGATATAAAGGTAATTTAACTTGTAAGTTCAGTTTATGTTGTATACCTATGATTAATATATATAAAGGTGTTGGAAACTCGAGCAAATGTTTATTCACATTTACCTAATTTCTGCACAAAAAAATCCCCACATAGGGGCAAGACGATCCATGGGATCATCTTGTCCACACCCTAGGTATTAACCCGACCACCGGGCTGTCCAAGATCATCCTTATGTAAGGCTTTAAAAAAAAGGAAGTCTTTTTATTGAAACCCTAATAAATAGAATATTTCAAATATGCCAATCGTAAGATAGATAAATATGCCAGTACTAAACGCTTTCAGATCTTAATTATGTTGAATATCTTTGAAATTACGAGCATTCTCCCTTAGGGGGGTCATCTCCTACACCTTTCCTCTGCCTTGGTTGAATGAAACAAATCATTATTCCAACAGTACCCAAGTACATCAAGCCTTCTTTGCTCGAAGACAGACAGAGAAACCATCGTCATCCTTCCCTGGCGCGAAGGACACGAAGAAAAAACGACAGCCGCTCGATAGCTTCGGAAAAGCGAACAAGTCCATAAGACCGAGCAAAATTGACATTTGCTTGCATCCATTGGTGTGATGTGCCCGCGTGGTACATGCACGGCGCGCATTCAACGTCGCGTACAATCGTAGCGGGAGGGTTATAATCAGCATCGTCTGCACGGCGAAGAGCGACGAAAAGAGCGGAACACGTACAGTGTAGAGGGTGGTTGAGATCGTGTCGTTTCCTATACATCCGCGAGCAGTGAATCAAGGGTGGGTATTGTAGGGGGCGTGTGAGCCGGTGGTGGTTGATCGTTGTGAAGTCAGGACGGATCTGTGAGGCTTGAGCCGGCGTGCCGGTTGCGCAGGGCTGCGAAGGGATGGAAGGCTATGAAAATCTCGCGAGCAGCGAGAGAAACGAGAGTAAAGACAAAGGAGCATTCCGGTTGCTGGAATCGCTCACTTCTCGAACGAGAAGCGAAACATGGCGTATCTACATCCCCGTTTGCTTCTGTCTCTCTCTCATCCCATCCCTTTCCCACCCCTATTCTCTCCATTCTCGAAGGGAGTCTCTCCCGCATCGGCTTTGCTATTATCCCACATTATAGACACATCTACGTCACCACGTACACGCGTCTACATTTACCGTATACGATACAACCGGTCCCATTCGCCGAGAGTCAAAACGGGACCAAGCAAGATTCTCCCCGATGCTTCGCATCGAACTGCAACGCGACATACGCCCGTGTAACTCCGACAAGACAGACGCACACGCAACCAAGTGCATGCATTTGCGGCATTGCGGAATCGTGGCAGAGCTCATTGCGCAAAAGCCTTCCGCAACGTCACGATTATAAGCGATACTCGAGTTCGCGCCTTTTCATTCGCTCTGGGCATATATACTCCCCCGTTTGGTCCAAAGCACGTAGGGTGGATCGTATTATATGCGGAGACGAGGACGTGGATAGATTAGCTCGCGATTCACAAGTGGCCGCTTCTCCCGAACCGCCCTCGCCGCGTATACATAGATGAGGAGGTGGATAGACATCGAGTTCTTGGGAACAAGGGCGTGATCCACTATGGTCGAGTACTTCGAGACATTCGGATTCGGCGCCCCTTTCTTCGCTGCCAATTCGATATATGGCGTGTCATGTATGTGTATATATGTGGGGAAGCTATTAAGAAGGCCTTCGGCTTTGAGGGAGTTCTCATAGCAGCCAATCGACCCCTACTCGATGATATGTAAACTCCAATGTCTTCAAAACCAGCATTGGAGGAATGTAAGATTATTCCTGGGCAGAAATTGTCGCGGGGATCCAGTTGGGTTCCCATAATTGTCCCTACTTGCTGATAGGGATCCAATGGGTCATCGGGTTGGATCCCTGTTATAAAACGTCAAGCTCGTACAGTGGATTCTAATCGGGATTAACCGGTGGAATCCAATATACGAATCCAATTCGAATCCTAACGAATTTTCACTTCGAATCCTAACGAATTTTCACTAATCCTTGATGGATTTTAGAGAGGCATTTTAGAGAGGAGGGATCTACCTTCATTTTGGCTTTTTTGAAAAAATTTTACGATTTTTTTTACATTTAGCACCCGGTTTTGAAAACGACCATTTTTCGTCGTTTTTTTGTTCTTTTTTGAGTAGATCCCGTTTGCAGTAAACAATTTTTCACGCATTTCTTCGACCAAAATTATAAAGGGGGAAGCCTAAGTTCCAATTTTGTTTATTAAAAAATTGTCGACGATTTTTTTTTCCAACAGTATTTCGTTTTTTGTGAAAAAATAGATAATTTGAAAATTGCTCCGGAGTACGAAAACGATGAGATTTACAACAAAACCTCAAGATAGCAAAAAAGTTGCATTGCTTCTTGTGAGTTCACGAGAATTTTTTCAGATTTTTTTTTTTTTTAAATCTATTCCTGGTCAAAGCTCGATTGACCTGAATACCATAACAATAATATAATTTTAGTTTTAAGGCTTTCACGAGTCTTTATGTAATGAGAAGAGTATGTGGCTTCCGGATGGAGGCCGTGTTGAGGATCAGCGTTGTGCCGACGTCTCGCAAACGTTACAGTCTGCATCATCAGGGCTGAGAGCTCCGATACTGAAGCTCTCGTGTCTCAGGTATTCCTTATATAGTTGCAGTCATCGTTCCAGATCGCTGCACCAGCCTAACAGATGTTTTCATTGATCAGTTGGTCAATTAAAAAACCGGGAGGACGGTGTGCCAAATAGGATTAACGTGATATCCTCCATCTCTGTTTAGATTGTCCGGATGTTTTCGGATTTCCAAGCCTTCTCGACGTTTCCTGGAAAAATAGGTGTTTGATTGCGGCCAGATTTTGGGCTTTGTCGAACTGGATGGCATGACCAGTCTCCATCCAATGTTTGGCCCGCGCTGATTGTGTAATATGGCCACATTTGATACACCGTTCGTGTTCTTTGATCCGTGTACTGATCTTCCTCCCGGTTTCTCCTATGTACACTTTACCGCATGAGCAGGGTATCTTGTACACTCCCGGTGCACTTAATGGTGGTCTTTGGTCTTCTGCACTCGGAATCACTTGTGCTCGTTTCTTCCGAGGTTTGAAGATGACTCACACGTTATGTTTTCCAAGGACCCTGCCGGTTATGCCCTGAGGGTATGGAAGGGAAGTTGTTGCCGTTATTTGTCCTTCATTCTCCCCATCAGGTGCTGTAACCGTTTTCGGATCAGCTATTTTTATTTTTAGATTTTTTATCGTTCTTTCGATGTTGCCTGGCTTGTAGCCATTATCACCTAAAGCTTTTCGTAGGTGTTCTAGTTCAACCTCCAGGGAGTCTGGTTCGGAGATCGCTAGAGCTCTGTAGACCAGTGAGCTTATGACCAACTGTTTTTGGGAAGGGTGGTGATGGGACGTAGGGTGGAGGTATCTATCCGTATGCGTTGGCTTCCGGTAAACTTTATGGCCCAAAGTGCCATCGTTTTTCCGTTGAACCAGTACATCCAGAAAAGGGATTTGATTTTCCTGTTCTATCTCCATGGTGAATTGAATATTGGGGTGCTGGGAGTTGAGGAAGGTTAAGAAATGATTGAGGTTTTCTTGGCCGTGACTCCAAATGACGAAGGTATCATCGACATATCGGAACCAGGTGGAGGGCTTGAGGGAAGCTTCTTGCAGAATTCTGTTCTAGAAGTTCTCCATAAAGATGTTGGCGATGATAGGGGAAATAGGGGAACCCATGGCTCCGCCTGAAGTTTATTCATAAAACTGGGATTGAAATTGGAAATATGTAGAGTTTAGGCAATGTTCTATGAGAGGCAGTAGGTTAGGGGCAACTGTTTTGGATTTTTTAACTATGCTTAGGGTTTCATTGGTTGGGACGTTTGTAAACAGGGATACAACATCGAAACTTACTAAAATGTCTTCTGGTTGTACCTTGATAGACTGGATCTTGCTGGCAAAATCCCGGGAGTTTTGGATATGGGGGTTGTTGAGGCCTACGAGTTCCTGCAAAGGTTTGCAGAGAAAACGTGCCAAATGATATGTAGGACTGCCTATGTTGCTAACAATGGGCCTTAGTGGGATGTTGTTTTTGTGTATTTTTGGCAGGCCATAAAGCCTGGGTGGGAGGGATTCCTTGGGTGTAAGGGCTTTGGTTAGGTTCTCCGATAGACCAGCCTTCTTTAGAAGTGTTGTTTTCTTTTCTACACTTAATGTAAGGTCACGTGATAATTTCTTGTACACGTTGGTGTCCTCGAACAGGTTTATAATTTTACTGCAGTAGTCCGTTTTATCCATGATGACAGTTGCATTCCCTTTGTCAGCTGGTGGTATTAAGATGTCCTTGTTTTTTTTTCAAATTGTGAAGAGCAAGGTGTTCTTCCTTCGTGATATTCTGCTGCGGAGGTTTTGCCTTGTGTAGAATATTGGTTATCCGTTTCCTGATGTCGTTGCCAGTATATAATTAATTTTTTGACTTACACATTAAACTTTGGTCTTGTCGAAGAAACCTCCTCTCGCCGACAGCACGCTCTTCACCACACGCGGCATCCTCTCCACAAGTTTTTGGAAAATCTGTCGGGGTGTTTCTTTCCAAGCTTTTTGTAGGAAATCTCATAGATTTTCGGCGGATGAATGAGTGACTTTGCACGCAAGTGGCGGCTTCGAATTATGCAGTGGCCTCCTCAATCTCCCGATAACAATCCCATAGAACTGACAATGTGGTTAGGATATGGTATGATCATGGGACTCCCCAACAAATTTATGCACGGGTCTATACTAAGTTCATTCCAAGGACTGTCCTGGCTGCGAAATCAACAGCTCGTTTATACAAATTTCAAGGACGCTTTTCAAAAGGGTCAAATGGGTCTCAAAGTCGACATTATGTTTATACACTGTGCCCCTCTTATCTCTGCCACCCGAAATAACTCGCTAATTATCGACGTCACAAAAAAACGTTCCAGACAAAAGTTGTACGGTGTGAAGGGGGCCATCAAATGTGACCAATTTGTTTTATTTCGGTGTCGGCGCTGACGCATAGTGAAGATCACCTCCACTTTTTCAAATGGAATGGTACATTTTTTTCCAACCATCTTGTGCAGCACCTCAAGCCGCCTAAAAAACATTCGGGGGTCAAAGTCGTTCAAGGTCATTCAAGGTCAGTATCGATGGTACATATCTAAATATCTCGGATCACTACCAAATATTTAGTAATGATCCGAGATATTTAGATTTGTATTCTCGAACACCTATGGAACTAATAGGTGTTCGAAATGACCTTAAATGACTTATTTTTTAATATAAAGGGCGTCTCAAAATGACGTGACATTTTAATTTATTAATAAAATCAAGAACGTGCGTTTTGACGCCATTGGACTTCTTTCTTAGGGATTTACTGAAAGAAAAAGTGTATGCCAATGATCCACAGACCGTTTCGGAGCTCAAGGAAGCAATTGGACGCACCACTTACGAAATTAGTCCGCAATTATGCCAAAATTTTATTGAAAATTTCGTCAAACGCGTTAACGTTTGTAAACAGGGAGGAGTCGGCCATTTATCGAATATTGTGTTCCACACATAACCTCCATTCTGGTACCTTTTATCAAAATAAAAATATTTATACTTATTCTATAATATATATACTTTTATACTTTTCAAATGAATAATACGTTTTATAAATAAACTAATATGTCAGGTCATTTTGAGACACTATGTATGTGGCTATTTGGAGAAATGTGGGCTTGTAGAATGGGCTTTTGCGTTATCCAATGTCTTTCAGTTTCCTTGTGTGTCATACGTACGTATATTGCATGTGCTTTCGTTTGCTCTCTTTCTCGCTACACCCTCCCCCCTCTATCCACCGTGTACAGCATACATATCACAGTGCACGGAGTACCAAGTTGCTTGGATAAATCGTGGCACTCGATGGGGGTTGAAGTGGGCCAGCAAGGGGGTTGGTTGGCTTGATATATACAAGCGCATCGAGCACGTAACTCCCGTCTCCGAGAATACACCGAGCTTATTTCCAAGCCTCTTGAATCGAATGCTATCCGCGGAAAGGGAAGAGGCTAGGGGAGGCTTCGACCTACGTGGCAAACGGCACCCCGACGACAGAGATTCTGCATTTCTAGATCCCGAGGAAAAGCCCCCCCCCCCCCCCCCCCCCCCGGCTCTACACGTGCAGTCTCGCGCTGCATCCGCGACACAATTGCGATTCGACGTGACGCGCGGCCAAGTGCCTTCTGTATAGATTCGCGGATTGACAGGTATAATGTTTTTTTTAAATTTAATTTGTTTTTTGGATGAATGAAAATGCCGCTGACCATTGCTTTGGGACTTTGGATGGACCGGGAAAAATAAATCGCGGAAAACTTTCTGAAACGGAGACTAAACGTCAAATCCCTCACTTAAGGGGTTATGCCTGGATGTAAAAGTCGAAAAATCACTTTTTTCAGAACCAATCTTTTCAAGTATATTTTTTAGTAATTAATCGAAGGTTTTTTCTCATCGATAAATATTTTCCATTTTATAAACAATTGAAGGCCTACATTTTTGTCAAAAATAGATTTTTTTTAAGCTGCCATTTTGTCAAAAAGTATTATTTTGCTTATTCCTTCGATTAATTACGAGATAATCCATTATATTTACGAGATATTTTTGGTTTTTTCATTTTAGATGATCCAGTCCAGAGATATCGTGCTCACCGAAAGACGCCGTTTTTTAGAGGTGCTCCCGAAGATCAGCTATAGCAGCTTGCAAAGTAATTATTTTTGCAAATAAAAAATGTTAAAATACAGTTAAAAGTTACCATAATGTATACAATTTTTGACTTCGATAGATTTGAAGGTCTCCTCAAGAAAAATTCTTGAAAAATCGATCTTTTTGGGCCTCCTGACTGTATATAACCCCTTAAACGCTTGTTTCTCGAAAGCACGTTTCAGAAGTCAGTGAGCAAAATATCTCCCAAACTACTGCATCCATCTTTCTGGAATTTTGACGGCTTTTGCTAGATGTAAAAATATAGTACTACAGTAGAGCGCCGATTATCCGAATCAATTGGGACCGGGCGCCTTTCGGATAATCAAAAATTCGAATAACAGAACAGCAATATTCCGTGGGCGAAACGAACGTTGACTCTTTCAATATGATAAAATATATATATTTAAAAATACAACGAACATTAATATGTTAATAATACAAGTAAATTTTTGGTGAATTGCAAATAACCATTGTATCATATAATTATATAGAACGAAGTTAAATATGTATTTAAAAATAATCAACATTCGTACATCTTTCAGTTCGTATCTATTTATTTTTGAAAAAGTTGACGACTTTCTTCTGGTTTACAACGGAAGATCGTTTCTTTGCTGTCAAATCTTGACTGAGAAAGTGGAGGGGACGTACAACAATGTATACATCGTGCAAAAATATATAGGGAGTAATCGTTCAAATAACTGAGCATTCGGATGAACAAAATTATTGTTTAGATAATTGATATTTTGGATAACCTAATTAATTATATAATTTTGAGGCACCTTCATCTGGTGAGCCTGGGTCGTTTTCGTTTTTGCACTACCAAACCAACAATTGCCAATGGAAAAAATCTGAAAAAATGCATGGTCAATCTTTAGACCGTACTTTTCAAGGGAAAATAGGGTTTTTTTTCGTTCTTATTTTTAATATTTTTTTTCCTTCATTAAATATTAAGCAACCTGCGAAGAAAATGGTTTCGGGCAGGACGAAAACGACCCAGGTTCACAGATTGAGGGTTGAATCGATTATAATTGAATATTTTTATACAAAAAAATAGAAGAGTGTTCTCCAAATGATACTTTTTCAAATACCTAATTTCCGTAGAAATTCATGAACACGATTTACTAAAAAAAAACTCAAAAATCAGCTCTTTTGACTGTGACAATTGGGCATAACTCGTTAACGCGGAAACTCTCGAATGTCTGACAAGGAACATCACTTAAGTGTCCGCCGTCGACTTAATTGAAACTTATATATGTAATAAATCATTGAAAACTATTCGTCGTTTTTTATCTGCGGACAAACGGTTTTAAGGAGGGAAACCACCCCTCAAAGAAAGGCGTGTCGTGGGGTGATTTTGCAGTTTCACCCACAAGCAGTCCGTCAATTTGAATGGAACAAAACCAAAATTCGTCTGAAGTAAAGCGATGAAAAATCCACTATAGAACAATTGAGCACAAAATAATAATGAAGGGGTTAGGCCACTCTCGAATTTTCGAAAAATCAATATTTTTAATGGTCCCCTAGGACCTCAAAAATGATGTCCCAAAAGATTATGGCCGGGAAAAATCTCTAAGTACTCGGTTCTCGAATTTTAGTACAAGGCCGCCTGGTCCGGAGCTCACCACTCAAAACTCCAAACGCATTTATCTCAAAACTGCATTTTATAAGTCAGCCGGAAACATAACTGAGACAATTTTCAATCGATTCACTTGAAATGTTGAATATATCTTGAAAAATACATTGTCTATGGAAGTACGTAGGATTTTTTTTTATATTGCATAGTTCATTCGTTATTAAGAATTATCTGACGATTTTTTAGGCAAATTTTTCACTTTCCACTTTAGAAGTGCGCCATTTGGCCAAAAATCAATATATCGAAAAAATCCTACGTACTTCTATAGCAGTTATTATATATAATCGAAAAAAATTCACTGACTCATTATAATTCAAAAATTACAGGAGCTGTTTGTCCGGCCGTGGACCCTGGAAAAACGGAGACGTCATCGCAAAAACGATGCACGGCCGCCGTTTTGAAATTAATCGCTTAAAAAAAATTATTGTACACAGTCACTGATATGTATGATAAACACCCTTTTTTAATCTCGATTTGTTTTGTAGTTTTTCTGAAAAAAAACCAAAAAGCCTATTTTTTCGGCCTCTAGAGTAACCTACGGCCTTAAGGAGTAACACTCTTTTCTTTGAGGGGTCGTTTCACCCTTAATAATGTGTTTCCGCAGATAAAAAAAAATACGTGTCTAATAGTTTTCAATGCTTTATCACATATATGAGTTTCAACAAAATCGGAGGCGGACACTCAAGTGATGTTCCTTGTGAGAGCAGTATACCAGCAAGTGTACTATCGAGTGGAGGAGGGTATTCGAGTGGATGTCCAATCCACCAAATTATCACGATTCATTATCTAAAAATCCGCCACACGCAATGAAACAACCTAACCGAAAAAATTCAAAAAACGACGTTTGGATAATGACACGTTAAGGGAGACTTTGTCCTTGAAATCGGCGGGAGATGTTAGCGGCTCAACATGAGCAGCGAGAAGACGAGGAGGGATGCCTCTATGGACCAGGCATTGCCGATTAGCGGTAATTATAAACACATTTGTGTAAACACATTACAAAACTTTAAACGCGTTTTTTCTCGAAAACACGTTTTTAGAAATGGCTGACATTCTCCTGACCGCTGTAATTAACATATCGGCCTGAAATTTGGAGAGCATACTCAGAAAATATGTCTTCACGGAATGACGGATCGTTTTTTCGATAGATACATTTTTGCATTTATTATTTATCTTTTTATGCGAAAAAAAACGCGAAAATTCGATTTTTTTTAAATTGCCGCCATTTTCCGAAATTTGTACTAAACGAAAAACCCATCCGTCATTCCATGACCAAAGGGTCACAGATTGATAATATGCTTTGAATTTGTGTTTCAGATCAACAAAGAGGGGGCAGTGATGTCAGCCGTTTACCTCCCGCGATTTGAGGACCTGTTTTCGCGGAGCTGCAACGGCCGCCATTTTGGTTTTTTTTTCAGGAAATTTTTTTTTAACGTTTTGTATATCATGAATAAAAGCAAGAAAAAACCGCATTCAAAAAGCTTTACTCGTTTCCTTAAAAAAAAAAATGTAAACACCTGAAATATGGCACTCCAAGGACAAAGTCTCCGTTAATTGAAAATAATTTTAAAAAATCTTTGCATTCCAACGATGCAAACTTGAACAGCATACTCTCCATCATTGCCTAATAGAAATTCACACTCGTTTCCCGTTAATGTCGTTCGAACAAATCGTTTCCTGGCCATATCACTGCCGGCAGACATATCATTATCGTACCGAATATTGGTATTATTATTATGATTTTATCACCAACGAGAACGTCGTGTATACGGTTCCAGTAATAGGGAAGATAGCGGAGCGCAACGTTTGCGTTTGAATCTCTCGCGGTTTCGCGGACGAAACCGCGAGAGGGCATG
>OY723392.1:23086476-23188789 GCA_963210295.1 Ophion ellenae
TTTTGCCCCTCCCCCTCCTCCCGCCCATCGCGCAGCTCTGTAACAAGACGGATATATTTTCGAGATACCGGGGATGAGCGTGTAAAAACGGTAAGAAATTTGTAGGATGAATGCTGCGGTGTGTCCCTTTGGGGAGGGAAGAACGTACAGGAATGACACTCGTCGTGGCGGTTAACGAAGAGAAAAGAAGAAGAAAAAAAGGAGCGCGAGGAAGAACGATTAAGGCGACACGCTTCCATCGTACGCTCGGCCCTAAGCGTACTGTTTCCCCGGGGGTAATATCCCGGCAAACTTTTTAAATACTTTCACGAAGTCGCGCGCGTAACGTCCCGAGGTATATAAGATGACAAATTGGACGTTGGATTTTTTGCCGCCGCCGGAGCTATACGCGAGCGATTAATTCTCCGGGACGAGCCCGTTCTCCACTTTCCGGCTGGTCTTTTTCGGGCCACGCTATATATACAACGTTTCGCCTATACATCAACTTGACTCGTAGAGACGCTTCAAGCTCGCGATCAAACTCGAAAAAGTATGATAAGTAGGTAAAAAAAAAAGCCCGCGAGTTTGAAAGCACTTGTAAAAAAAGTGTCGTTTCTTAAGGGGTTGCGTTGGTTTGAAAATTTTTAAAAAACCATTTTTATTTTTAACTTTATTATCTGATAGTGCAATATTTCTAGAATATGCTCCCAAAGTTTTAAGGCCTTATGTACATTTGTGATCGTCGGGAAAATGGAAAAAATGATTGCATATTCTTTAAGGGGTTACTCTGGAGGCCGAAAAAATAGGCTTTTTGGGGATTTTTTTTTTCAGAAAAACTACAAAATAAATCGAGATTACAAAAAGGGTGTTTATCATACATATCAGTGACTGTATACAATAATTTTTTTGAAACGTTTAATTTCAAAATGGCGGCTGTGCAGCGTTTATCTGAAAACTGCATTTTTTAAGTTGGCCGGAAACTCAGACAATTTTCAACCGATGTACTTGAAATATTGAATATATCTTGAAAAATAAATCGTCTATGGAAGTACGTAGGATTTTTATATTGCATAGTTCATTTGTTATTGACAATTATCTGTCGAAATTTTTGACTTTCCAAAAATTTGCCTAAAAGGATTACTGTATGGCCTTGGAATCGACGACTCTGTGTTAGTATGAATAAATTAACTTTAAATGTAAAAGAAACATACTTGAATCTTAAACGCGATTATCTCAGAATCGTCTTTTTTGAGAAACAGTTTTGCGGTGGACACGATTACTAAAAAAAACTATTAATCCGATCCATACGAAATTTATACCACTTATTTATTATGATAATAGCTAGGGCTTGGAAGAAGAATTTTGAATTTTGTTAAAAAGAATGTAACAAAAAAAACCGAAAATGTAGCACTTCAAAAAATGAATTTTTTGTTCAAATTATCGTCATTTTTTTAAATCAAAATTTGTACAAACCCTTCGCCCAGGGCCAAGCCAATGCAATATACTAATGGAATCTTTTTCAAATTCTGATTTTAGACGAACTGTTCTCGAGTTATCATGTCCACTGCAACTGATGCTCAAAAGAAGGCGCTCCTGGAAGACAGCTGGAGTTCCGTCGTTTGAAATTTTTTTGAATAAAAAAAATTGTACAAGTACATGGAAATATGGACTAATCGATGCTGTACACAGTTTTTCAATGAACATTCATTGTCCCGTCGAAAAAAAAATCAAGAAAATCACGTCCTTTCGCCCGCTACAAGTGTATATAAGGCCTTAAGTCAATCGGAGTAAAAATCTAGGATTCCTCCGGGACTTCCCCCCGTTGGGAAAGACCGGCCCGGAGCGACGCGAGTATATCGCATTTTTCGCAAAGGACTATTTTTGATGACGGTGGACACGATTTATCAAAAACTAATGCACCGATCTTGTTAAAATTCGGCACACTTCTTCAAAATAGCATTGACTAGTGATTGAACGAAGGTTTTTTTTAGATTACAACCAATTTTACAAGGCTATACGTAGTGTAAATTGTACCAAAAATTGAACTATTTTGCATGCAACTAAGCCAAAAATTCGAATTTCAATTTTTTTTATCCTTCGTTTAAACACGAGCTATACTTATCTACTAAAAGAAAAAAATTGGTTTTTTGATTTCAGATAAAGCTATCATGAATTATCCTGACCACGAGGACACTTTTTTTAGGGGTCTCCGGAAACCAAGTCTCACCAGCTGAATTTCCCAAGTTTTATATGAAATTTTTTAAAAATTGTTGAAATGTTGCTCTTTTATGTGCTTAACGTTTCGAATAAAATATTTTATATATTAAATTTTTTTTCTAAATACAGAAAATATGCTTTTTTGGCTTCGAAACCCACGTAAGCCCTTAAATAAGGCGTCTGTGATGGTTGGATTCCTATGCTCACGTTCCTACATCGGATTTTAATTAGGAATCCCCATTGGAATCCAACTATTTGCAGTTTGCATCGTTGGAATGCAACGCAAATTCTTTTTAGTTTCTTCATTTTGTTCGTCATCGTAAATCTCATCGTGCAAATTTGGGTGATGGATTTTTTTATAAAGATTCTAAAAAAACATTTGAGCGTTTTCCGTAGCCCAAATAAATTTTTTTTGTTGGAAACTTCAATATTGTTGAAATTCAATGTGCGAATCAAACTTGAACCATAAAGGATTCCCGCATTATCGAACAGAATCCACTGCAATCCTTGATGCAACCCGTCGCATTATTTACGGTGAATTTTCTAAACAAAATGTATAGATCGATAAAATGAGTGGATCTTGAAAAAGAATGAAACTTATGTTAAAAAAGTATATCTTGAAAATTGGATTGAATCCGACAACTGAAAATCTACTGTAATTATCGTTTGTCATTTATTTGACTGCACTTTGACATAATATCAGCACACGCGTACACGAAGCGTGTAGGTTATGTTACAACACGCCGAGTTTTTTTTTCGTGACTTTTTACACATTTTCGATTCGAACGTAGTAAGAATTTTCAAACGGCGATCATCGAGGAACAGTGCAGGATGCAATTGAATCTCAATAAGAAGTCCCTATGTGCGATATTCCTGACAAATCCCTATGGACATGATGACGTTGAAGTTTGCATCATTGGAATGCAACGCAAATGTTTTTTTTCCAAACTTCCTTTGGTGAATTTGAGCTACGAAAATCACGTAAACATTTTTTAGTGAGAAATGGAAGTAAGATATGAAAAAGAATCGTCGTTGCGTTCCAACGATGTTACTTTCAACTCCATCAGAGATGTGGGTGTACGTGGGTCATTTGACAAGTACCTAGCCTCACCGCTAGATGGTGCCACTATTGCAAGAGAAATACACTATAGTGTAGTACCGTCTTGTAGACGGCTACTGACAAAATTTCAGCCGGATCGGACTGGTAGTTCTCTTTTGAGAGCGTGTGAAAGCAAGTGTGTCCGTTGATTTTTGAAAGAATGGAGAAAGAACAATATCGGTCGGTGATTCGATTCTTGTTTTTGGAAGGGAAATCGCGCAGTGAAATTAAACAACGCTTGGATGCAGTGTATGGGGATGCTTCTCCTTCGATGGCGACCGTTAAATTTTGGTATAACGAGTTTCAACGTGGTCGTACGTCGGTTTTTGATGATCCACGCCCAGGTGCTCCAAAAACAGCGACTAAGGAGGAGAACGTGACAAAAATACACGATATCGTTTTGTCAGACCGCCGATTAAAGGTGCACGAGATAGCTGTGATAGTAGGCATCTCAGAAGAACGCGTGTGGCATATCCTACATGAGACTTTGGGCATGAGGAAGCTGTCGGTAAGCTGGGTGCCGCGTTTGCTGACTGCAGACAACAAGCGCATTCGTGTGACCACTTCAGAGCAGTTTTTGAAGCTGTTTAATCGCAATCCAAAAGAGTTTTTGCGTCGTTACGTGACCGTCGACGAAACATGGATTCACTGGTATACTCCAGAGACCAGGGAGCAGTCAAAACAGTGGACCTTACCCGGTGAACCTGCTCCAAAGAAGGCGAAGACGGTCCCGTCGGCTGGAAAGGTGATGGCCACTGTTTTCTGGGATTCTCAAGGTGTGATTTTTATTGACTACCTGGAGAAGGGCAAGACGGTCACGGGACAGTACTACGCCGAACTATTGAGCCGATTTAACGCCGTGTTAAAAGAAAAACGGCCCCATTTGTCGAGAAAGAAAGTGCTTTTCCACCATGATAATGCACCGGCTCACACCTCCGCGCTCGCCACGGCTAAATTGGTCGAATTACGCTATGAACTGCTGCCCCATCCACCGTATTCTCCAGATTTGGCTCCGTGCGACTTTTTTTTGTTTCCGAATCTAAAAAATTCACTCGCCGGGAAGAAATTCCACTCCAATAACGAAATAATCGCCGCCACGGAGGCCTATTTTGCAGACCAAGAGATAACATTTTTTTCAACGGGGTTAAAAAAATTGGAACACCGCTGGGCCAAGTGTATTCAACTGAAAGGAGACTACATTGAAAAATAAATTTTATTTTTAGCAAAATTTTGGTGTTTTTATTTGTAGGCTAGGTACTTATCAAATGACCCACGTATTTTGGGACTCCCCAACAAACTTGTGCACGGGATCAAGAAAGGATATTTTTTGGAAGATGCAACAAATTACGGTTGAGCCCTTTCGAGAAAAAATCTCGAACGACGTCAATCGGGAAATGGCGCGAAATTTACTTGGATTACAATGTGGACTCCCTACATGCTCCCTTCTCCCTATCAAATACCCATAGGGATGTCGTAGGAACTGGGCACTCCCCAACAAATTTGTACACGGTGTAGATATGTGCAAACCCGTTATTAAAGAAAGAACACTTTTTTTTACAAGGGCTTTGATCTCGTGAGCTTTTATCACGGGGTCAAGATAGCGAATGGCGATGCATCGCTCGGCGAACGTGAATCCCCTGAACGGCAGAGAGGGCACTTTCTAATTTTATTGCTCGAGAGTCCAGGGAGCACGGCGTGATTTCCAATCGGGTACGATTAGTTTCGGAAAATATTCCCCAATTGAGGAAACAAGTTATAGAATTCTTTTATGCGAATTTTCAAAATGTTTATTATGGTTTGTGGCAACGTGGTATTCCGTCGACATTATGCTAATTCATACGTTCAATATCGGAAATTTTCGGGCAAAGCAATACACGTTTCGTGAAGATCTATTTTAATGTGATGAAATTCAAAATGTTACTTCGAAGTCTGACGAGGTTTCCCTATCGAAATTTAGCTGCATTGCAGAAGCGAAATTTCCGATGACAATGTACGAATTTTTACGGAGATATATACTTGTTTAAGGGTTCATGTGTCTCCCCTCGCTGTCATCAATAGTAACAATTAATTCGTAATAATATGCGAGACGAAAAGTGGTAATATCACGACGTTACTTAGGGGGGAGATACCTACAGGCAAGGAAAAAGTTTGCTGATTTTCATTTTTTTTTTCGAAGGTAAGATTCCTTCGACATTTTTTAGAGTTGGAGTATGTTTTAATTACTCTTTTTGGCTGTTACATCGTATTTTTTTTCTTTTACTCTTTGAAAATAGCGGAGGTATGGCACGGTCTTCTAAACGGCATTTTCAAAACTGGCGTCACGTATAGCTAAAACACTACTCGACCGATTCTGATGAAATTTTGTATAATTCTTTGTAGCCTTATTGTGTACAGCATGACCCTGAATGTTTTTGAAAATAAAAAAAGTATTTTTCGACTGCAAACAATGACCATTTCTTCGGAAAATTCAATCTTTTCGTTTCAAAGCGTACCATTTCATCGATTTCCAACATTTCTCACTTTTTCTTGGTTCATATTCTGCGCATGAGTGGTCATGAAAGAAAAATCTTCGTTGGTTATTTTTTCAGATTAATCTTGCCGACACTACGTGTCACACCGTCTGACAACATCCGCCGCAACCCGTTTAGAAGACCGTGCCATACATCCGCCATTCTCAAAGATTAATAAACAAAAATATATCATGTAGCAGTCAAAAGTAGTAATAGAATATACCCTAAGTCTAAAAAATAGTGAAGCGGCCTTTTCTTTAAAAAAAAATCCCCCTTAAAAAACTCCCCCTTAAACATAATAGATAAAATAGTAAATAATTTCAATCGCGAATGTATTCCATCAACAAATTCTTGCCGTTCTCCTCAACAACCTCCCTTTCTTTGCTCGGCGAAAATGAAAACATGGAAGGGAAAAATGCAAACCGAAAAACAGTACAGTCGACGGTTGGAGCAAGTACAACATGGAAAGCAGCGGACGAAGAAATTGAGCCGGAAAAAGAATGCGCAGTCGAGGGCCGACGCGTAATTGATTTGGAGGTTATGTCAAAATACATGCACTGCTGCTTCTGCAAAGAATGATGAAAACATGTAAATACTCTTCATGAAACCGCGGTAAGAAATGTATAGCAAGGAAGCAATAGTTTTGTGCGTTTCAAATTTTCGCGCCTATTCAAAATGGCCGACTTGACAGCAGCGTTGCCACTTGCCGTAGGGCGCTTTATCGTTTCACGCGAATCAGCTGAAATTTCCTGTTTTATTTCACAAATATCTCGATAACGAGACAGACAAAACGCTGTACTCTTTGTTGAAATTATTCATAAAAATATCAAGATTTTTTTCCGCCCATTTCCATTCAATTTTTACTATTTTTATTATATTGCGACAATCTTATTAGAGTTCTCATGAAGCTTTTGCTATGGCGCCCGTGTATAAGAGCCTAACATCAATAATTAATTGCTCAACAAACACGCAGACGAAGTACTTGAAATTTTACACGGACTCGTAACACCTGTTCGCAAATATCGTTAATAAATTTCAGCAAATTCTTACTATTTCGCGATAGCGGAGCAACCTTCTTAAGGCCTTACCCCCACTTGTAGCGCAAAAAAAGGCCTTTTTCATGAATTTTTTTAAAGAAAACTACAAAACTTTTTTAATCGATCAATATACCATCTTAAAGAACACATCTTGAAGAACTTTCAGTAATTATTTTATTGAAAAATATTACATTGTTTAGTGGCAAATGGCCGTCAATGAAATAATGTTTTTATATACACGGTTTGCGGTGACCAACATTGCGGCGAAGTGGATCATCTGAAAAAAAAATGCGGATGGATTTAGTCGAATATAAGTATGAACTAGTCTTTAATCGAAGGATTTAAAAAAATATTCATTTTTCACAAAATGGCGGACAGTCAAAGTTAATGGTTCGATTTTAACGAAAAAAAACGGCCGTTTTTTGGCTATAAAACGGCCATTTTTTTCGAAAAAAAAAATCGAACGATTAAAGACTACATTTTTATGTATTAAATAAGCCTGCAAAATTTCAAGAAGATCGGTTCATTAGTGTTCGAGTAATCTTGGTCACCGACTTCAGAAATGCCATTTTGAGAAAAACGCGTTTAAAGTTTCTCTTTCAACGCTCTTTCAACGCGGATTCTTCTCTTTCAACGCTCATATCTCAGTCAATTTTGTTCGGATCGACTTGAAATTTTCAGAACATATTCTCAGATACTTATACTTCAAAAAAATGAAATTAAAAAAAAATCGATTTTTTCAAAATCGCAAGTGGGGGTAACCTCTTAAGCATTACAAAGAAATGTCTCGTGCGATGTGCGATGCAGGCGGTGTCTCCAAGGTACTGGTAATAGTGAAGTGACAAGTGCGGGCTAAAATTGAAATCAAGAGTATTGACAAAGCCCAGAAGGGTATACGAAAAAAGGTTGAAAATTGAAAAAAAATATTTACGTTAATGGTATAACTTTATTATTGTCTCCGTTACAAATTAAGCTACGTCGGCTGAATCATTCAATTTTTTCCGCATGAAAGCCCGGCGGGTAAAGAATAATGAGCGATTTTTTTTAATCATAAAAAAACGTCAGAATCACGGAACCGAGGCGAGCAGGGCGGTGGACTGCGGCGTATGAGCCCGCGTTATTGTACTTTGAAGGAAGATGGAAGTGTATTATGAAAACTTTGCGTGGAAATCCATTATGGGAAATGGGAGCGCTTATTCTGGTATGGAGATTCATTAGCGAAGATAATAATTAAACGAACGCGTCTGACTTTCCTCTCGCTTTGCTCTCTCTCTCTCTCTCTCTCTCGCCCCACTTGTGTATAATACGTTGCTCTCACTCGCTCACAGAACTTCCGAGAGGGTCGAGTTACGTATATACTCCCTCGTATTTTCGTATCTCTCGGCGTGCAGTCTCATCAAGGGCTAAAATGCTCGCGTTTACCCGCTTCTTTTTGTTCGAAAACTGAGACGTGTCTTTTTCTCTTGCCGTTCTTTTTTATCCAGTGACGATGATACTCCAAGAGGAAGGGTGTATCAACCGCCGTCAGCCCTTCCACCCTTCTGCGAGGCCCCCCGTTCCGATCACGTCGCACCAGAAATAATCGAATTTCGTACTGTCGATGAGGCCGAATAAACGACACGTATATGGTGTATACAGTCTATTGGTGGAATCCCTTTGAAATTGTAAATCGAGAATTGAAGGGTGCATCTCCTTTTTTCCCTTCTATATTGGAGTCCATCCTATGGATCTTTTGCTTCCTTCTCTCCCTCTCTCTCTCTCTCTCTCTCTCTTTCTTTTTTTTTTCTGTTCGAATGCGTTTTCGACAGTTATGTTAAATCTTAGTTATTATCCACGAAATCATGTACACAAAGTTGATAATTCTCTGTTACATTTTGCCTCAAGGTATAGCCACGGCATAAATAAACCAATCAATCAATCAATCAATCTCTCTCTCTCTCTCTCTCTCTCTCTCTCTCTCTCTCTCTCTCTCTCTCTCTCTCTCTCTCTCTTTCTCTCTCTCTCTCTTTTTATTTTTTTATTTTTATTTTTTAATTTTTTTATTTTTATGTTTTCCACCGATGTTATTATTTAATCGAATCATTATTAGCCTTTTTGGTTTATATAACATCATCATTTACTTTATTTCTTTCGGTACTCGAAATTGTAAACTTCTGTTTTTATTTTTATTCTTATGCATTTTATTCAATTTAATTTTTTATTTTATTTTTACTTTGTATTGCAAATTGCATATTATCACTTCTGTCTTTTGCATTGCCTCAAGGTTTTGACCAAGGCATAATAAATAACAATCAATCAATCTCTCTCTCTCTCTCTCTCTCTCTCTCTCTCTCTCTCTCTCTCTCTCTCTCTCTCTCTCTCCCCCTCTTTCGGACCCCTGGATTGTCACGATCACGAGAGAGCTTGCCGTAAGAACTCATTATTGCTATCACGATTTAAAACACTGAAATCAAGCACGCTTCCATCAAAAACAAGAGCCAAGCTTTGCGCATGCACACGCAGGTGAATGTATGCAAGGTCAGGCTGAAAAGTTCTCGGCCGACGTGCAGGGAGTCATCCTATTTGCTCGTTGGTACCTCAGGCCGAAAACTTTTCAGCCGCCGATTATATATGAGGGCAAGCTGAAAAGTTTTCGGCTTCGGTACGACCGATCGAATAGAGTGACTAATAGCACTTCGGCTGAGAACTTTTCAGCCTGCCTAAATGCGTTCATCCGAAATGGGTAAAAAATACAATGCCAAGGTGTATTTCTCCCAATATTTCCAAATCCTTGCTGTTATGCACTAAACCTACTTTTCACGGTAGTTTTTCACTGCTCTTGCGCGGTTATCTTCAGTCAACCAATTGATTAATTGCACTCCGGAAAAACCGATTCTCGACGAAAAAACGCCACAGTGGATATTTTGGTAGCGATTGCTTTGATGTCGTCTTTGAGGGATAAGGCCACTCTAGAAGCCGAAAAATGGATTTTTTGGGGATTTTTTTCTCAGAAAAACTACAAAATGAATCGAGATTACAAAAAAGGGCGTTTATCATACATCCCAGAGACTGTATACAATAATCTTTTTGAAGCGATTAATTTCAAAATGGCGGCTGTGCAGCGTTTAACTCAAAACTGCATTTTTTAAGCCGGCCGGAAACATAAGAGAATTTTCAACCGATTCACTTGATATGTTGAATATATCTTGAAAAATACATTGCCTGTGGAAATACGTAGGATTTTTTTAATATTGCATAGTCCATTCGTTATTAACAATTATCTGACGAAATTTTTCACTTTCCAAAAATTTTCCTACACTCAGAAAAAATATGTATGTTCTAATAAATTGGCACATTAAAACATAATTTATTAGAAATGAATTAATGTTTACTCGTATGGAGACAGTTTTTATGTGATTGTAACTACAGCACTTATTCGGCGTCACTAAATATGTTTTTTTACATGCCGATTTTTTACATCAATTAAAAGCAATGTTTAAAACAGAAAATTTGAATAAATGTTTTCTCAAACCAAATAGATACTACTTTCCAATCACGAAAACCTCTTATTTAGCGACAATGGTCGTGTTCGTTGGGTCTCATCATTTTGATACGAACAAGTACGCATGCGCATAATGATGCGCACTTGTAGTTTCTTCTTATGCCAATGCTTTTGGCACAAGTGTCAATGTTGCGTTTCGCAATTGAGAAACTCGAAAGTGACGAATGATTTAAATGTCAGTAAGAATAAAAAGTGAGAAAAAAAACGTTCAAGTGAGAAAATATTGACGGACGAAATGACACAATTCCTCGAAAACAAACAGCGGGCAGATTATGAAGAATCCTATTAGATGTTAAGAAAAACTTTATTTGCCGGATATAAAACACCTATTTCTTCTAATTTATATATCTCATTAGATGTTAAGAAAAGTTCTTAGTAAATCTTAGACATAAACTTAAATTTAAAAAATGCTCAGCTGTTAATAAAATCGTAGTAGGCCGACATACGAATAAGAAAACTTATTCGCCGGGAGACAAATTTCTTTGTCCTTAATAAATCTTTTTTCTGAGTGTAAAAATCGTCCGATAATTGTTAATAACAAATGAACTATGCAATATAAAAAAAATCCTACGTACTTCCATAGACAATGTATTTTTCAAGATATATTCAACATTTCAAGTGAATCGCTTGAAAATTGTCTGAGTTATGATTTCGGCCAACTTGAAAAATGCAGTTTTCAGATAAACGCTGCACAGCTACCATTTTGAAATTAATCGCTTAAAAAAAAATTATTGTATACAGTCACTGATATGGATGATAAACACCCTTTTTTGTAATCTCGGTTTATTTTGTAGTTTTTCTGGAAAAAAATCCTTAAAAAGCCTATTTTTTCGGCCTCCAGAGTGGCCTAAGGCCTTGAAGTTGGATCACGAGAAAAATGAATGCCCGTAACGATATCTTGTACCTCAAATGAATAAGCATTGCGGTTTGAAGTTTATACCGGGGTTTCTGGCTGCGTGCGTATATTGAGGGACAATTTAATTCACGTTTTTTACATCCCTCATGCGGCCAACAGACCGCCGGCAGACGATATAAAAATGCTTCGGTGCTGGGGAGCGGAGAGCTTGCGATGCTCGGACGACGGTCACAGTGTACGTGGGAGGTGGAAAAAAAAGAGTCGCGATGTGGAGAAATAAAGCATACAGCAGTGTGGCCATGCTGGAAGCGAGAGAGAGAGAGAGAGAGAGAGAGAGAGAGAGAGAGAGAGAGAGGAGGGTTAATTCCGCCACTATGAGAAACCGCAAAAAAGGGAGGGCTGGTTATGGATAAGGGAATCTCGAAAGAAAAAGAAGGGCGCAGAGAGAGCGAGAGATAAAAAGGGAGAGCCGAACACCAGGCAAGATAACACATTTTGACGGTATAAAAATGAGTGTTTTTTCTTCTCGCTATCTCTCCTCTCGCAGGGAGCAACGGTTGTTAATTATTCTCGAAATTTTTCAAGGATTCAAATTCTTCGAGGATTCTAATGTCGATTTTTTTTATTCGTCATCAAGGGGCATTGAGGTCATTAAGGGCATACATTTGACCTATATTACATATTTTTTTCATAGAAAAATATTGAGATCCAAGCGACCTATGCGCTGCCTTCGGGGGCGCCAAAAAAAAAGTTCCTCTACTGCTGACACGATTCCGGCCGATTGAGTAGCTGAAATCGACAGAGGAAAAAATTCCGTTAAACTGGAAGATATTTCCTGTACAATGACGTAGGATTTTCGAAAAATATCAAAATCTCACAAAATAGCGAGGTTATGAAAAAAAGTCTGTTTTCTTGCCTATGAAATGGTATTTTTTTTTTTCAATGCCAAATCGTCAATTTTCATCCAATCAAAAATATCCTACGTCATTGTAGAGTAAATATATTGAAGTGTACTCAGTTCAAATTTCAAGTCAATCGGATAATTGCTCGTTGAGTTACAATGTCAGCAGATTTGAAAAGATCTTATTTCGAGAAAAACGCGTTTAAATAATTAACTATCGATTATTGCAAGATAAAATTATTGGAGATACGGCCTCGAAATTTTTACAGGATATTCTTGAAAGTATAGAGAGTCGAAAAAGGCAAAAAAAAACATTTTTTTTTAAGTGTCACACTGGTTTAGCCCCTTAAATCATCATTAAAATGTTCATTTTGAGACCGAAATCAACTATTATGTCACAAATTAATCTTGTCAATAAGAAAAATAATTTCCAAACTCATCGATCGCCAAAATCAATGATTCCAAAAATAATCACGGGCGCCCAACAGCCGAATGATCGGATAGCCAGCACCCCACAGATACAACGGTTCAAAATGTCCTGTTCCCATATGAATATGCATACATGGACACATACGTCGAGCACGTGTCAACCCCGCGTCGTCGGACGCGTCACAATCGATAAACGTACGATTGCGGTTAGTAAATAATAAATATGTATCCACGTATACATTCGCGAGCTCGTTTATTTGACGTGGCGCTCGTCGTAAAGTTATGTAAATGAAAAAAAGAAGAAAAAAAAAATACAATCCATACCTAGTAGAAAGCTTGCCGGTTGTAGCGATATCGAGCGACGTGAATACAACTATCATAGTCCTTTTTTTGTTTCTTGTCTCGATGTTTCGTTATCGCAGAGTCACATTTTTTCTCGTTTATCGTTAGCTCGCGCGTTCGTCGTTAATCGGTGATTCGCTTTATCCGCGCGTCTATCGTCCTAGCGAGTACATTTCATTACCAACTTGCCTTCGGGTCTACATACATATCGACAACGATTTGTGCGCGTACTGTAAAACGCGGTTAAATTGACATTCAGGGTAAATGTGACAGTTTTTGGGGCTATTTTAAGGGGTTACCCCCACTTGCGATTTTGAAAAAATCGATTTTTTTTATTGCATTTTTTTGAAGTATAAGTATCTGAGAATATGTCCTGAAAAATTCAAGTCGATCCGAACAAAATTGACTGAGATATGAGCGTTGAAAGAGAAGAATCCGCGTTGAAAGAGCGTTGAAAGAGAAACTTTAAACGCGTTTTTCTCAAAATGGCATTTCTGAAGTCGGTGACCATGATTACTCGAACACTAATGAACCGATCTTCTTGAAATTTTGCAGGCTTATTTAATACATAAAAATGTAGTCTTTAATCGTTCGATTTTTTTTTCGAAAAAAATGGCCGTTTTATAGCCAAAAAACGGCCGTTTTTTTCGTTAAAATCAAACCATTAACTTTGACTGTCCGCCATTTTGTGAAAAATGAATCTTTTTTAAAATCCTTCGATTAAAGACTAGTTTATACTTATATTTGACTAAATCCATCCGCATTTTTTTTTTCAGATGATCCACTTCGCCGCAATGTTGGTCACCGCAAACCGTGTATATAAAAACATTATTTCATTGACGGCCATTTGCCACTAAACAATGTAATATTTTTCAATAAAAAAATTACTGAAAGTTCTTCAAGATGTGTTCTTTAAGATGGTATATTGAACGATTAAAAAAGTTTTGTAGTTTTCTTTTAAAAAAATCATGAAAAAGGCCTTTTTTTGCGCTACAAGTGGGGGTAACGCCTTAACAGAGCGCCAAAATACGTTTTTTTTTACTATTGTTGCTCAAATTTGTTGGTCAAGTTTATTATAATGTTGCTCAAATTGATGTTGATCTGAATGATAATTAAAAGACTGATTGAGTGTCTATAATTGTACCCTAGGTACTTGATATTTTTATGTAAAACGTTTCCTTGATAAAGATGACAATGTGCTTTTAAAAAACGTTGTCTTTCATTTCATTGCATGTATAATGCATAAAATATTATTATTTTGTATTAAAATGATGTCAAAGTAACCCTCAATCTTTGACATAAGTTGCATTGCAATGCCTTGTCAAAAACACCCCACACTCAAGGTTACTATGACACTTTTATTTTAAGGGGAGGTACCTGAGTAAACGGCGAGGAAAACAGGTAAACTTCGGCAATTTTTATCTCAAAAACTAATGTTTCGATTGGATCCGGGTTTTTTTTATTGAAAAATATGTACATTGAGGTATGTTTAAGAATTTTTTAAGTAAATTCGTTGACTGGAAGCGATTCAAACGCGATTATCTCGAAACATAATTTTCAAAGTCGGTGCCAGATGTATCTCGAAAACGGCTTGTCCGATTTTGTCCAAATTTGGATACAATATTCTTCGATAGTTTTTCTCGTTCGCCACGTAGGCTTTTTTTGTAATTTTCATCTTTGACGGAGCTGCGACCGTTTTAATTTAACATTCGTTTTTCGTTCGCAATTTCCGACGATTTTGGAGTCGATACACATTGCATAAAAAAGCAATGGTTCAATCAAATAAAAAAAACCCTACGTGACGAACGAGAAAAACTATCGAAGAATATGCTATCCAAATTTGGACAAAATCGGACAAGCCGTTTTCGAGATATATCTGGCACCGACTTTGAAAACTATGTTTCGAGATAATCGCGCTTGAATCGCTTCCAGTCAACGAATTTATTTTAAAAAAATCCTAAACATATCTCAATGTACATATTTTCCAATAAAAAAAACCCGGATCCAATCGAAACATTAGTTTTTGAGATAAAAATTCCCCAAGTTTGCCTGTTATTCTCGCCGTTTACTCAGATACCTCCCCTTGATATTAAATTGTGTGGATTGGTGGGGCTTGACTTTCTTCTACATTTCATAGCCAAAGGACACATTGTTCTATTGGAGCAAAAAACAGTTGGAATTCAGGATGTCAAAAAAAAGTTACCGACAAAAAATTTCCGAAACCTGTTCAAAGTGACCCTATTTTACGCTATGTACTCATATTCTCTACGTGTACCCGTCTGCACATGAGCAGGAGCACTGCATCGGAGATGCGTAAAAAGGACTTGTCCCGCAGGTAATTGAACGGGTCGTGCAATACGCCCTTTTGATTTTCGGCAATCGACGTTTGTGCGCGGGTGTACGTTATCCTAGGCACGATGTGCACCAAAGCGCACTATCGATCGGAGATATGTTAATTTTCCCGGCGCCTCTCTCTCTCTCTCTCTCTCTCTCTTTCTCTCTCTCTCTCTTTCCCTCGATGCGTTTCGCAATCTTGTTGCATCTCGAGACTAGTTAGTGGATAGGGAGAAAAAGGGAGGGAGCTCAGGAGGGATGCAAAGGGAGAGGGGCAGGCGGAGAGGGAGAGAGAGGGGGGAGGGAGGCTGAGGCACTGTATAGCAAAGTGTTGCTCTCTGCTCCATACTGATGACGTTTGAGCCTTGCACCGCGTCGCATGTCGGAGACTCCATTTAAATTAGATCTCCCTCCATCTACGTGTGTATTGCCTCTGTGGATAAATCTCCTGCTTGAGCCCTAAGTCTTGTACGTGCTATCGTTTCCTCACTCCAATCTCTCTCTCTCTCTCTCTCTCTCTCTCTCTCTCTCTCTCTCTCTCTCTCTGGCTCTCTCTAGCTCTCTTTGTCTCTGTCCGTACAGCCAGTCCCACTTGGGAATTCTTATAAACATATACATACACACCGCAGCGCCTTGCAAAATCCTCAAGGCGTTACCCCCACTTGTAGCGCCAAAAAGGCCTTTTTCATAATTTTTTTTAAAGAAGACTACAAAACTTTTTTAATCGATCAATATACCATCTTAAAGAACACATCTTGAAGAACTTTCAGTAATTTTTTTATTGAAAAATATTACATTGTTTAGTGGCAAATGGCCGTCAATGAAATAATGTTTTTATATACACGGTTTGCGGTGACCAACATTGCGGCGAAGTGGATCATCTGAAAAAAAAATGCAGATGGATTTAGTCAAATATAAGTACAAACTAGTCTTTAATCAAAGGATTTTAAAAAATATTCATTTTTCACAAAATGGCGGACAGTCAAAGTTAATGGTTCGATTTTAACGAAAAAAAACGGTCGTTTTTTGGCTATAAAACGGCCATTTTTTCTCGACAAAAAAAAATCGAACGATTAAAGACTACATTTTTATGTATTAAATAAGCCTGCAAAATTTCAAGAAGATCGGTTCATTAGTGTTCGAGTAATCTTGGTCACCGACTTCAGAAATGCCATTTTGAGAAAAACGCGTTTAAAGTTTCTCTTTCAACGCTCTTTCAACGCGGATTCTTCTCTTTAAACGCTCATATCTCAGTCAATTTTGTTCGGATCGACTTGAAATTTTCAGGACATATTCTCAGATACTTCAAAAAAATGCAATAAAAAAATCGATTTTTTCAAAATCGCAAGTGGGGGTAACCCCTCAATTGAGTACTTTTCTTCCAAAAAATTCCCGAAAATCACCCAAATTGTCATCGTTCACACTGGTATAGCCCCTTAAGATGCTTATATACATGCGTTTTTCCACGACACTGGAATGACGCGTCGCCTCTCCCACATCCATTTTGCTTGATGTATATATTTCATACTTTTACACATACACACACACACACGTGGGTGTGTGTGTGTGTATGGGAGTACATTCGCGCGAGTGTCCGAGATAGAATCAGTAGCTGGAGCTAGTTAGCTGATAGGATCGCCGAGCCGCGATGCGAGGGTACCAACGGTCGGAGGGCGGCGCGGGGGCGGTAGAAGGGGGTGTCTACATACACATACGTACACATATATGTACATTGGAAGGAGAGAAGGTGCATTAGCGTGAGCTCTAGTGCGAGACTGAGTGAGACGAGGCTGGTTACGCGGGTGGGGCGAGGGGGGAGGAAAAGAGGAAGGGGGAGAGGAAGCGAAAGAGCGCGGAGAGCGATCGCTGATAAAGGCAGCCCGCGCGGCCCGATAACGCTTCCTTATCTATACCAATCCAGTGGCGCCGCCGCAACTCTTCAACGCTCTAAGGAGACTTCGCGTACAGTCGGATGAAGCGACTCTTTTGGACACGTAGCACTGGCCCTGACGAAATTCTCTTTACAAATTCATCGGGTCGACGAACTAATCGCGCTTTTTTGAAAAATTCGTCTACTTGAAATTATAAAAAAAAGAACACGATTTCAATCTCCGAACTGCAGAGACTTATTGACGGATAAAAGAGAACTGGAGGGACGGTGTTGAAGTTTGCGTGGGGCCGGGTTGAAATTCCGAACTTTGGATGCTTCGACGGTTTAAAATTTGGAATTTTAATATTCCGAAATTCAAGATGGGGCCGGGTTGAAATTCCGAACTTAGAATTATCCGAACGCTCAAAACTCCGAAAGATCAAAATTCCGAAAATCTGAACACCGTCAAAATAATTCGGCTATGGAAGTTTTTAAAGTTTCAACATTTTCAATAAAGCGATGAATTATTTCAAGAATTTTTTTTATCAAGAGGTTAGGCCACTCTGGAATTTTCGAAAAATGGATTTTTTTTAATGGTCCCCTAGGACCTCCAAAATGATGTCCCAAAAGGTGATGGCCGGGAAAAATCTCTAAGTAATCGGTTTTCGAATCTTCGTACAAGACCGCCTGGTCCGCAGCGAGCTACTCAAAACTTCAAACGCGTTTATCTCAAAACTGCATTTTTTAAGTCGGCCGGAAACATAAGTCGGACAATTTTCAACCGATTCACTTGAAATGTTGAAAATATCTTGAAAAATACATTGTCTATGGATGTACATAGGATATTTTTAATATTGCATAGTTCATTTATTATTAACAATTATCTGACAATTTTTTAGGCAAATTTTTCACTTTCTACTTCAGAAGTGCGTTATTTGGCCAAAAATCAATATATCGAAAAAATCCTACGTACTTCTATAGCAGTTATTATATATAATCGAAAAAAAATGATTGGCAAATTATAATTAAAAAATTACAGGAGCTGATTGTCCGGCCGTGGACCCTGGAAGAACGGATACGTCATCGCAAAAACGCTGCACAGCCGCCATTTTGAAATTAGTCGCTTCAAAAAAATTATTGTATACAGTCACTGATATGTATGATAAACACCCTTTTTGTAATCTCGATTTGTTTTATCGTTTTTCTGAAAAAAAAAATCCCCACAAAGCCTATTTTTCGTCCTCTAGAGTGGCCTAAGGCCTTAAGAAGTGATTTTGCGTCAGTTTGAAATTTTTCTAGACAATGTTATACGTTCTGCATCATTTACAGTCAACTGTGTAGACTTTCGCCGGTATCATTTTGGCATGGGGGCCGGGTTGAAATTCCGAACTTTGAATGCACCGGCGGTTTAAGATTCCTAATTTTAATGTTCCGAAATTACAAGGTTCGTCGAGATCATGCAAGCGAAAGTCTACACAGTTGACTGGAAATGTTGCAGAACGTATAATTTTTCTAGACAAATTGCAAAATTGACCTAAAATCGCTTCTTAATGAAAACAATTCTCGAAATAGTTCGTCGATTTATTGAAAATTTTGGAACTTTTAAAACTTCCATAGCCGAATTATTTTGAGGGGTTCAGATTTTCGGAGTTTTGGTCTCTCGTGCAGAATTCTTTCGGAGTTTTGATCTTTCGGGGTAGTATTCTTTCGGAGTTTTAAGCATTCCGATAATTCTAAGTTGTTGAAAAAGAACATCATTTTTGAAAATTTGCTGTTTCTCATGATTTTTTTTAAGAAAAGATTTTCTCACCATTTTTGAGACTTTGGGTATGTTATATTACTACTTGTGGCTATTACATTGTATTTTTCAAAATGATTAATCATCAAACATTGCGGAGGTATAGCACGGTCTTCTAAACTGCATCTTCAAGACTGGCGTGACGTATAGCTGAAAAACTAATCGACCGGTTTCGATCAAATTTGGTATGAATCTTTCTAATCTTATTGTCTAAAACATGACGCTAAATTTTATTGACGTAAAAAAAAGTATTTTTCCGTGCAAAATATAGCCATTTTTTCGGACAATTCAATCTTTTCGTTTCAGAGCGTAGCATTTCATCGATTTTCAACATTTCTCACCTTTTTTTGGTTCACATTCGGCGTTTGAGTGTTAATAAAAGAAAAATCATTATTGGCATCAGATTAAACGGCCAGTCAACGCTAAAAATTTCGAAAAATCGAAAGCAAGCAAGACTTGAAGAAATCGACGATGATGAGCAATCAGAAGGGATTTTGTACGGTGCAGGAATTGCCGATTGAGTTTAGGTAAGAGTTTTTCATAGTGTAAACTGACAAACGCGTTTTTCTCGAAACAACGTTTTCAAAATCTAGCTCCATCGTATCTCTAAAACTAATAAACCGATTCTCTTGAAATTTGAACCACATATTGTAAACATGATGCGCAACAAGATGACCCTCGATGGTTTTAAAATTTCGATTTTTACTCTTTTTTTTGCGAAAAACTGCGAAAAAAACGCGTTTTTAAACTTTTTTCGTTTTTCGTCTGCCATTTTTTGATAAAACTTTATATCCAAGGGTCATTTTGTAGCTGGTATCATACTGAATCTAATGGACGTTGATTTTTTTGTTTCAGACACGCCGTTACCGAGTTGTGATAGAGCTACCTAGCCCATCTATTTTTGAGACATTTCGTTAAACTATAGTTTTTGTACTTAAAAATAAAAACAAATTAATTTAAAAATTTTAAATGTATTTCAAGTCTTTATTTATCAAGCCCAAAAAGTTTGATAAAATTCTCAAAAAAAAATCGCGAAAATAGCCTTTTTTCGTGGCTCCAAAGTGGACTGGCCCCTTAATCTCGCCGACGCTACGTGTCACACCGTCTGACAACATTCGCCGCAACGCGTAAGCAGTAACGAAACATACCCTAAATGTAAAATATGGTGCAGAAATCTTTCCTCTAAAAAAATATCAAGAAAATCAGCCATTTTTTCCTCGCCTGAAGGTATTTCCCCCCTCAGAAGCGGCGAAAATTCTGCCGGAGTCCACGAGGCAGGGAAGGAGCGCGAGCTTGAAAGCTTCGATCACGACTGTACCACCGAACGTTTCTCAACCGAAGTTCCTCATGTTGGCTGTTCCGACTTCGATGTATATCGTCGCGGGACGAGGCCCACACACACGCACACACACACACGTACCCACAGTCGGCCCCGCAAAGATTTCGCGTATTCCGGCTCTCATATACATATATGTATATTCAGGCATCTTCTTACCCCATTCCTTCTTAGTGATCTCGCGATCTTGGTCTTGAGATTCGTCTTTCCACGCACACACACGCACACAACGCACACACACACACACACACACACACACACACACACACACGCGCGCGCACACACACACACACGCACGCGCACACACACACACACACGCGCACACACACACACGCGCTCAAATATACGAATAAAATAAAAACTCGCACATGTACCGGATAAACAAGGGCGGGGGAGGAGAGAAAGAGTTGAGAGGGCCAAAGTAGCCGAAGACTTGGCAAACGATTGAAAAACTCATCGGTTTTTCCTGTGTGCGGTTCGTATATAATACGGCGATGGCGAGGCGAGAACCGATAAGACGTGAAAAAGATTGAGTGGGAGGCACAGATGGAACAAAGAAGGGGTAAAGAGAGAGAGAGAGAATAAAACTGGTCTGGAGATAAGAAACAGTCGAAGAAAAGAGAGCGAGATAGGGAGAAAGGGAGCGAATTAAAAAGGAAAAGAAAAGATCGAGAGAAAAAGAGAGTGACACGGTCGAGATATCAATCCCAACGCGGAGTCAGAGAGTTCCGAGAACTGTTTGAGAGCACGCTATACACGAGCTATATATATATATATATATATATATATATATGCACATTCGATAAACTCTCTGAATGGTATCATTATTGCAGACACTGCTAATTATCATGATATTCGTACGTAAGCGGAAAAAACGAGCCCAGAGACAGGGGAGGCGGGGGCGAGAGAGAGAGAGAGAGAGAGAGAGAGAGAAAAAAGCAGAAATAAAAAAACACGCACACTTTTCAGCGTGCGGCGACAATAATCTCTGAATCGCGATACGCGCGTGTACATGCGCATGTACAATCACATCTTTCTGAAAGCACCCGGGACGGTTTTTTTGCTAGTACTATATATCCTTCTTGGGCTAAGTTTGATACGCGTATAGGCAGTCGAAAGCAACCCACTTGTCTTTGAGTCAATTTACAAATGATTACCGTATCAATAAAGATTTTGATAATTCTTTGGTGCGTTGAAATAATTTTTCAGTCCGTCAGCGGAATAAGTCCAGGGGCGATTCATTTCATTCGTGTGAAAAAAAAACAAGAGTCCGGTGTACGTGCGTGTTCGGAGAGCAAAAAAATCCCGAGTTGAGGAGCAACGTTTTGCGTACGAGGGAGAAACGGAGAAAGAGAAAGAGAGAGAGAGAGAGAGAATAAAATGAAAAATTCACTTATCAGTTCAATATCAATGTACATAAAGTGGGACACAAGCCAACATTTATATATATATATATATATATATATATATATATATATATATACAGGGTGTTAGGAAGGTCGATGCAAAGCCTTAAGGGGGTGACAGGTCACCTCGTTACGAACATATCTAACCTAGGTTACCTTACTCCAAAGTCTAAGGATTTCGAGTTATCATGGTAAGTATGATTGTTTAAAAATTTCCCAAAGTTAGGTACTAACTCGTTCATGATCTTCAAACAGACAATAATTGGTAACTAAACTTTATTTGCGTCTTAGCTTAATGTGTATTCAATCGAAAAACACCAACACAATTATCTGTATCTACACAAACAACTAAATGGGACGTGTCGAATAATTTAAAACTTGTCAAAAAATAAAAATACCTCTCATGTCAATGCTATTTGAAAAAAATAGCATTAACGGAAGAGATAAACGAGTTGGTAGCTAAATTTTGGGAGATTTTCCAAAAATCATACTTACCATGATAACTCGAAATCCTTAGACTTTGGACTAAGGACACTTCGGTTAGATATGTTCTTAACGAGGTGACCTATCACCCCCTTAAGGGGTTACCCCCACTTGCGATTTTGAAAAAATCGATTTTTTTTTATTGCATTTTTTTGAAGTATAAGTATAAGAAAATTTCAAGTCGATCCGAACAAAATTGACTGAGATATGAGCGTTAAAAGAGAAGAATCCGCGTTGAAAGAGCGTTGAAAGAGAAACTTTAAACGCGTTTTTCTCAAAATGGCATTTCTGAAGTCGGTGATCAAGATTACTCGAACACTAATGAACCGATCTTCTTGAAATTTTGCAGGCTTATTTAATACATAAAAATGTAGTCTTTAATCGTTCGATTTTTTTTCGAAAAAAAAATGGCCGTTTTATAGCCAAAAAACGGCCGTTTTTTTCGTTAAAATCGAACCATTAACTTTGACTGTCCGCCATTTTGTGAAAAATGAATATTTTTTAAAATCCTTCGATTAAAGACTAGTTTATACTTATATTTGACTAAATCCATCCGCATTTTTTTTCAGATGATCCACTTCGCCGCAATGTTGGTCACCGCAAACCGTGTATATAAAAACATTATTTCATTGACGGCCATTTGCCACTAAACAATGTAATATTTTTCAATAAAAAAATTACTGAAAGTTCTTCAAGATGTGTTCTTTAAGATGGTATATTGATCGATTAAAAAAGTTTTGTAGTTTTCTTTAAAAAAATTCATGAAAAAGGCCTTTTTTTTGCGCTGCAAGTGGGGGTAACGCCTTAAGGCTTTGCATCGACCTTCCTAGCACCCTGTGTGTGTGTGTATATATATATATATATATATATATATATATATATATATATATATATATATATATATATGTATGTATGTACATACATGTATGTGCATACATAATACACACACACACCTATATATATTTATATGTATATATTATATTTTTTTAAATCGCGCGAGGGGGTCTTTGAGGTGGAAGGACGAGAGAACGGAGAGGAGTGAGCGGGGGTGGGGAAAGAGCGAGGAGAGAGAAGATTCTACGAAAGATAGGGGAATAGGATGCCAGATTACCGTGAGAGATTAGATCACAGCCGGTGATAATAAAAGCGCGCTGCTGTACTCTCGCGACTGCGCCCACTTCTCTCTCTCTCTCTCTCTCTCTCTCTCTCTCTCTCTCTCTCTCTCTCTCACACTGTCTGTCTCTTTCCCATCATTCATGCCTTTCCGCTCGTGCTTCTGCTTTTTTCTCCTTTCTCGCTCTCTGTCGTGTAAACGCGTATACAGATCGACGGTAAAAAAAACATAAGGGGGTGATCGAACGTCACTCGGCGTATCGAATATTTCCATTTACGCCCTTTCGAGTCTCACACGATCGATGTACACGTACTCAGGACGCTCGGTGTAAAATCGACAAGCTCGTCGTTTTTCCTCTTATTGTACTTTTCGCGACGAAGCAAAAAAAAAATTGCAGAGCAAAATTGTGCACTGTTATGATTCTGTTTGAAAAAAAGTGCGTCGTTTTTTGGTAAGTATTCTGAATGAGGATGCCACCGCGTGTTGAAATGACTTTTGACGTATGGTGGAAAGAACGACATCGTTTCGGATGCACTGCGATGAATTTGCACCCTCGCTGAATGTTAACAAAATGTATTGATTGAAGATTGGTTTCAAATTGATGATGAAAAAGGGAGTTTGCTTCACGCGGCTAGTTGGGCTAGTGATGTTTTTAAAAAAACAATAAACGAATGCAAAATTTGATTGGGTCAGAATATCCGGAAGTCCAATTTCTATAAGCAAATATCCATAAGTAAATAAATAATTCGAATATCCGTCCATAAATGAGTCGAATATCCATAAGTGAATATCCATAAGTCGCATGTCTATAAGTGCCAATGTCTATAAGTGAATATCCATAAGTGAGTATGGTATATAACCCAAACGAACCCAAACAAACTTCAACTTTTACCGATTTTATTTAAAAAAAAATTAAATGCTCATATTTTCACTCTTCCGCCATTTCCGGCGCTCATTTATACTCTATACTTACCTTCAATACTCACTTTTCCTCTACCTCCCGTCATTTCTGGCGCTTATTTCTACTCTATACTCACCAATGGATATTCATAATTATGAATATTCGTACTTATGGATATTCGTACTTAAGTGAGTACTTATGTAAGTATTCGTACTTATGTAAGTAAGTAGATATTCATACTTATGGATATTCGACGACAGTGCTAAATTTCGTTGCAGTTAATCGAGAAACGTGTTCTTCGCAACATATATCAAGGTCAATCTGATACGAGGTGGGAACCATGGTGCTGAAGTTTGCATCGTTGAAGTGCAACGAAAATTCTTCTCCATTTCTGTATTATTATTATTATCTAAAATCGTTTTTTCGCCGCTTTTAGTTACAGAATTTCAATAAAGATCCTCAAGAATATTTCAGTCGTTTTCGTAATCTGAGGTGCCAAAAAAAAAAAATCATCGATGCGAAGAAGCTATATTTCCGCTGCAGTGCAACGATACAAACTTCAATACCATGTGGGAAACCTTCTCCGTTCGGAATATTTACTCGATTTTTATCGAGTTTTTGTTTTCACGCCCACTCGTTTGCTCGTTCTTCCGAAATAACGTTGACGCCCAAATTCAGAACTCTCCGTTTACGTGCTCACGTCTGTGTACGTGGCTATACGTGTAGACGTATAAATATATAATGTACAGATGTCGGTCAGATATCGGTCGCAATATAATCGTATCGCAAAACTTATGCGATACGTTCGTGGTCATTGGCGCACGTAGAGACACACACGCGATCGTCTCAGCAGCACGTACTCGTAGCGCGATTTGTATATACGTACATATGCACCTTTGGCCAAAAGTATAAAGCACCCTGTAATTTTTCTATCCGGATAAAAAATCGAATAGCTCGGCGAAAAAAGAATCGTACACCAATTAACGAAACGGCGTTTTGAAGACGATAAAAACATCTTTGTTTCAAACTAAGGGCGAAAAATTAATGAGGGAAATCGTCGACTATCAACCATAACTAGCGATACGAAGAAATTTTGGAAAAAAAATCTAGAAAAAAATGTAGTGACTCCAAAATAACAAAATACAACTTTTTACTCCTTAGAGGAAATATTCCAAACTTCAGCGTTTTTTTTGTTACGCCGCGCGATGCCGGCTTTTCGGAAACCTTGCCGTTTTTTTAAGAAAAAAAACTAAATTACTCTGTGAAAAAAAATCGCAATTTTTTTTAATGAAGCTAAAGCTAACGGTTTACTTTACAAAGATTGTATTACTAAACGGTGAGATTACTATTTTTCTAAGTCCGGCAAGCGATTTTACAGAAAAAGGTGCTTTTTGACCCGGTTAAAAAAAAATACTCTTGGTTATTCGTTTTATCAGAATTTTGTGCCGAATTTTCATATAAACCAATTCGAACATCTGACTTTGATAGCCTGCGGTGTAAAAAAAATGTACTGCCCATGTCGTGCCAATTACGTTAAAAAGTTGCTTACTTATTGTCGATTCGTATTATTTGTAGAAATGGTATGCGAAAAACCAACAGCGGATTATTTTCTTTTCCAAAAAATAACATGAACCCAAAAATCTCAAACACCATGGGATTTTTAAATTAAACTGAACTTTAATTAAACTGAAGTTCCAACATATAATAGGACATGATCTGACCTATCGACAGTTGCAGGATTTTCCATTCATAACAGAACGGAATTTGTCCAGAACGGAACAGAACGAGTCTTGTTTTATTTTTAATTCTTTCCTCTTTATTTCTACTTTTCCTTCTCCTCTTATCGGATAACGCAACTCTCCGAGTAAAACGCGCGCGGGGGATAGGGGGCGGATACGTGCTTCAAAAAACCTAGGAATCAAATGTCAAATGAGATTGATGTTTGCATCGTTGGAATACAATGAAAACTATAATTTTTCAATTGCTTAAATTTCTTGTAGCTAATCTTCATTCCGAGAATCAGTAAATCATTTTTTATCTCGCTTATTCAGCGATCTAGAATTAAAGTCTGAACCAAAATATTTTGAGTTATAATCAAAATGAGGAAATGAAAATATGAAAATGCATTTTTGTTGCATTTCAACGATGCAAACGTCAATACCATAATGGCAAGTATAGCCGTGGACGTCGAAGACTCCATGATATCGAAGTTTGCATAGTTGAAACCCAACGAACGTAACACAAATTTTTATTCGGCAAGCCTCCAATACTGACATCACTCAAACTCTTTCCAAGTTCCTTGTTACAGATCTACAGCCCAAATTGATACGAAAAGATTTTGGATGATGTAGAAAATGATGAAATGAGGGGAAAAAACGTTCGTTTTTTGGCCCATTGAGTATACTAAAATTAATGAAACCTTTTCGAGGATCAGTATTTTAAATCTATAATCAAAACCTGCAAAATAACATTTCTGATAATAATAAGAATAAATAAATGAAGAAAATCCAGAAGAATTTTTGTTGCATTCCAACGCTGCAAACTTTAGCAGCATCGTGAAGGTCAAGCGCAGGCGACTTTCTTTCTATTTTTTCTCTTTGCTCAAATCGATCAATCGGTGAGTTTCCCGCACTTTCTTGGGAAAAAAAATTGTGCACTTAACGAGCAGACATATCTGCTGCAGTTCAAATTACGGACTGTAATAGCGATATATATGGGTGGCACAATTTTGAGCTCGATTTTTTTCCCTTTTTTCACCATTCAATTATCTTCTTTAAAGACAAAAAAATATCGCCAAAGCTGCGAGCGGTCAAAAAATATATGGCTGTCGCTGAAGCCTCCAAAACATTCGAATTTTTATGAAGAAAAAACGTTTTTGTTTCGTCCACTTCTCACGCATAAATTATACGCTTTATAATTTTTAAATTAACCTCGCGGACTAAGTTTTTTATGGCGACACAAGTTGGCGTTATTTTTATAGTGGCTACCAAAAAAGCTTTTTCCAAGGTTATTCTCATTATTGGGCGAATTTTCAGCGTTTTACTCTTAAAATATAGGGATTCTTTTTTACCACGATATGATTTATTTTTGTTTTTTTTTCTTTCTACAGGGAATCATCATTGAAATATTGAATTTTTGAAATTTCGATTTTCTTTTCTTTAGTTACAAAAAATTAATTATCCTCGGTCCACTCTCAAACTATGATTACAATACTTGTTTTTAGTACTAGATTTGATGAAAAACAAATTCAGAATTTCAAACCTGGTCGAAATTCATTTTTACTCAAAAGTTATGGGGAAAAAGTTATTTTATGTGGTAAACCAAGTGATAAAAATCTGTGAAAAACCTCTTCTTTTGGACCGAAACAGGCCCGAAAAAAATTCGTCAACCGAATCCGAGGGGGTCAGGCCGATGACCACGTCAGTTGACCTGGAGTGCCCCATATATATAGACAATGTATGAGTGTGGAAAAGGATATTAAAACGAGGAGGCGCGAGAATGAGTGACGTGGCTTCTCCGATGCGTATATACGATACGTGTTCGCAACACCGAGACTGTCCTCATATCCTCTCATTCCCGGCTCGTCGTGGCCCAAAGAGTGTGCAGCCACATATGCGGCTGCGATACGAAACCAGTAGTACGTAAACGAGTAGGTACAGAAAGCGCCGCAATTATTGCTGAAACTAAAAGACCATCGAGGGGTACCAAATGATGGGATCAAGAGTAATGTTTGCCATCGTCACTACGATCATATCGACCGACAGCAAAATTGATCGAAACAACCGGACAATATTGAAACGAGCAAAATTCCGCTCATTATCACGAGTACTCTCGTTTCGAGTGCAAGTTTCCCGCAAAAAAATAAAATAAACATATGGCGCGGAGGATTCGCGACGGAACGAGTCGGGGATTGAGACAGAGAAAAAAAATAGCGAGCGGAAGGAGCAGCGGGAATTGAACAAAAAAGGACAGCGGCATTGCTGCGGTAAAGAATAATAAAAAATAAAAGAAAGAGAAGGACGGAGAGTCACAGCCGATCGTTATCAGCACTTTCCTGTGTCCTGCCACGTTCTCAGAAGAACATTCAAGAGCTGTATGAGGAAATTCTGTCCATGAATAATTCATTTGTGTCGCCAAACGACCAAGGAACAGAGAGAGAAGGGGGGGAGAGGGAGAGAGAGAGAGAGAGAGAGAGAGAGAGAGAGAGAGAGAGAGAGAGAGAGAGAAAGACGGGTCCTCAAAGACGAGAGATCGCAAAAGAAAGAGGACAACGTTTCATATCAGTGCCATTTTCGGATACCTCGTACAAATTTCTCAGTACTCTCTAAAAGAAATCCGCAATGATCTCTTGCCATTTTTCTCTCTCTCTGTCTCTCCTTTTTCTTCTTCTTTTTTGGTTGGTACAGAGACATTTTAATTCGAAGGAATAGTTGCACGCACTCTCGTCGAACATTGCAGGGAGTGACAGAAACGTCAATATATGCCTGGCGCCGAGAGGGATGCACGTTTCTCAGGTTTTAAGCGAAGGCACTCGCGAGAGCACACACACACACACATAATATGACAATACATACGCGGCCACGTAGAGCTCGCAATTTCTTCTCTCCGCAAGCGAATTCCGCACTCGTATACGAATCGTGCGAACGTCGCGAACTCGTGACGATGATGCGAATGACAGAAAAACTCGACCGTCGGCGATCAAACGCGACCACGCGATTCGATGCATACGGGTGTACACGCGGTCAGTCGTGTACTACTCCAGAAATCAACGCCACGAATGTGCACGAGAGAAGATCGAGCCGTGTGAGAATCCCTTGAAATGAGAAAAAGTGGGGACATATGGGAGCGCGACAGAACTGAGAGGAAAAGGATCTGTTCGCGTATGAATAAACAGCGGACTTTTATTTAGCAAGAATAAATATATTAAGCCGAACAAGGGAGGGCGGACCCTGTTGAGAAAAAAATAGTGGATCGGTAGGAACCCATGGTGTTGACGTCTGCATCGCAATGCAACGAACATTCTTCTTTGTTTTTTCATTCTCTATTTTCAGTGCTATCTAGACCCGATTTCCTGAGCTTACGCTTTGGAACCTTAAGAAGGATCTTCGACAATGTTCCAGTGATTTTTGTAGCCTGAATGGGCCAAACAAAAAATTGGGTAATAAAGGGTGTCTCAAAATGACCTGACGTTTGCATATGCAAATCGAAGGATCTGCATATGCATGCTTACAAGTTCCAATTCACAGAAGAACCGTAGCCAGCAGACCTACATTAGCCAATTGGATATTGGAGCATCAACAAGTCAATGGTGATTTTTCGAAGAAAATCATCTCCAGCGATGAGGCGCATTTTCAACTCAGTGGCTACGTAAATAAACAAAACTGTCGAATTTGGGGGACCAAAAGTCCACAAGTGATTCAACAGCTTTCCATGCATCCACCACGTGTCACTGTTTGGTGCGGATTGTTGGTTGGAGGAGTGATTGGGCCGTACTTTTTCGAGAATGCTGCTGAAAATACGGTTAACGTCAATGGTGTTTGTTATCGTGACATAATAACCAACTTTTTATGGAATCAATTGAATGCCATGGACTAGGAAGACATATTCTTTCAACAAGATGGCGCAACCTGCCACATTGCGGGCGAAACAATGCAGCTATTGCAGACGAAGTTTCATGGCCGTGTTATCTCCCGCAACGGCGATGTGAATTGGCCACCAAGATCGTGCGATTTGACGCCATTGGACTTCTTTCTTTGGGATTTTCTGAACGGAAAAGTGTATGCCCAATGACCCACAGACCATTCCGGAGCTCAAGGAAGCAATTGGACGCACCAGTGATGAAACAGTCCGCAATTATGCCGAAATGTTATTGAAAATTTCGTCAAAAGAGTGAACGTTTGGAAACAGGGGCGTGCCGACCATTTATCGGATATTGTGTTCCACACATAACCTCCATGTTTGTACCTTATATTGAAATAAAAATATTTGTAATTTTCAAATAAATAAAACGTTTTATTAATAATATAATTTTTTTATTAATAAAATTAATTGCGCAACTGCGCAATGAAACGAGTCATTCGTTTTGCCCACGACTCGTTTCATTGCGCAGTTGCGCGTTGCGCATCATTATGCACATGCGCACTTGTTCGTACCAAAATGATGAGACCCAACGAACACGACCAGAGATACATATGCCTGAATACGCGCATGCGTAGACACACGTGTATACCCGAACACATACATGCCTAAGCATACACCAACACACGTATACTAGTGCCTATACGTATGCCCAAGATCTATTTCTTCCACTTTGGAGAGTTGCTGGAGCTGCAGGGGCAAGTTTGAAGCGAATGCGAAAGGTTCGCTGGGTGGAGATAATGGAAAGGCCATTGGAAAAGTAGGCCTCTACGGTGAACGCGCGTTCCTACCTAGTCCAACGCATGACGGTTACTGAAAACTATCAGACCCGCTCTTTCGAATGCGACCACCCCCACCCTCGTTTCGTCGAAACAGCCAAATGCGCGATAGGTCCAAACCCAATCAAAAGAGGAGCTGCAACGACTTCAGCTAGATTAGGTAGGAGTATAAGGGCCTATGCAGGAGGTAAGCAGCAAAGGAAGAGCATGATAGGACCCATAGTAGGACTTGTTGCAGCAAAAGAGGAGCTGCAACGACTTCAGCTAGGTTAGGTAGGAGTATAAGGCCCTATGCAGGAGGTAAGCAGCAAAGGAAGAGCATGCTAGGAGCCTATAGTAGGACTTCTAGCAGTAAACAGGCTCAAGTGAGGCTGACATAGGATCAAAGGCCTTTAAAATAGGCTGAAAATGTCGACTCGGGTATATACTTTGTTTAGAAAATTCAACGTACATATTGCGATGAGATCTATCAATAATCGTATCGGATTCTTTCCGATGATTCCAATAGGGAATCCCGATCAGAATCCAATGTAGGATCGTGACGTTTTGTTATAGGGAGCCAATGCGGCACCCCATTGGACCCTATCAGGAAGTAGGGACAAGTATGGGAATCCAATTGGATCTCCAACTTTTGTACGGGAAATTGACGAACTGGTTTATTCGAAGTATTAGCCATTGGAAGAGATAACCCTGGCCCATATTTCAACCAACAATCAGATTTCACGCAGGATGAATTCAGATACTCTATAGGCAATTCAGTCATCTAGCTATTTTTCGACTCCTTCGTAAGAGGTGATGGGCCGAGTCGTAACTGGTGAGTATATCGACCGGAAGAAATGGGAATCGTAGGGAGTGATGTCCGGGGGATATGGCAGGTGGGGTAGAATTTCCCCCATCACTCCTTCTGAGTACTTCTCAACCGGTTGAACAACATGCGGCCTGGCGTTGTCGTACTGCAAAATCAACTTGTCATGGCCATTCTCCCATTCCCTCTTCTCGTGCAAAGCTCGCTTCAAACGCATCACTTGCAGTCGATAACAGTCCTCAGTGATGGTAGCCTACGGTTTCAGCAGCTCTTAACACACGACACCCTTCTTTTGGCTGGTTTTCCACCGTTCTTGTTGTCCATAGAGAAATCACCACTTTGGAAGCGGCGAAAGAACTCTTTGCACGTTTTACTAGATGAAGGTGGGTTTGAAGTTTGCATCGTTGGAATGCAACAAAATTCTTTTTAACCTCTTACTTCCATTATTGTCAAAAACAATATTTTGCAAATTTGTTGTAGATCGCTGAATAAAAATCGTAAAAATTGTTTGCGTCCTTTTCGTAGCTTGAATCTGCCTTATAAAATTTGGGAAATCAAAACAAAACCATTTTCGTGGCATTCCAACGATGCAAATTTTAACGTCATAGATGGAGCATATTCAGCATATACATTCTCCAGCGAACCATGAGTTTCCACGATTTCTTTGTCAGGAAATGATTGAGCTTCCCCCAAATATGACTTCATTGGAAGAAAACTTGCCATTGTAAACACAATTTAAATGAATGACGTTAACGCGTCGCATAAATGTCACCTACGGTGTTTCAGCAGGACTTTATGGACTTGCCGTCATGTGTATTGACAACTTTTTATTCGAGAAAATAGTGTACCAACGCCATCTATTGGCAGCGGACGGTTTCATATACAACGATCAATGACATCAATCGGGAATCCAAAGATATCCGCTGTGCATCAATCACGGTCTGCTCATAAATACATCGACATTCATATTGAGTCACGACTGGGGGGGGACTGGGACTGGAAGTTACAGGGGTAGAAAGTTACAGCGGAAATTGGCGATCAAGGAGTGAAGCTACAGAAATGTTAGAAAGGGAGTAATGATGCGGCAACGTTGCACTTCACGTCACAGGTGCTAGTTGTGTCGAATTTAGCGACAGACGGACAAGTTTTATACTTACACAGCTAATCTGCTATGCCATGATCATAGGGGCCGTTCGCAAATTACGTAACGGAATTGAGGGGGGGGGGGGGTCAAGGTTTGCGTTACGTCACGATTTTAAAACTGGCAGAAAAAGCAAAATTTCTGCATGATCAAGTTTTCAATTTATACCTCGCGTGCAATTTTACAGTTGACAGTTCACAGCATTCTTTACGCAATGTCAATTCAGGGGGAAAGTCACTGTACAAGAACTTGCACAGTAGCTTTCCCACTTCCTCCAAGCAAAATTTGGAGGCATTTTTTTTTACTAATTCTTGAAAGTTGATGTATTGAAAAATATGTTGGCAACATTTTTATTTACAAGTCCGAAAATTGACGGAGTTATAGTCACTTTAGTGAGAACAGGTAGCGCGACCGGATAGTGCCCTCAGTCCCTACAGTTGTGGGATCATTTACAATAGACAAAGACAGGCTCTTATTATTTTATGAACTATCATGAAGATGAAGAACCGTCATATCGCCCGCGACTAGATACTACAATGTAAGTATCTATATTCTAGAAAAAAACATAACTTTATATCAAGAAACACGGAACGAAAACTTTGAACGCGTTTTTCTCGAAACTAGTTTTTTCGACCTTGTCCGAGCAAATACTTAAAAACTTATCAACCGATTTTCAATTTTTTTAAAAACGTCTTTGCAATAGCAGTGACTAAGGCTGTACGTTTCCCCGTTTTTAACATTTGATAATAACTATTTTTAAAGACTGCTTGAACACAGAAAAAGAGCCTTGAAAATAGACAAAAATGTCAAAACTGTCGGCATTTTGTAAAAAAAAATCAAAATAAAAACGGCTGCGCATGACGATAGCTACATTTGTATAGATATCGATAAATTGTTGACTTTTAATTTACAGATAACCTTTTATAAAGATATCGATGCGACAATGAAGAGAATTTTTTTTCACCGTCGAATTGAGGCATATAGCTCGGTTAATTTTCAAGATTTTGTCATAAAATTTGGTATAAAACTAGATGAATATATACTTCATAAAATGAGTATAAACCCGATCCTAACATAATTAGTTATGTCTATGAAAAAGATCGCAATTGTTGACGACAAAGCACCCGTTACGTAACGGAATACGGGGAGGGGGTTCTGGCGTTACGGTCCCGTTACGTGGAGGGAGGGAGGGGGGGGTAAAAAATTGGGAAATGTTGCGTCACGTAATTTGTGTACGCCCCATAGAGTACACTTTCCTATTCTTCAAAAAGTTCCCGAAACAGCAAAATCCAAAAAATGTGTTTCTTTGACCCAACAAATTATAAACTTCCCTCAATTCCTTTATATTAAAATTATATCAAAATGTCTGATTATTCTAAAGACGACTTCCGGTACGTAAATTTGAAAAAAAAACCCAATTTGAATGTCTTTCAATGATTACTACACATACGTATGTACCTGAAAAGTGTACAGTAACAACGTAGTTATTGTTTCGAGATAATCTTGCCTCGGCCGATATGTTCAGAATCAATAGCAGCCACATCGAGTCTTTAATCATTCTCTCATTATTATACAATCTCCATTTGTTAATAGCTAGACTCGAATGTACACAGGTATCTTCGAGTATGTACCGTTATCGAACCATCGCGATATACCACCGAGATCTTTGTACATGTCCCTGTGTATGTCCGTGTGTTAGTATTTTTTCGTATCTCTATGCTTTTCACCTGGCGTATTTTCCCGGTCTGGGGAGCTCGTGTGTCATGGCGTCTTGGCCGATCGTCCTTGACACTGAAACGCGACGTGAAGCGCTTCCGAGTTACCCGTGTAAAATTGTGAAGATATCACAAGATCTTCACTCGTCTCCGACGAGTCTCGATCGCGAGACGAACGTCCGAGACTATGATACGAGAGAAATAAGAGATCGGTGAATAACAGCGTGGATTCGTTCTGTACGTCTCTCAACGGCCCGATAAGATCTTCATAACAGATATTGTATATTAAATCGGGGTTATGAGGTACTCGCGATCGAGTCCGAGAGAGAGACTCTCTCTCTCTCTCTCTCTCTCTCTCTCTCTCTCTCTCTCTCTCTCTCTCTCGTTCTTTCTGATATCAAGAGAAAGTGAGAACACTTGCCTCCCGTTTGTCGCAGACTGCACATATCGGACTCACTATCTTCTTGACATTGAAGAGTCCATCGACGGTGTAGACCCACACACACACTCATATGCATGTATATAGTTACTATCTTTCGTGACGGAAAGGAAGGAACGGGGTAGATACGTGTAACGTTTCTCGACCATGAGCAAAACTTTGCCGGCTCGCGCGTTTTGACATCTGAGATATAACCGGCATGGTTGATACTCTGCGGGTGCAACGATGCGTCACGGGAGGTTCGTGTCCTCACTCTTGTGGTTGGTGAGTCGTAAGAGGTTGCCTCTCTCTTTCGCACGTTCGATGTCCTTCTCTACCCCCGTCTCTCCTTACCTGTCAATCTTCCTGTGCACTTCGACCTGGACTCTTCAGCACGTCGCTCTTTCTCTCTCTTTCTCTATCTCTCCCTATTTCGAACTGTATCGATGACTACATTGAGTAACCCGATTGTATGCATTTTTGGCTGGGGTGCAATCGATCGAGATTTACGGAAGACGCGTGTTGAGGACTCGGTTAGGGGATCTGCATTCGCTTGGATTTTGAAAAATATCGTAGTAGTTGGCCGCAGTTTTGTCGAGGATCCGTCGAAATAAAAGTACAGATGTTTCGTGACTTATCTTCATTTGTAATAAAACTTTCAACATTTAACTTTAAGATAATTTACGAAATTAAAACAAACTCCTATCGGATCAACCTTAAAATTACTTAAAACAACCTTAAACCTTAAATAAACCTTAAACAACTTTAAACATACCTTAAAACAACCTTAAAACGTTAAAATAATTAAAATCACTGTTGGCTATCTCTCCCAGAGTATCCGGGCATTATGCTCTCGGTTTTCTCTTTCGTTTTATGTTTTGATTATTAATTTTTTTTCTCTCGGCCACATCTAGCATATATATAATCGAAATCAGTATAATTTTTGTGTACCCAAAGTTGGCACACTATCCACTGAAGCCAGTCTTCGATGAGACGAGTTTCATAATAAACTTCTCTGCAACATTTGTTGGCATTGTTCTTACATCGTCTGTCTAAGGTCTTCCTAGGTATTTCGTAGGTCCTAGCGGCTGCACGAACCTACAATGCATCATTTTTTACAGCATTAATAGCTGGTTTCAATGATTCTTGCGTCCAGTTCCCTCGTAGAACAATTGCTTTTCTCTTGTACTTATTAGGCATCTAAACCAAATGTAGAAAAAATGAATTATTTAAACCTTTTCAACTGATACTATGGCCATCATACACCGACTGTACGTGGCCATCTTTCATAATCTCCCGGGAGAGATGGCCACATCTAAAATGCAAACAAGTAGAAACAATACATGCGAAATATTGAGGTTATAACAAAGCACTGTTCGTGAACTATTCGAGAAATGCGAAAGTAACCATTACTGTTACAAAATAACATCGCCACAATGTAAAACATGAAAACTTAAAAAAAAATAGCAGTAGACAGAATAATTAACCCTTCGAGTGCACACTGGGTCGTTTTGACCCCAAACATGTTCTGTCATCGATTGTACCGCAAAACGCGGGGCCCCACTTTGAACGAATGTTTTGGCGTTTCATTTTCGTTTTCGTCAAAAAATAAATTGAGAGCCATAAAATATGGATGATTTACTACAAAAAACGTCCCGAAAAAAAAACAAAAAATGCATATTTATCGGAATACAACGATTTGAAAAACGCCTTGGGTCAGATTGACCCAAGATGCACTTATAAGTTGGCGGCAGACGTGAGCACTCGAAGGGTTAGAAAGGATTTTACTTACTTAACATTTTGTTGCCAAACTCTTGCTCGTACACTTATACCCGCGCAGGACGCGAAGCGAATTAAGCAGTAACAGGTGAAATCTTGTGCGCGGTTCTATGAAACATTTTTATTGGCCAACTCCCCCGGAATTACCTTACCCATGTAGAGATTGACCGTTGGGCCTGGGACGGGCCTTCACAGTTAGCCTTACTAGAATATTGGGCCGTGAGTATTTACCAATGAGGTGCCTTTGTAGAAATGATAAGAACGGCCCGCTATCGGCCAACAGGGCCAACAATTGTTGGGCCAATGATTTAATTCATTGTAGCGCCAAAGGTGGTGATTGCACTTGGCCCTATGTGGGTCCTCTTAAAGAGCCTATGTAGAAATTGACCACTGGCTCTATGATGGGCCTTTACAGTTGGTCTATCTAGAATATTGGGCCGTGAGTTTGTTTGGGTGCGTGATAAATATTCATATCGGGCCAAGATTAGCCCGAGATTGGTACTTATGGATACATATTTCCTGGAATAACCTTGAAATAAATTGTGATTTGCGTATATGACAGGTTTCAAAATTGGCATATTTTACTTGCTTATGTTGGTTATTTACAAATGCCAATAATAGGCCAAGACTTGATTACAAAAACTGAACTACAAAATATAGACGATTAATATATGACGTGCCAGTTATTTGCCTATTCTGGCACAATATACAGATAATGAATAACCCAAGGCTTAAATAAAATAAAAGTAGGTATAGTCTGACCCACTTAGCCAATAAAGGGCTTAAATTAATTAAATGTAATTTTCAGTATTTTAGCATTGTTAGTTTTAAAATTGGCAAATTTCGATGAACTATCACGGCTGTTTATTGGTTTTAACAGATGGGCCCGGATAGGTTTTAGTAATGGGCTGATAATGTGCCAGTTCTCAATTTATAACGGAACAATAATGGGCCAATGTTACTAGTGCAATACCTCAGCATCGCCAGTTTAAAAATTGGCAAATATTGTTTATCTTTTATGACTGTTTAATGAATTTAAAAGATGGGCCATGATAGGTTTTAACTATGGGCCGATATTGTGTCGGTTTTCAATTTAGAACGAGACACTAATGAGCCAATGTAATAGCCAGTATTTTAGGATTACCAGCTTTAGGATTCGCAAATTTAGTTTAACTATCACTGCTGTTTATTGGTTTTGAAAGATGGGCCAGGATAATCTTTAGTAATGGGCCGATATTGTGCCGGTTCTCAATTTATAACGGGACAATAATGGGCCAATGTAATTGCTTGTATTTTAGCATTACCAGTTTTTAAATTGGCAAATATAGTTCAACCATCACGGCTGTTTATTGGTTTTAAACGATGGGCCGATATTGTGCCGGTTTTCAATTTATAACGGAACAATATTGGGCCAATGGAATTGTCAGTATTTAGTATCCCCAGTTTTTAAATTGGCAAATTTAGTTCAACTATCACGGCTGTTTATTATTTTTTAAAGATGGGCCAGGATAATCTTTAATAATGGGCCGATATTGTGCCAGTTTTCAGTTTAGAGCAGAACAGGAATGGGCGAATATTATTTCTCTTTTGTTGGCTTATGCGATGGTCCCAATATTGGCCTGATCCTAACATTGGGCAACTCATGGCAACCTCTACATGGAATAAAGTAGTAAAGCAGTAAAATTCCCCGCAAATACGCTTTATTGGCACGAAATTTGACATGTTTAACACTATGGAAAAAAAGTCGTTTAAACTTCGGCAAATAACATATACTGAATTTGGAGTTTGGTTATAAAGGGTGTCTCATAATGACCTGACATCTCAATATATTAATAAAACGTATGATTTATTTGAAAAGTACGAATATTTGTATTTTAATATAAGGTAAAAACATGGAGGTTATGTGTGGAACACAATATCCGATAAATGACACAAACGGCATGGACTTGGAAGACATATTCTTTTAACAAGATGGCGCAACCTGCTACACTGCCGGCGAAACAATGCAGTTAATGTAGACGAAGTTTCATGGTCTTGTTATCTCGCGCCGCAGCGATGTGAATTGGCCACCAAGATGGTGCGATTAGACGCCATTGGACTTCTTTCTTTAGGATTTTCTGAAAGAAAAAGTGCATGCCAATGTTCCACAGACCATTCCAGAGCTCAAGGAAGCAATTAGACGCACCATTAATGAAATGCGTCCGCAATGATGCGAAAACGTTATTGAAAATTTCGTCAGAAGAGTGAACAGGGACGAGGTGGCCGTTTATCGGATATTGCGTTTCGAACATAACCTCCATGTCTGTGCCTCATAATAAAATAACAATATTCGTACTCTTAAGAAAAATGCGTTTTTTGATTAATTAAAATGTCAGTGAATTTTGAGACGCTCCATAGTACTTCTTTATACGTGCGTTACCATCTGAAACTACACGCATGCAGTTCTGGTAGAGCCAACTTTCGGAAAACAGCGAGAATTTATTCATCGTCCTAATACATAGTTTGATAGCCTGGGGTCTTAACTCTCATTTGCAACAAAGATTTTGTACAAATTCCAAATATTTACCGAATCACGACGATTTTTGTGAAGGGTGAGTTCGCCCACGATTTTTTGTTGCTTTCTTCTCGAAAGTATTAGGTGCGCAACAAAGTTCCCGCTGTTTTTCAAGAGATGGCTCCACTAGTGAGTGCTGGTCGATTGTGACATAACCAAAACGTCATGAACCAAGCTTAGACATATGGTAAACAAACCGCTTTGACACATTAGTGATTTTGTTTTTGCGTCGTATACTTTTGGTTGTGTGAAAATGTCTGATTGTGTGCCAAATAATCGTTATTTGCGGGAAGTGTTGCTTTTCTTCTTTCATTCGAAGAAAACGACGGCTGAAGCGCATCGAGAACTCCATAAAGTTTACGGAGATGCTGCTTTAAGTGAAACAACGTGCCGTGATTGGTTCCGTAGCTTCAACGACGGTGATTTCGATGTTGACGACCGTTCACGTAAAGGAAGGCCAAAAACCTTCGAAGACGCTGAATTGGAGGCATTGCTCGATGAGGATCCGTGCCAAACGCAAAAAGAGCTTGCTTTAGCATTAGGAGTTACCCGCCAAGCCATTTCCAAGCGATTGCATGCGTTGGGAATGATTCAAAAACAAGGAACTTGGGCTCCTTATGATTTGAAGCCGAGAGACGTTGAGCGTCGTTTTTTCGCCTGTGAACAACTGCTCCAGCGGCAAAAAAGGAAGGGTTTTCTTCATCGCATCTTTACGGGTGATGAAAAATGGATTCAATACAGCAACCCAAAGAGAACCCATGGGAACTGCCCGGTCATGCTTCTACGTCGTCGGCTCGGCCGAATATTCACGCTGCGAAGGTTTTGCTGTGTATTTGGTGGGACCAGGGCGGGGTTATTTATTATGAGCTGTTGAAACCGAACGAAACCATCACTAGGGAACGGTATCGAACTCAATTGATGCGATTGAGCCGAGCACTGCGCGAAAAGCGGCCACAATACGAGCATAGGTACGAAAAAGTGATTTTACAACATGACAATGCTCGGCCTCACGTTGCCAAACCCGTTAAAACCTACTTAGAAACGCTCAAATGGACAGTCCTACCCCACCCGCCATATTCCCCAGATATTGCGCCGTCCGATTATTACTTGTTCCGTTCGATGGCACATGGTCTGGCTAATCAGCAGTTCCGCTCATATGAAGACATTTCAAAATGGCTTGATTCGTGGATAGCCGCAGAAGACGAACACTTCTACCGTCACGGTATTCGAGCTCTGTCAGAAAGATGGGAAAAAGTTGTCGCTAGCGATGGGCAATATTTTGAATGATTCATTTGTAACCATGTTTCACAATAAAGTGGCATTTTCATCAAAAAACAGCTTACAGAGCATACTTCACGAAAGTGTCTATCGTACTACCAGAAGATACTTTTACTTTAGTTTATTTTATAATGCGTTTATCCATTTGTTAATAACGAACTATCAAAGTCGTTTTCTCCATCGAAATTCGAACTCTTTTATTCAAAGCTTGGCATTTTTGTAATTTTCAAAAGTTTTAAAAAGTATCCGTTTATTGTCATACTAAAAGTAAATTTTTTTCACTGCCGATCACCGTAGTTGCCGGAAGCACCTCCACCGATTGGCTATGCAGCATCGGCGGCTCTTTATTTAAGCAATAATAACTTCAATATTCTGCAATTTTTTCAAGTGAAAAAAACACTCAAACTTACCAAGACTATGGATCAGTCGTGTGTAAAATTTCGACTTACTCATCCCAATACTCTCGGCAGAAAAAAATCTAAAAATCGACCTGTTTTTCGGGCCCTCCGCTCATGCAGGCGTGTATGTGTTTTTTTACGTGTAACCTATCGGCGAATGAATAATACTTGAGCGGTATTTATTTGTCGATTGATTGCGTGCAAAATATATTCGTGATTTTGGTTGGTCAATGTGTTTGGCTCGGTTTCAGTGTGAAAGACGGGAGGGCAGATGAGAGGAGAATGAGCGATAGGGATAGAGGGAGAGAACGAGAGAGTGCGGAATGGAAAAAGAGATAAAGGGAGAAAGAGAGAGAGTCGGAGAGATTAGCGAACCTGGAGGAGAACCAGACGTCGTATAACGCCGTGTCCGTATATACATATCTCGACGTATTAATGCGATATGCGCTTGCTCTCTTGATATCTCGATATAGAGTCGCCAGCAGCAGCGTCGGGAATGAAAAACAGGCGAGAAGCATATCGGTGAGGGTGTGTTTGTCTGTGTATATAAACATTCCACGCTACTTGAAAACCTCAAAAATAATAAAAACAAAAAAAAATCTGTAAATTTCGTTGCACAAGACATTGTTCTGCTAATGTTTCGGGCCGATTTGATCTGAATTAACGATAACGTATTGGTGCTTATATTCGCCGTAGTGAACACTTGTGAAAAATGAAATCACAAAAAAAACGCCTCCCACGTGGGAATATTTAAACGCGGCGTCGTAAAAAGCTTAAGGGTTTAGCCTACTGAGAAAATGTCATGAAATCTTTACACTCTGAACACTGAAATTTGGTACACTCGTTGAGTGTAATAGTAGTTTAGTCTTGAGTGACGATTTTCTACCCAATATTTTTTTCATTATTTATTAACAATAATGATGTAATTTTTCCTGTCAAAATCGAGAAAATAATTCAGTTTTTTTTTCTCGATAATCGAAACACGATCACAAAAAAAGCTCTGTCAAGTCTTCGTCAATATTGTCTATTTTGAGATAAAAAAAAAAGACTTTTGTTATGTTTCAGATAAACCGGATGACCAAAATCAAGTACACAGCCCCTCACATTCAAAGGTCCTTCACGAAATTGTTTATAACTTCTTTACTTACTAACATTTTTAAATGAAATCTGGTACACAACTTTTTCAATGTACATACAAATAAATACCCAAACGATTTTTCAATTATCTCACATATCGCTTCAAAATTAATATTTTAAAACAACCCCGATTTTGGCCCGTCACAGTAGCCTAACCCCTCAATAGACGGATGATCCGACAAGCGCACTCGACTCGTCCTCTATCTCGGTACCTTTTCATCCACCGCATTTCAAACCACGGTAAATTTGGCTGTTTTACATTTATCGTCGTTCTTTTGCAAAGGCATTCGCGTAGATAAAATAGTGAAGAGAAACAAGCAGGAGGCGGACGAACGTTTGGCGTGTACGGTTCACCCTGTCTCGTTGACATTTGATAACAGATCTGCGGCCAACCGCTGAGTCAAGTGATAACATCTGATTACTCCGGTCTGAATTGCTACCAGCACTTTGTGAATTTCTGTTCGTACAACTTTCATACAGATACATGTGTACGTGTGCATATGTAAAAAGGCGATTTCGAAGACATCCGGCTTCGAGGATCGTCCTCGTAACGTCACACATCGATAGCCAACACTACACGAATACAAGGGATTCAAAATGTTCATTCCCCATGTACAAATGTGACGTGTGCTGCTGCTTCACGTTCTCAGTCATTACGCGCCTCTCTCACTCGCTTGTTCGCCCTTTTTCCTCTCGCGCTCTCTTTCCCTTTCGCTATTTCGTTGTCCCGCAAAAACACCTCGGAACAAAAAAATAATTAAAAAATGTATCCAACGTTCCGCGAGAGTAAAAGAGGCGCCTGGTTCTCGCTATCTCATCCTGACGTTTTCACTGTGTGATTGTGTGAGTGTGTGTTGGAAGGAGAGGAAAAGAGAGGAGTATCTCCGGAGAAATAAATTGTCCGAGAATTATTTCATTTTTCATACGTACGAGCACACACGTATACACATGTGTTTTCTCCTCCCTTACAGCCACCGTCCGTTCTCGTTATCGCGTGCTCTCCTCTAAAGTCCTGGTTACAGGTGATTTTCGACGAGTGATAAGGAATTTTTTCTTCATCATTCGATAAATTCGCACGCACGCACGCACACGCACACACACACACACACACACACACGCACACACGCACGCACACACACGCACGCACACGCACGCACGCACGCACGCATGCACGCACACATGAACACACACACACACACACACACACACACACACACACACACACACACACACACACACACGCACGAACACACACACACACACACGCGGACGCGCGGACGCGCGGACGCACGCACGAACACACACACACACGCACGCACGCACGGACACACACACACACACACAGACACACACGCACGCACACACACGCACGCACGCACGCACGCACGCTCGCACGAACACACACACGCACACACACACACACACACGCACGCACACGCACACACACACGCACGCACGCACACGCACACAAATGTGCGTAATATCGGTCCGGAGGGAATTAAGGCGTTACCCCCACTTGTAGCGCCAAAAAAAGGCCTTTTTCATGAATTTTTTTAAAGAAAACTACAAAACTTTTTTAATCGATCAATATACCATCTTAAAGAACACATCTTGAAGAACTTCCAGTAATTTTTTTATTGAAAAATATTACATTGTTTAGTGGCAAATGGCCGTCAATGAAATAATGTTTTTATATACACGGTTTGCGGTGACCAACATTGCGGCGAAGTGGATCATCTGAAAAAAAAGGGGATGGATTTAGTCAAATATAAGTATAAACTAGTCTTTAATTGAAGGATTTAAAAAAATATTCATTTTTCACAAAATGGCGGACAGTCAAAGTTAATGGTTCGATTTTAACGAAAAAAAACGGCCGTTTTTTGGCTATAAAACGGCCATTTTTTTCGAAAAAAAAAATCGAACGATTAAAGACTACATTTTTATGTATTAAATAAGCCTGCAAAATTTCAAGAAGATCGGTTCATTAGTGTTCGAGTAATCTTGGTCACCGACTTCAGAAATGCCATTTTGAGAAAAACGCGTTTAAAGTTTCTCTTTCAACGCTCTTTCAACGCGGATTCTTCTCTTTCAACGCTCATATCTCAGTCAATTTTGTTCGGATCGACTTGAAATTTTCAGGACATATTCTCAGATACTTATACTTCAAAAAAATGCAATAAAAAAAATCGATTTTTTCAAAATCGCAAGTGAGGGTAACCCCTTAAGTGAGGACAAAAAATGGCCATCAGATATTTTTCGGCGAAGAACCTGTGAGTGCGTGTGTGTTTCTGGCCGTTGACGACCTTTGAACAGCGGGATACGAAAACGACACGTTCGCCTGGCGAACGCTCACGTCGTCGAATTATTATATTTCACCAATTATCGCCCCATCATCGCACGTATCCCAACATTTTTTTTTCTTTCAAATTTCGTCCCATACCAAACTTCCCCTCTCGCGGATAGCTTTGGAAAACCAAAAAAGAAGGAAAGGGGAAGAAAAAGGACGTTTTGAAATTATAAATGACGAGACAGGGAGTATGATGGACTGGAGCACCGAGTGGAGAACGTGACGTCAACGATGGCGAACGATGCAGCGTGTGTGCGTCGATGCACGCCGGTATATTTAGGTTTTTTATTTAGCCACTGCGAACGCTGCCATCCGGTCGGTCGGTAATCGATTGATGGCGTCGTACGACGCCGTAAATGGCCGCAATATTTAAACAATAAAATTATACGTCCATACATATAGGCAACCAGTGTTTTTATTGAACAAGTCCAACTGACTTGTTCAATAAAAACGGTAATTAAACGATCGATCTATCTATAGCATCCATTTGTAGGTGCGATCGTAATAATAACAATGACAAATTATTATTCAATTATAATTGCAACAACAATTTTAATAGCAACAGTATTAATAATTATAACTATAATAAAGATCTTGATGCTATTATTATTATGATATTATCATCATATTTGTTATATATATATATATATATATATATATATATATATATATATATATATATATATATATATATATATATATATATATATATATATATATATATATATATATATATATATATATATATATATATATATATATATATATACACGGCATTAATAACGACAGCATAAATAATAACTATTATAATAAAAGTCATCATGATATTATTATTATTATATCATCATGCGTATTATAAATAGTTTATTATACGAATGATATGAATAATATACAATACTCAATACTAATATAATAAATATTATATAGTATTATATATAATATAATACTTTATTATTCGTATAATAATAATTTAATTTATTAAAAAAATAATCATCATAACTTGTTATCATTATTATTATTAGTATTATTATTATTATGATTATTATATTATCTTCATTATTAATGGATCGTATATTATTAACACTTCGTCTGTAAACCTGGGTATTTCGTGTCCGACCCAAAACTACTTTCCTACCGAGTTGCTCAATTTATTTAACAAAAAAAGATAATGAAAAAAATGACTTTCCTATAATTTTATGATTGATGAATTAAATTGAATGCTTCGAACACAAGCACGTTTTTTTTTAAATTTCGAATGTACACTAGGAGAAAAAAACGGCAGCACTAGAAATACCCAGGTTTACAGGCGGAAGGTACCGGAAAACGTTTACAGACGAAGCGTTAATATTATTAATAATTGCAGATAACCATAATGATTATTATATTATTTTTACTGTTGCAATGATAATAATGATAGTAATTTCGATAATAAAAAATGCAGTGTATTCCAAGACGCCATGCGTTTCGCGAAGGATATTAAATATGAAATATTCGTTCTATTGACTAGCGTGGCTGCAGGGACGGCGCGTGTTTATAACTTATAAGCGATCTATAGCGGAAAATAATAATTATGACGAATCGGGAATTTGTGAGCGAGGCGCGAGAAGTAGTCGCAGCGTGTCGCGCGAGAGCGGTCGTACGACTTAATGCGTTGTAATATGAAAGAAAAAAAAAACGAAAAAAAAAAGATGGAAGCAAAAAAAAATATAGGTACGAGAGTCGTTTGACTGTGCTGCTCTCTCGCGGCGCGTTCGGGCTTATCAGTCATTTCCATTTCTTGATAGCTGTTTCTGCTTATCGGGCCGCGGTCCGAGCGAGAAACTCCGTTTGCCGAGTCTCGCTTCTCTTTTTCCGTCTGAATGCGTGTATGTGTGTAGATACATAAATGTATCTGTATATGAAATTCTCTCTTTCTCCTATCGTTCGTCTTTCTCTGCATGTATATTTCTCTACGTGTATCTGCCCCCCCCCCCCCCCGCCCCGCTGCCATCCCCGCCGCCCATTCTCGCTTTTCTATTCTTTCTCTCTCTTCTCGTTTTGCTTCACCGTTTATCTTCCTTTCTCCTCTATCCGGTAATAACTTGGACTATCGCCTTCATTGATCTGCCTATCACAGTTTTATCTCCGTTGCAATGGCGTCGCAGCCCCGGGACTTTTCGACGTCGCGATATCGCTCATTTTTTGCTCTCTTGCCTCCCTCTCACTTTTTTTCTATAGCCGTAAACGGTAAATTTTATTTCACCATTTTATGGTAACCCCAATAAAAAAAGAAGCATTCGAAATTTTCATCAATATTAAATTTTGCACACTTCGAGAGAGAGAGAGAGAGAGAGAGAGAGAGAGAGAGAGAGATGAGAGAGAGAGGAGAGAGAGAGAGAGAGAGAGAGAGAGGAGAGAGAGAGAGAGAGAGAGAGAGAGAAGAGAGAGAGAGAGAGACAGAGAGAGAGAGAGAGAGAGAGAGAGAGAGACAGAGGAGAGAGAGACAGAGAGAGAGAGAGAGAGAGAGAGAGAGAGAGAGAGAGAGAGACAGAGAGAGAGAGAGAGAGGAGAGAGAGAGCTGACTTGCTGAAGCGCACGATTTCTCCAATGGACGATTTCCAAGCTGGTCGTTGGGTGGAAAATGCCCGATTGAAAAATTCCGAATAGATTCAACGCTAGTAATCGCGGAACGTATTTTCTTTCATTCGATTGTCGAAAATTCATTTAGCGTATCAAACTCTCCAATAAAAAGCTTTGGAACGGTTGTCATTTTCCGCATGACATGTTTTTTTCAATCTTTCTCTGTTTTTGTCAGTTCCATTCATTTCAGAACTGCAGAGACTGAAATAAACGAACAAATATACATACAAACATATGTGTGTGTGTGTGTATATATATATATATATATATATATATATATATATATATATATATATATATTAGGGTGACTCGTTTCAGGGCAACTTTTTTTTTGACCCATCGTGCTCGAAAACCTTCAGTTGGTACCCAAAAACGAACTTTCGTGAAAAGGGGGCGTTGTCAAAAAATATTTAGAGGTCGCGAATCAAAATTGAAGGTTTCCCATTTGATTAACATTGAAAAAAATGTTTTTCTCATTATTAGTGTTAACATTCCGCGATTTTTGATATCGCGATATTTTCCAAGTGGGTTCTTATAGGAAATATGATACTCCACAATAAAGTTCATTGAGCCATGGCCGTAAATTCAACCGTTTCAGCGGCATCATTATTTCAAGTGAATATTCTGCAAAATATCTATTCAAACGGCTGTAACGCCTAAGCTATTAGATATATCGAAAAAAAATCAGATGAGAACTTTGTAGAGGAAGTAATTTTCTACAAAAAAAGTCTTATAAGCCGAGCCCGTAAATTCAACTCTTTCTCAGCTATAGGTGGATGAAGTGAAATAAATAGATATTTTTTTAAACAAAAAAATCTATTTATTTTACTTCATCCACCTATAGCTGAGAAAGAGTTGAATTTACGGGCTCGGCTTATAAGACTTTTTTGTAGCAAATTACTTTCTCTACATAGTTTTCATTTGAATGTTTTTCGATATATCTAATAGCTTAGGCGTTACAGCCGTTTGAATAGATATTTTCATACAATATTCACTTGAAATAATGATACCGCTGAAACGGTTGAATTTACGGACTTGGCTCAATGAACTTTATTGTAAAGTATCATATTTCCTATGAGAACCCACTTGGAAAATATCGCGATATCAAAATTCGCGGAACGGTAACACTAATAATGAGAAAAACATTTTTTTCAATGTTAATCAGATGGGAAACCTTCAATTTTGATTCGCGACCTCTAAATATTTTTTGACAACACCCCCCTTTCACGAAACTTCGTTTTTGGGTACCGACTAAAGATTTTCGGGCACGATGGGTCAGAAAAAAAAAGTTACCCTGAAACGAATCACCCTAATATATATATATATATATGTTTGTATGTATGTTAGTATGTATGTATATGCACAAAAAAAGATGAACGTACTGTATGAAATGACACAATCAAATAAATACATGAACACACGCACCTTCTATATATGCATATATATTGCTATAAGCAGACAACCTTAAAATATCGGTGACTCACGCACGCACCCACAAGCAGAGGCTCGCACATCGCTCCCATTGCGAAAATTCATTCACAAAAGCGTCCCAGTAGATTCATATATGCATACGTAAATAAATGTGAATACGTACTCTCTGACCGCGTACAATCGTGGCACTGCAAAAGCAGACCGTATATTCATTCATAAAGAACACATATGTTGCACAAGGCGCTGCATTTCATGACGTCGGAATGCAATGAATCTGTTCTTTAATTTTTCGATTTTTTATTTTTATCATTATGCAGAAGCGTTTTTGCAAATTGAGGTCATTAATTTGAAATAAGAATACGTAGAAACGTACGAACTATGGCATGGCCTAAATCGGGTGAAAACAATTTGAGAGATTGAACGGAACTCATTTTCGCTCCTATTGGCCAATTTTTATTTTGTCACATTGAGGCTACAAAAGTCACGGATACATTTTCGAAGATCCTTATTAGGGATCCATGACCTCAACTTAGAAAAAAAAGAGCTTAGATGGTCATAAAAATTTTTTTTTAATGAAAAGATAAAGAAGAATTTTCGTTGCATTGTCGAAATGCAATGGAAATTCATTTTTTTTAAATCGCTTACTCGTTATTATCCAATTTTTTTGCAGTTTTAGGATATGAGGTTGATAAGCGATTTTTGAATTATATTTCTCAGTTCTACAAACAAAATCCTCAACAGAATATTTCGGGTGACAAAAATTAAAAACAGGGTAACGTGCAGGGTAAGGCACTTTAAGCCCAATTATTGGCACTTTGAGGGCCCAATTATTGGCACTTTGAGGCCAATTATTCTCACTTTACGGACCCAGTTATTGGCACTTCAAGGGCCCAATTATTGGCACTTCAAGGGCCCAACTATTGGCACTTTAAGGACCACTGTATAGGTAGGCCAGAAGTGTCTACAATTGGTGGGGTACCAAAATAAGATCACATTACCCTAAATAAAGAATTTTCGTTGCGTTCCAATGACGCAACATCAAGATCATCAACAGACGGTGTAGCCTCCGCATTCGGCCATTTCGTTGCCTACTCTCAAAGACATCGATCCGCATATTTCATACGAAGCCGAGTCGAGCAAGTTGGGCGACGAAAGAAAAAAATACGCTACGACACATAATCAAAAATGTCTTCATTGAGAGAACTACGAACGAGATTACGAATAGCAGCAATGAAACACGCCAAGTATTCTAAATCATTCTGCAAATGATAATGAGGACTTGCATCATTATGAATTAAATATGGGCCTTAGTGCCTTAAAGACGTGACTCAATTACCGCAATCGCCTTCAAGTTTTGTGTTCAACCACCCGTGCACACACACACACACACACACACACACACACATGTATATATATATATATATACACACACACACATGTGCACGGGTGGTTGAATGCTGCAATGTCAAATCGATGGGAATTCGCACCATCGCGGATACATATAATTGCATCTGGGGAGATGACAACGAGTTTCGTGGACGCGTGTCATATTTAATGTTCGATTCGACATTTGCACGGATCTATATGTCGGCACACATATCGTAGGTGCATATGTGCATGTAGATACATATGCATATATATATATATATATATATATGTATATGTATATGTATATATATATACACACACACACACACACATATACACACACAAACGAAAAAAGACGAGACCATTCGGAGCGAACTAGGACATAAATAATCGAGATAACGATGAGATGAGGAGGACAAGAGGGTGGGGGAGGGGGGGCTTGAGAAACGGGGAGCGGAGGTGGAAAAGGAAGAGGAGGAAACGAGCGATGGTACGAAACGTCGTCGATTGAGCCGATACTGTATGAGCTTTCATATATACATATATACAGGGTGTCCCTCTTATCTCTGCCACCCGAAACAGCTCGGTAATTATCAACGTCACAAAAAAATGTTCCAGACAAAAGTTGCACTGTGTGAAGGGGGCCATCAAATGCGACCATTTTTTTTATTTCGGTCGAGGCGCTGGCGCACAGTGAAGGTCATCTCCACTTTTTAAAATGGAACGGTACATTTTTTTTCAACCATCTTGTGGAGCACCTCAAGCCGCATAAACAACATTCCGGAGTCAAAGTCGTTCAAGGTCATTCAAGGTCAGGATCGATTATGCAAATCTGAATATCTCGGATCACTACCAAATATTTGGTAGTGATCCGAGATGTTTAGATTTGTATTTCATTTTAATAAGTGACCTTGAATGACCTTGAACGACTTTGACCCCGTAATGGTTTTATGCGGCTTGAGGTGCTCCACAAGATGGTTGGAAAGAAATGTACTATTCCATTTTAAAAAGTGGAAATGACCTTCACTGTGCATCAGCACCTCCACCGAAATAAAAAAAAAACTGTCGCATTTAAGGTATTCCTTGCACGAACCCAAATATTTTACACTTAACTGATTTTCGTCTATAATGGAGTAAAAATACATCCCAGTATACTGGTGAAATTTCAAGCCAAGTTACCGAATATTCAACGAAAAATTACGGCCCTAAAAATCGTCTCATTTATACGGCGCTTTATGGACATGCCACGCTGGCCACATTTTAATCTAATAATTTATACACTAAGTAACTCTAGATGCCTCATATGAACTGCTTACAGGTGTAAAAAAATCTAAAGATTCCGTGACGATAATAAAAACAGAGGGTCACCGAACGTTTAAGGAAAATATTGATGTTAAAATTTGGAAAAATGTGACTAGCAGAAGAATTTTCGTAGCCGTGACGCTTCAAATAAATGTAAAAATGTCTCATACTACTAAATTTGGGCGAAATTTTTTATCCTAGTTTATCGTTGTGTATAGTAATCCATTGTAACTTATTTTTTTATTGAGCGCAATTGTAATTTAGGGGGCGTCCATTAATTACGTGAGGCGTTTAGGGGGTCGAGCGAAATCTCACCCAATCTCATGTGGGGGAGAGGGGGGCTTCGGCAAATATCACGTAATTTTAGTAATTTTAGTAATTTTAGTAATCACATCATTTTTATCACGTAGGGAGAGTCTCCCTACTACTTTATATGGTGGAGTAAATGGTACTACAACCGCAGTTACTTCTACTACAATTTATTTTCCGTGAACGTATGCATTTTGAAAAATCTCACGTGAGATTAGAGGAGGGGGGAGGGGGTCGAGCAAAATCTCACGACATATCACCAGGGGGAGAGGGGGGTGGGTCGAAAAATCGCCAAAATCACCTCACGGAATTAATGGATGCCCCCTTACCGAAGATTCAGAAGGCCCTGCTTATGCCCCCACAAAATACGGCCCTCCGCGAAAGGACTGCCTTAATGGCCCCCTTCACACCGTACAACTTTTGTCTGGAACACTTTTTTGTGACGTCGATAATTACCGAGTTATTTCGGGTGGCAGAGATAAGAGGGACACCCTGTATATACATATGCTATATACGTAAACATACACGTGTATTATGTATTTGCGATCCCTAGATCCGATCCGGTTACGCCATGGAGAGAAAGAGGGAGAGAGAAAGGACAGAGGGGGAGCAGGGGGGGGGGGGGGCAGGGAAAATAGAGACAGCTTATAGAGGAGAGTAAGACCTCTCTCTCTCTCTCTCTCTCTCTCTCTCTCTTTCTCTCTCTCTCTCCTGCTCTTTCTCCTACATTAACACTCCCCTTCTCCCTCTGGTCCTGTTCGTTTCCTCATTATTATTAATATTTCACAATTATCGCTGTGCCGTTTCGCCGATCGTTCGAGAGCGATAAACGCCACACCGTGGTCGCGCTACTAGACGACGTGCGGCTCGCGCGCTTGCCCGGACGATACCTCGCGATGTCATATACCGGGTGCCAATTGTAAGGTGGCCATGTGATTTTCAGGGTCTTGCGGGGATATTCCGCGACCGAAAAAAGAATATAATCCCCAATAGTTTCGCGATGAAACTCAAGTTTGCATAGTCGGAATGCAACGAAAATGATTTCTTTTTAATTTTTAATTTTTTTTGGCAGACTTGAGCTACGAAAATCACGTAAATATTTTTTAGGATTTTTGTTTAGCAGTTTACAACCTGAATCTGCATAATATGATTTTGGATGAGAATGAAATGAAGAAATGAAAAAGAATTTTCGTTTCATTCCAACGATGCAAACTGCAAGTTCGTGTTTTACGAGTCCTTATCGAAAAACAATAGTGCGTATTTTTGCGATGAGTAGTATTTCCCATAAAAAATGCAGACTTAAAATTAAACTTCCACTTTGAGTACAACAGAATGATCATTAAATTCTGAACACGAAACACTGGCAAAAATCTTTTTTTCGCGTATCACGTCGTCGCGGACAAAAAGTATCAAAGATGCAATTTTGAAGTGGATACATTTAATTTCATTTGAAAGAGTTTTCTTAGTCGTATTTCGTATTGGGAATTTGGTTATCTTTATTCTACTGTACTGAACATTTTTAATTTTTCCTGAATGCCCAATTTTTTTCTGGCACATAATACTCATCACAAAAAGACGCTGTATTTTTTTTCGAAGATGACTTGAAAGACCATTAAATATCATAACCCTCTCGGTCGCGAAATCTCCACGTTCGACCCTTAACGGGCTACAATTACCTAGGTGGGTAAAAAAATTGCATTTTCTAAACATATTTTGATACGATAGTATCACCTTTTAGCTATATTCCCTGAACATTTCGTTGAAATAATCCTAAAATTGTATGAGCTACAGCTTAAGCAGTAGGCCGGGCGAGCGGAAGCAGCACCATACTTCAAACTTTCAACGCGTTTTTTATCGACACACTGTTTTCAAAGTCGGTGGACATGATATCTTGAGAACCAACGAATGGATTGTTGTCAAATTTACAGATGATACGATGAGAAGTATTCAAAGGTCGTTGACGATCTCACTTTTTTCAAATCGACCTTAATTTTTTAATAGTTACGTAAAAATGACGACTTTTTTCATACGTTTTGTATGCTCGAGTTTCAATTCGTCGCCACGTTCTTTAAAATAATGATTGTAAAATTCGACGATCGTCAACGACTCGTATTTATTGTTAACGTGAATAACCCGTTTGGTTTTCATATTTCAGATAGACAGTTCAAGCTGGAGAGTGACCACCGCCAAACGTCGCCAAAAAATGTCAACATCTGCCGGCGGCCACGTGTTTGTTGTTTTTCTGTATTTTTTGGTGATTTTTTAAAAGGCTCCCAACATACGACCTTTGTGTTTAAAAAAGCGTTTCTTTTTCACCAATGGTTTGCCAGAATTTTTTTTTGGAATTTGGCCATTTTTTCGGGCCTCCAGGTAGATGTGCCCGTCAAAAGACACATGCCCACCTAATAATCGTCACCCTGTACTTATATATTTATATAGATGTATGTTCATGAGGGTATTTTATTAGATATATGTTCGTGTATGAGCTCTCTTGGGCTGATATAGAACGATCGTAAACGGTATCGGCCGATAAGGAAGCACGCTTCACCGAGACTTATTATCGCTGGATTTTCCAGCCTCGACTTCATTGACCAATTCAGCGTTTTCCAAATATACATATTGGGAGTGCAAATAAGTCTCCGCCGTTTGACAAAAGATGGCCCCACCAGGAGGTATTGGTTCGAATTGTCAGATGTAAAACGTCATATCGTAAGGTTGGACATCTGGCAAGACCATAACCTTGAAATATTAGCGATTTTGTATCAGCATCACATAATTTTTTTTCGTGCGAAATTATCGAGTTTTGAGCCGAATAAGCGTCATTTGCGGGAACTTTGTAACTCTTCTTTACTTCTTTAATTTGAAGAAATCATAACCTCCTGGTGGGGCCATCTTTTGTAAAACGGCGGATACTTATTTGTACTCCCTATATATATATATATATATATGTGTGTGTGTGTGTGTGTGTATATGTATATATGTCTATATATATAGATCCAGAAAGGCGATTTAAAAAGACATTCGACCTGGAGGACCATCCGATGATGCGAAATCATTACATTTTCCCAAGGATCATTAAGGGGGAATATCAGTGTGAAAAAAAATCGATTTTTTTTTTGCTTAAATAGATAGTTTTGGCCTTTAAGGATATGCCTACAAATTTTCGCAACAATATTCGGCTCAGAAGTATTCGAAATTGGCGCGAAGCGTCGACGCTCTCAGAGCCTTCTATACGGGCCTTTCTATACTTTAAACGCGTTTTTCTCGAAACCATGTTTTTTTGACCTGGTTGACAGCATAACTCTGTCGAATTTTGTCCAATCGACTTCATTCAAAAAGGATTCTCTTCAGAAAACTTATCGCTATCGTCGCATCGTAGAGTTTTTAAAAAAATTGTTTACTTTTTTTATTAACAATTTACTGCAAAATTTTTGTGTAAAATTCGATTATTTTTTCTAATTAAAATTTTCAAATTTGCTACGTTGCTGCGATAGCTAAACTATTGTAATTTAATCATCTTTTTGAATTTTTGATTTCACATGCTTGCTGTGGCACTTATGCTGTCAACCGTCGGGGAGTCTTTTTTGAGACGCCATTTTGCGACCGCTCCTCTGCTTAATAAAATGTACTAAAAATAAATAAAAAATTTCCTTGTATGCTTCATTACTTCAATAATTAATACACATAATTTCAAATAATTTGATCGAGCCGTTTTTTTTTAATCCCAAAAAAGTCCTAATTTTTTAGCCTGTCACACTGATATTCTCCCTTAAGGGGCTATACCAGTGTGACACTTTCAAAAAATCGATTTTTTTTGCCTTTCCCGACAGTTTATACTTTCAAGAATATCCTGTAAAAATGTCAAGACCGTATCTCTAATCATGTTATCTCACAAAAATCGATAGTTAAATCTTTCGACGCGTTTTTCTCTAGATGAGATTTTTCAAATTTGCTGACATTGTAACTCAAAGAGCAATTATCCGAGTGACTTAAAATTTGAACTGAGTACTCTTGAATATATTTATCCTACAATAACGTAGGGTATTTTTGATTCGATGAAAATTAACGATTTGGCGTTGGAAAAAACTACCATTTTATAGGCAAGAAAACAGACTTTTTTTCATAACTACGCAATTTTGTCAGATTTTGATATTTTTCGAGAATCCTACGTCATTGTACAGGAAACACCTGCCACTTAAACGACATTTTTCCCTTTTTCGGTTTCAGCTACTCAATCGGCCGGAATCATATCAGCAGTGGAGGAACTTTTTTTGGCGCCTCCGAAGGCAGCGCATAAGTCGCTTGGATCTCAATATTTATCTACGAAAAAGTTATGTAATGTAGGTCAAATATAGCCAAATATATTCTTAATTTTCCGAAACATTCAATTGAGTACTTTTCCTCCAAAAAATTCCCAAGAATCAGCCAATTTGCAGCGTCCACACTGGTACAGCCCCTAAATGTCCACCAAAGTTCAATGGATGACCGGAATCCTTTTGGTACCGCGGTGGTACCACGATCATTCCTACGTCTACCAAGCAGTACAATAATTTTTTTCAAACCAATTGCCGTGCCTCGCGTGGAACGCAGAACAGGTTGGAACGAAAGCCGAAAAAAGTTGCGTTTGCAAACGGGCCGAGGGAATGAGAAGGGAAGGTTGCACGGCGGGTGAATATCACGAAGATTCTATAGTATACGCGGAGGCGCGCGCATATTCCTGGTGTAATTCACGAGGAACGAGCGAGTACAGAGCGAATCGTCAATCGGTCTTGCCGATCTCTCTCTCTCTCTCTCTCTCTCTCTCTCTCTCTCTCTCTCTCTCTCTCTCCCTCTCTTTTTATGCAGCAACAACGAGAAGAGTCGTGCGTTACTGTACGGCTACGAAGAGTTCGATATCTCGACAACCCGTACATGTATATCGTGCATGTATATACTTTGTGAAAGATCGGCATATACAGAGAGCAAGAGAACAAGTGAACAAGAGAGAGAGAGAGAGAGAGAGAGAGAGAGAGAAAGCCGAGGGCGAGCCCCTCCTCCGCCGCCGCCTCCTCGGTACTTCCATTCGCGCATAATCACGGGCAATAAATCTCCGTTGCATAAGTGTAACGAGAGATACGTGATCGCAACGCACACAGCCCCGAGGGCCATGGGCGCGCGCGCGCGCGCGAAAACGTATTCTCAACCGATCCCGAACGATATATGTGCGCGCATGTTTCGTGCCTGCGAATATATATGCATCGGTGCATAGTGCATTACTTAAGGTCTCCCGGGGAATCCCGCAAGAATATATCCACGAGATCGATGAAATATCGATGGAAAATATCCCGAAATGCTTACCTCGTTGTAAACTCAAGCTCAAATATACGTCAAAACTGCTTGCCCTCGAAATCACGAAACGTAATTTTTAATTAATTTAAAATGAGGTTGATTTGCCTATTTTACTTTGGGGCACGCGGGTTGATGCAATTAATTCAGACAACGAATGGAAATCGAATGACCCGAGTTTTATTTTTGTACACGGGTTTCCCGGGTATAAATTGTCGTAGGGATCCAATTGGATTTTTATACTTGTTGCCCACTTCCTGATAGGGATCCAATGGACCAAGGCTTTGGATCCCTATACTAAAACGTCATGCTCGTATATTGGATTTTAATCGGGATTGGAATTGGAATTCTATGAACGAATCCTAAAGGATTCCCACATTAGCGTGCAGAATCCAATACGATTTTTAATTGAGACCATCGCATTTTGTACGTTGAATTTTCGAAACGAAAAATATGGATATACAAAATGAAGGGATTTTGAAAAATTATAAATCTTATCTTCAAAACGTCAGATTGGCTCAATAAAGTATATCTTGAAAATTGATTTTCATCACATCACTGAAAATCCACTTTTATCATCGTTTGTTATTTATTCTATTGCACTTTGACATATCACCACACACGTGCACGCTCACGATGCGTGCAGATTATTTTTCGTTTCTGTATTTTCATTACCATCTAAACTCTTTTTTTCCAAGTTTAGGTTATGGATTTTATCCCCATTAAAAATATTCAAAAATGTTTCAGTGACTTTTGTAGCCTAAATGGGTAAAAAAAATTGGGCAATACGAAGAAAAAAATATTTTCGCTGCATCCCAACGATGCAAACTTTTATAACATCCGTGTTTTTTTCTAGTGACTTTTCACGTATTTTTTTATCTGAACGTGGTAAGAATTGAAGGGATTTTGAAAGAGATTTTTCAATTTTATCTTCAAAAAGTCAGAATGGCTCAAAAAAGTATGTCTTGAAAATTGATTTGAATCGCATCACTAAAAATCCACCGTAATTAACATTTGTTATTTTTTCTGCTGCACTTTGACATAATATTACCACACACGTACACGTTCTCATAGCGTGCAGGTGTGTTTCAACACGCCGAGTTTTTTCTGCTGACTTTCCGTATATTTACGATTCGAACGTGGTAAGAATGCTCAAACGGCATTCATCGGTGACAGTGCAGGACCCAATTGAATCCCAATGAAGACTCCCTATGTGCGGTGTCCCCAACGACTCCCCATAGAGATGTGAGAGCATTTTGGGACCCCCAAACAAATTTTTGCATGGGTACACAGAAGGATATTTCTTGGGAGATCCAACATATTCCGGTTGAGAATTTTCAATTTAAAAAATCTCAAACGACGTCAATCGAGAAATTGCGCAGTATCCACTTGGATTCCAATGTGGATTCCCTGAGTGCGGCGTCCGTATCAAATCCCTATAAGGATGTAATAGGATCTGGGGACTTCCCGACAAATTTCCGCATAGGTTCCTACGTACTTACAGATTTTCTTTCACGAACATACAAGTGTTTTTTAAACAATTCATTTATCGGTCCGTTCGCAAAAAAATTGAAGTTTTGACGTTTTTTTTTTGCCATTTATCGATCCTCGAATTCGCACGATCGATCGCTTATTTCCCGTGAGAATTACACGCGCAAAGATCCTCTTTGATCGTCGCACATGTTTACGAAGAGAGTGCGCCGGTGGTTAAGGGGGATCGCAATTCTCTCACGGGCTTCTCCTGCGAAAGGCCGTCTTTTCTACCCCATCACGCGATCTGTACCCTCGATTGCATTCACACTTCTCGCTCGATCAGCCCTGCGGCATCTCACCTCCTCTTAAGTATATATATATATATATATATATATATATATATATATATATATATATATATATATATATATATATATACGCACACATAAATATACAAGTGGTCAAAGTCATCCCTCTGTTATCTATACAACTTCTGCCTGCAAAAGATCCTCGTTTTTTCGAGGTTCTTTCAAGGCCTTAGGCCACTCCAGAGGCCGACAAAATAGGCTTTTTGGGGATTTTTTTCTCAGAAAAACTACAAAATAAATCGAGATTGCACAAAAGGGTGTTTATCATACATATCAGTGACTGTATACAAAAAATTTTGGGAAAAGATTAATTTCAAAATGGCGACTGTGCAGCGTTTATCGCAAAACTGTATTTTTTAAGTTGGCCAGAAACATAACTCAGACAATTTTCAATCGATTCACTTGAAATGTTAAATATATCTTGAACAATACATTGTCTATGGAAGTACGTAGGATTTTTTTTATATTGCATTTTTTGAAGAGTTAATTAATTAGTTGCGTAATTTGCAGAGTTAAAAAATGAAGTTACGATTGTCGTCGGCGATAGTAAAATACAAAATAAAAAAAAGCTACAACTTTTAGCATTGTTTGGATCAAATCTTTCCATTTTTCGTCGAACCGATCGAAGTTGTCATTCGGAAGACTCGAAAGATCGAAAAGCACAAGACGCATTCTTTACGGTGCAGCTCGCACGATAATATAAACCCTGTCCTGTATATATTCATATTAAAAATATACATATATGGTTGTATGTACACATGTACTGGTTCATAAAATTGTCCGAGCAGTATAGCGCGCAGTACGATGTTTTATGCATTTACGAATCGACGGATATCAGTCGGAACGCTGAGTTTATCGCAAGGCCAACGACAAATCGTAATCTATCTTGTGCTTTCCCGCCGCGAGAGGCGGTAACGAGAGAGCGAGCACGTATGAAATGAGCAAGCAGAAGGGAGAAGAAGAGACGAGGAGAGAGAGAGAGAGAGACAGAGAGAGAGAGAGAGAGAGAGAGGGGAGAGAGAGGGAGAGAGAGGGGGGAGAGAGGGGGGAGAGAGGGAGAGAGTGGGAGAGAGTGGGAGAGGGGGAGAGGGAGAGAGAGAGAGAGAGGGGAGAGGGAGAGGAGAGAGAGAGAGAGAGAGAGAGAGAGAGAGAGAGAGAGAGAGAGAGAGAGAGAGAGAGAGAGAGAGAGAGAGAGGAGAGAGAGAGAGAGAGAGAGAGAGAGAGAGAGAGAGAGAAGGAGGGTACCAGCGACAACGACAAAACGAGATTACGAACGGAGAATGGTTTACCGCTCACGAGAATATTATTACGACTCTTTGAGAATTCGCGAGCGAAATATTTATGTATAACCGTTCTTGATGCATCGTTTATCCCATGTAGGTTTCGCCAATCGAACCGTAACGGCCAATACTTGGACCGATGTTGGCGGGGCGATGATCGATTACCCAATTGTACGCCAATGCTCGGGTGAGTATTGACTAGCCAACATTGGTTTGCCAATACGAGGCCAATGTTCGGCCAAATATAGACTCGCTAATCATTGGCTTGTCGATACGAGGCCGATGCTTGGCGAAGTATAGACTCGCCCATCATTGGGTTGCCGATACGCGGCCAATGTTCGGCCAAACATAGACTTGCTAATCATTGGCTTGTCGATACGAGGCCGATGTTTGACGAAGTATAGACTGGCCAATCATTGGTTTGCCAATACGAGGCCAATGTTCGGCCAAGTATAGACTCGTACATTATTGGGTAATCGATATGAGGCCGATGTTTGACGAAGTATAGACTCGCCAATCATTGGTTTGCCGATACGAGGCCAATGTTCGGCCAAATATAGGCTCTCTAATCATTGGCTTATCGATACGAGGTCGATGTTTGGCGAAGTATAGACTCGCCAATCATGTTTTTGCCGATACGAGGCCAATGTTCGGCCGAGTAACGCATGATCAAACCGCAATTCGTATATTGACGATTCATTGTTTCGCGTCGAAGTCATTGAGAGACGAGATGAATACTTTTTACGAGTCCATTGGACATTAGTCTTAACAACCATACTACCAAATCAATGCACTCATTGTTGGCTGATTCTCGAACGAGCTCATACGCTATACTCTGCCCATTTTTATGAACCATCCTACACTGACAGAAAAATTCTATTAATATTAACTAACCGCGTCTATTTATTTATTTCTTATTTGAATTGACTAGATTTTTCGTGAAATCAAATTTTTCCTATTGCATTCCATTATTGGAATTATTCATTTTAAATATGTTTATTTATTCAAATTAAACTTGAACTAATGAACAAATGGTCTGTCTTTATTGGAACACACATATTAAAGGGTTGTGGGGGTAGAGAGGGTGGAGCGAGAGGAATTATATATATATATATATATATATATATATATATATATATATATATATATATATATATATATATATATATATATATATATATATATATATATATATATATATATAGGTTAGGTTTGGAAATTCTCCAACATGTCAGTCGATAACACTCTCTAATTATCACGATGATATTAACTAATTGATATAGTTTATGCGATACTAATAATGATGAGAATCCATTTGGTCTCTTATGGCATATCTGCTATTCAAATGTTACGAGCACTCGGTAGCATAGGGGCAGCGTGCTTGGCTATGAGTAGGTAGGTTCAAGGTTCGAGTCCCATATAGGTGAAATATTTTCTTCGAACTAATCGTTTCGAAAGACCAGGTAATGACGAATTACAATACAAAAAGAATCAATTTTTTTTTTTGGCATTGCAGGACCAATTTTGGTGATCTATATCGGGTCACAATTATCCGCCAAGACTCGGTCGATAATCGGGCCAAGCTCGAGTGCCAATGATGGCAATCTTGACGGGGACTGATTGTTGGCCGATTCTCGAATGAACTCCTACGCGATGCTCGGCCGATTCTCATAAGCCATTCTAGGGCCAATATTGATTGCGAATATCGGGCCGCTCTTATCATCCGAGGCTCGGTCGATGATCGGGCCAAGCTCGAGTGCCAATGTTGGCAGGCTCGGCGTCGCGCATCGGCCGATCGTTGGCCACTACCGATCACCCTACATGGGATGAGAGAGCGGGCGAGAGAGAGAGAGAGAGAGAGGGAGAGCGACGAGACTTCGCGTCAGGTGGAACGGCGCGTTTCAACGCCAATCCGTTCGAAAGTGCGAGAATATTTAGGCAATAAAGATCAAAGAGAGTTGACGCAGTAACGATGTATAAAGTTATTGTGTTTTAATTTTCAAAAGCGTAGTAAACAATTATTCACGATTGCGCGTAAGGGCCCTAATTATTTGGCTCAACATTAAAAAAAATATATTTCCTCGCGTCACCTTCGTCATCGATTCTGAAACCTGAAAAACGGTTTAATTACTTTTTTCATAATTTTAATATCATTTTTAGGGGTCTATTTTAGGTTATGGGACCCTGATAAGGATCTTCAAAAATGTTTGAGTGCTGTTTGAAGCCCAAATGTGCAAAAAAAATTAGCAATGCGCAAAATATATATTTTCCGTTGCATCCCAACGCTGCCAACCTCAATACCATGACAATTTCTGCCCTATAATTAAAATATACACGTAATCGTTGTCGTTTTTACGACGGATAGATCCATTTTCCACCGACAACGACAAAAAAAAGGGGAAAAAAAAAACAAACCTAATCAATTCGCCGAGAAAATAAATGCGAAAATTGCGTCGAGCAATTCCGGTTTTCTCCGCGGTCGCGTTCGGTCACGTGACTTCGTGTTGAGATCTCGATTGCGTGTGGGTTATTGCGGAGCTTTTTCGCGTACGATCCACATGCGTGCATACGGTATGTCTCGGAGTCATAAAGGCGCAACGTCCTTCGCTCAGAGCATGCAGAGCTGCACACGTGGGTCGCTTCCCTCGGCCCCGTGGCAGCAGTCGAACGCAGGCCTACCTAGCCTCAATACCTGTACTCGTCAACGGATCCCTCCAGACGATGTGGCCTGAGTGACGCAACATTGCGGCGTTGCACGCGTAGTGGCGAGTTAGCCCCTTCTGATAGCCGGCACTCGATTTATGTTCTTTCCAACGGCGAGCAAGTGTTGGGCATCGTTAAACGACGGGGAGGAATGCGCACACAGGCGTATACGTACGCGGTACACCTTAAGACCGCATAGTCGAGAAAACACCTGACTCCCGCTTGGATCCATGCTCGCAAAGTATCGAGGGGGGGAGGGGTGGCGGTGATGAAGAGGCGAGGGGAAGAAGTGAGAGGCATAAAAGAGAGAAAGCTAATAATTTTCTTGGCCGCCTTTGAGGCGATACATATCGATAAATCGAACGGACATATCAACCGCGGTGTGCGCCGTTAAGAGACTTGCCAATGTATTTTACACACAGCCAGAAGGCTCTTTCATTATGATCTATATCCTCGAGATGCGGTTATTATATTGAAGGCTTTTATTGCTATCTGTACGACCGAGTTTAATTTATACTTGCGCGACAGAAATTGCTACTGCAACGGACGATTTGATTATGTTGAAGTTTCGTTGGAATGCAACGGAAATTAATTTTTATGAATTTGAAAATGTCATGTCGTTATGGTACTTGAGTAGTTGCGGTCGTCTGACATTGTGCTCAAAACTTCAAGGCGTTACCCCCCACTTGTAGCGCAAAAAAGGCATTTTTCATGAATTTTTTTGAAGAAAACTACAAAACTTTTTTAATCGATCAATATACCATCTTAAAGAACACATCTTGAAGAACTTTCAGTAATTTTTTTTATTGAAAAATATTACATTGTTTAGTGGCAAATGGCCGTCAATGAAATAATGTTTTTATATACACGGTTTGCGGTGACCAACATTGCGGCGAAGTGGATCATCTAAAAAAAAATGCGGATGGATTTAGTCAAATATAAGTATAAACTAGTCTTTAATCGAAGGATTTTAAAAAATATTCATTTTTCACAAAATGGCGGACAGTCAAAGTTAATGGTTCGATTTTAACGAAAAAAAACGGCCGTTTTTTGGCTATAAAACGGCCATTTTTTTCGAAAAAAAAAAATCGAACGATTAAAGACTACATTTTTATGTATTAAATAAGCCTGCAAAATTTCAAGAAGATCGGTTCATCAGTGTTCGAGTAATTTTGGTCACCGACTTCAGAAATGCCATTTTGAGAAAAACGCGTTTAAAGTTTCTCTTTCAACGCTCTTTCAACGCGGATTCTTCTCTTTCAACGCTCATATCTCAGTCAATTTTGTTCGGATCGACTTGACATTTTCAGGACATATTCTCAGATACTTATACTTCAAAAAAATGCAATAAAAAAATTCGATTTTTTCAAAATCGCAAGTGGGGGTAACCCCTTAAACGCGTTTTTTAAACTACTTTTTTCAACCTGATTGACGTAAAATCTCGAGTTGTATAGAACCGATTGACTTCAAATTTGATGTGGACCTTCGGTATGTATCCCTCTATCGTCATAACCATTTTTCAGACAGTCGCCATTATTTTTTGTTCTCTTTGGTACCTGGTACACTGAGAAAAAACCAATTGAATCAAAAAAATATATTGGTTGATTCAAATAGATGTCTGATCGCGGAATGCCACCGATATATGAGACTGTAACAATACTATGAAATATTGGAAAATGTGATTGATTCGAATAACATATTTTATTTGAAAATCTCTTCTGTTCTCTGAATATCTACATTATCCTTCGAATAAAATTATATTCTATTGAAATTATTCTATATGCAATCCGTAGATGTATGGATGAAATAATTAAGCGGATGCTACATTTTTTATTCCGTACAAAAATATAATCAATAGAATGAATTATTCCTTTACTACATCGAAACGAATATGCCATGAGACGCAGGTTTTTCAATTCGTTTTAAATCTTAAATAAAAAGTGAGCATTAGAATGATCATCCACGATAATAGTGGAGAGAATATCAGATATCCAATGGAATATTCATAGAGAGAATATCAGATATTCAACTGATAAGAACAGATACCACACTTTGATATTGGCCACAAGCCAAGAAGCGATACTCCTTAGAGTTTCTCCGGCGTTTAAGTAGATTTTCGGTTCGCGCTACGCTTACGAGAAACGAGCGCGCGTGCGGCTTCTAGCGGTTACTCCGAGAACTACGGGTTTCCTCGCGACTATAATTTCGGTGGCGCTCGGCCATGATTTGGTTGCATTTTTTCAACCAAATGCGCAAGAAACAAATTTTATTTTCGCATAATTTTTTAACCAATTCCGACATTTGCTTCATATTTTTCAAAAAAAATAAAATATTAATATTTTAACGAATAATGTACTTGAAAATCAATATCGGATATGGTGAAAAAAATAAAATAACATATTTACTCAATAAAAATTTTATCCGAATCAAACGCCCGAAATTTGCATCATTGGAATGAAACGAAAATTAATTCTTTCCAATTGCTTAATTTTATCAGCCCCTTTAGGCTACGAAGATCGCTCAAATGTTTTACCATATTCTTATTAGAGATTTACTACCTTAATCAACAAAAAAGGCTTTGCGTAATGATAACAAAAAATGAAAAACGACGTTACTTAACTCGAAGTAATAAGATCTTAGTTAATAATAATAATAATAAGAAAAAGATATTTAAAATCTTAAAAATAAAGTTTATACTCAATTTGAGAAATAATACAAAATAATTAACAGCATTTTTCGTAACATTCTAACCATAGAAACTTCAAACCTAAGAGTCCCTCCAACTTCTAATGAGTTTGTTCGGTTTATTGTTCAGTTTGTTTCAACTTGTGTCGTCTGGATTTATATTCTGAAGATTCTACGTCACCACGATTCTAGGCGATTGGTTATTGAGAACGCATGGTTTATGCGATTACCATCGCAAAGTAATCAATGGGGAAGGGCAATTCTTCGATGTCAACTCACGGGCTACTGTAAGATTTCTTCGCGATGCGGGAATACTTCTTTGCGGCTTCATATACTTACATTGTATGTAAGTATTACGATGCTTTGCGGTAATGACGGATGCAAAAGCTGTTGACAGTTGACATCCTGACATTATCACGAGGGGGGATCTTGTGAGGCGAATTAGTTGCAATGACGCGGCCGGAAATGTTACACAATTCGATCGCATTGAGGGTCGAATCCATTCATTTTGAATCATGATTCGCCAAGGGTGGCAATCATTTCTCTAGACCAGCTGTTTTTTCGTTGATAAAAACGAAGCAGGCTAGCGTAGAATACTGTCAAAGATGTTTTGTGCTTAATTTTGCATACGGTACCTCAAATTTGGGCATTCGTGAATAAATCAATAAATAGTTCTATGAAAAACTATTAAAATATTGTAAATATATATAGTTTACGTGTGATCTGAATGTAACGGACCATATACAATAAACAGTCTCAAAATCAAAATATTATGCATACAAATAAATTATACATTTATCTTATGCTTTCCATATCGAACCATCACGACGTCCAATCTCCCTTCGCTTTGTTCCTTGCGGATATACCCTTTTATATTCGCTTTTAATCGGACAGCCCATTTCGGGTAAATTTCGCTATCTCGATTTTGACAGTTATTTATCCGATATCGGACAATGTCGCTGTTCAATTTCATTTCATTTTGCTTGTTGCAGATATCGCCATGTTTATGCGCTTTCACTCGGATAGTCGCTTTTGGATAAATTCAGTTATCTCGCCTTTGACGGCCTATTTGAAAGTGAACATAATCAATTTTCGATCTGACAGTCGTTTGTAATACGACTATTTTCAATTATTGCGATTGGCAGTCGCGAATAAAGTCGGTCAATTGCGTGGACCCTATCTTTGCACGCTGACTTGCGTATAAATAAATGTTTGTTTATTTATAAATCCCGACCTTGAGGAACTAAATGTAAACTGAAGTATTAAACAACGTTTACCTCAAGTATATTTTCATAATATAGTTATTATATTGTATATTGATTAATTTATCATATATATACACACACACACACACACACACACACACACACATACACACACGAAAAGCGACTGGTTATCATGGTCACGATGCCGTGGAAGGGTGTTAGGACATGTTTTTCCCTACCAAATAACCCAGTAATGCTTTATGCAAAAACGAACCATTTACGAGATATTACTATTTTTAATATTTTTTTAAGTGACGGGCAGGCAACTTAATATTAATTTTAAAAAACTGTTGGATAAAATCAAACTTTTTAATTATTGGTAGTTTGAGGACACAGTAACAAAGAATTATCAACAATAATATAACAATGATCTACAAACATTTTTTATCTAGGGGTTCCAAAACTCTGCAGGTCTAATAATTGTGCTTATTTTATTGTTGATAATTCCGTGTTACTATGTCCCCAAACTACAAATAATCAAAATGTTTGATTCCATACAACAGTCTGTTTTTAATTAATGTTCAAAGATGCCTACCCCTCACGTAAAAAAAATTATATAAATAATAATCTCTCGAAAATGATTCACGTTTGCATCACTGGGTTATTTGATAGCGAAAAACGTCTCCTATAACCCTTTCACGGGATCGTGACTAATAACCAGCAACCCTGTACAATCGACTCCGGGCACTCGGGGTTCGAGTTGAGCAGCGTTATTTTCATTTCTTTTTTTTTCAATCATTATGGAAAGTCTTTTTTTGCAAATTGATGTATTGAATCCTTAATAGGAATATGTAAAAACGTTTGAGTGATTGTCACGGCCTAATAGGGCCAAAAAATTTGGCAACTGAAGAGAATTAATTTGTGTTGCGTTCTAATTATGCAAATTTCGGGCGTTTGTTCGGGCTTGAAAAAAAAATACCCTTTAACGGTATACGTTAGTACACAGGTAATAAATAAATTCTTTACTAGAATCAAATATATATACATATATACATGTATATATATATATATATATATATATATATATATATATATATATATATATATATATATATATATGTGGATGTATGTACTGGCATGTATTCGCTATACGTTACGACTCGGAGCATGCAGCAAGAGAACAGCGTGACGGCAGTCCCGCACCTGTTGCAGTTTTAGGAATGGGAGGTGTGTGGCTCGTGGAGATTGGGCGGCAAGGGACAAAAGCGTGTTGCGCGAGTCGATCAATTATTTGAGAAAAACGTGACCGAAATTGGAACGATAATTTGTCTTCCGCTTGCTTACCCCTTCCGTTCCTCTCTTCCCCCCCCCCTCTCTGCCGCCCTTCACCCCTCCCTCTTGCTGTCTTTTTCTCACGCAACTACAAAAAAATCGTGCGTTTAAATGAAAAAACACAGTCTTCGCTGTGTGAATGAAAATTTGTTCGGATATGTGAAAGTAACTTCCGCAATTTTCAAGTGGCACTCGCATATCTTTACTTATCATTGACTCATTGACGGTGGAATCTTTCGGCAGTTGTTGAGGCCCGGGTGACGCACGTTCGTACGCCGAGGATCGATGGAACGCAATCGGAGCGAGATTGCATACGCACACAAGTTTACGTACATTAAGGGTGCTCGTATGTTCGTCGAAAATTCACGAGTAAAAAAGAATCCAACAGGAAAGCCATCCGAGACGGGCACGATCGGACGCTCCGATATCAGTGGAGCATACCGAGAGAGAGAGAGAAAGAGAGCGAGGGAGAGAGAGGGAGAGAGAGAGAAAAGGGAAGAATGGGTATGAGGGGTCGTTCAGAGAGGGGGGGATTCTTGGACGCATATAAAACTCGACTATCTTCGCAATCTGATGCTGCGCGAACCAGTTTTCCTCCAATAACTACACACAGAAAAAAATATCTATTAAACACAAAGAACTTTGTCTCCCGGCGAATAAGTTTGCTTATTTGTATGTCGGCCTACTACGATTGTATTAACAGCTAAGACATTTTTTAATTTAAGTTTATGTTTAAGATTGACGAAGAATTTTTCTTAAAGTCTAATAGGATATATAAGTTACCCGAGTAGAAATTTCTTAGGGGCCTGACCAGGATCAGGCCCCGATCGGGCCGGAAGTATTTAGGTAGTATAGGGCCCTACCAAGGCTTACCCTGATAGGCCCTACTAAGGCTTTCCATGATAGGGCCTTACTAAGGCTGTCCCTAATGTGGCCCTACTAAGGCTTTCCCCGATAGGGCCCTACGAGGGCTTGCCCTGATAGGCCCTGCTATGGCTTTCCCTGATGAGGCCATACATAGGCTTGCCCTATGTCTGCCTCAACAGTCGCTAGATGCACATAATCTCTCATTTTTCACATGGAAACTTCGATTTTACAGCATCGTAGCTTCGGAGTTTCGATGCATTCCTGAATTCTATTTTTAAAAAAAGGTGCTATAGACTGTCACGACAAAAAACGTTATGCAACTCGGATGCGTGCTAGAAGATTTCGGCAGCTTTGTAAGGCGAAGAGAGAGATTGATTGATTGATTGATTGATATATATTTTATTCCTTGGTCGAAACCTTAAGGCAATATGGTACATAGTGTGTACAGTTTGTAGGAATTTATATAATAAAAGTAGAACTAAACATATTATAAATATAAAATTAATATAAATAAAAATTTGATAATGAGCTAAATGAGCATAACATGAGTATTACATTTAGCGAGGAATATAAGTATTAAGTAAATTAACCTAAGATGCGTGATTATAAAATAGAAAAGTAAAATATGAAAAATATTTAAAATAATAACGAAGGTGAGTGTATCTGAAAAACTAGCCTTTCTAGACTTAGTATTGTTTTGCCGCGAAAGACTGGGAACGATGGGCTTAGAGAGAGAGAGAGAGAGAGGAACTATATATATATATATATATATATATATATATATATATATATATATATATATATATATATTTATATATATATTTAAAATTATTTTTATTATATATATAAAATATATATATATAAGGTTAAGTTTAAAGGTAAAGTTTAAATCTATAGCATGTTATTCGATAAACCCCTTTAATTGTCACAATGATATTAACTAATTGATATACTTTATGTGATACAATAAATAATTATAGCAATTCATTTGGTCTCTTATGCCATATCTGGGACCAAGATGTTACAAGCACTCGGTAGCATAGGGGCAGCGTTTGCCTAGCTTTGGGTAGGAAGGTACGAGGTTCGATTCTCATATAGGCGAAATATTGTCTTCGAACAAAAACGCTTCAGCAGGCAAGGGAATGACGAATTATGATACAAAATCATTGTATTGGAACTCTAAATTAAGTGGTTTATTCCATTTTGGTTTTTTGAAATATTATATGCATTTCTTTCTGATCAGGCAACCTGATAGGGTCCTGATCAGGCAACCAGATCAGGCCTATATGTGATACAACGTTACATTTCCTAGTAGGGCCCTTTCAGGCTGCCTTATTAGTGCCCTACCAGGGCAGTCAGGCAACCTCATCGGGCCCTGATCTGGGCCCCATCGAAATTTCTACGCGGGTAGAAGAAATAAGTGTTTTATATCCGACAAAAAGAGTTCTTCTTAACATCTAATAGGATTCTTCATAATCCCCCAGCTGGTATTTTTCGAGGAATTGTGTAATTTCGTCCGTCATTACTTTCTCACTTGAACGTTTTTTTCTCATTTTTGTTCTTACTTACACTTAAATCATTCGTCACTTTCGAGTTTCTCACTTCCGAAACGCAACACTGACTCTCGTGCCAAAACCATTGGCATAGGAAGAAGCTACATGGTAAGCGTATGCGTGAGTTACATCTGACGAGCGGCCTGCTGTCGGGCCCGTCGCGTGGAAGGGCAAAGTGCGCATGCGCCCATTAGTATTGTAGTCGCGAAATAAGGGGTTTTCGTCATTGGGAAGTAGTATTTATTTGATTTGAGGAAATATTTATTCAAATGTTCTATTTTAAATATGGCTTATTATTGATGTGAGAAATCGTCGCGTAAAAAAACATATTTAGTGACGCCGAATAAATGCTGTAGTCACAATCACATAAAAAAAGTCTCCATACGAGTAAACATTTATTTAATTCCAATAGATTATGTTCTAATGTGCCAATTTATTAGAACATAATAAATCTTTTTTCTGAGTGTATGCATATGACCCAAACGTATATCGGAATCTGTGCAAATTTGAACCATCATTCTATTTTCGGTATAGAGCCCAATTTGGAAGATCTTCGAAACATTTTGGGTACATGTTCGGGGCAAGTTTCCGAAAACAAACGCCCCCCCCCCCCCCCGCCGATCGAACTGAAATTTTGCACAAACCTTTTTTTCCATATTTTAAGACAACCCCTAAAGGGTTTGTTTTTGGCGACGCGCAATAGTTGTTGGGTTTATGTTCGGGTTTGTTCATTTGGGCAAAACGGAGAGCGCGATAACATATATAGGTATGAACGGAGGCGTAGCAGATATAGATAAAGTAGGCGCGCGTTAAAAAACAAATTAAAAATTAAATATCTCGAAAACTATTGCGAGTCGCCAAAAATCCCTTAAAGGGTTGTCTTAAAATATTAAAAGGAAGGTTTGTGCAAAATTGCAGCTCAATCGAAGGGGGGGTTCGGAACCTTATCCCATGTTCGAATCAATGTACCAAATAATGAACTCATCTGCGATCTGATCTTCGATTTCCTTGTGGATCGAATTAATTAAGAAATGATTTCCTATTAATTGCATTGTGCCTACAGAATGTGGCTGCGAAGGTCGCGGGAGCCAAGAAGCGGCCTGGGCCAATACTCGGATGAGACTGTGAAAGCCCGAAAGGGCATACAACGGAAGAACATTTTGAATAAAATGAGACGAATCTATGCGCTGTCATTCGAATACGACGGCTAAGGGTCCAACGGGGGAATGATTTTTGGCGAAAACAAATCCACGAAGGAACCTTCGCTTGTGCAAGGGAACATTCAACAGTCTCCGGCTCCTTTCAGAAGTTTTCGTCGTTCCCGAAACGGAATTCGGGAGAGAGAAAAAGAGAGAGGGAGAGAGAGAGAGAGAGAGAGAGAGAGAGAGAGAGCTGACCGAGAAAACACCTATAGCCGATAGATTGTCGAGATCGATCTCCTCTCGCGAAGCCGCCCCACTCAGGCTGAAGAAATCGAATTCTCTCACGGTTCTCTTCTTCCTCCGCATATCCACCTATCTCTGCCCTCGCCCCGTCGCCCTTCACTTCCAAAAACGCATCCGAGCAAAATCACACGTCAAAAAATATAAAATATTTTTCAAAAACGCGACGAATCCATCGACAAATCGAAATAAATAAATATCTGTCTACCAGCAACGCGATTAACCGATCGAAATGTTATCCACCTGTCATATGACAGTTTATGGTGTTGAAGTTTGCATCGTTGGAACGCAACAGACGTTATTTTGTTATAAATTTATATTGCGGACCACCAAATAATTATCTCAAAAAATGGTTGAGAGATTTTTGTAGGCAAAATCTGCCAAAAGAAATGAAAGGAATACAGAAATATTAATTTTCGTTGCATTCCAATGATGCAAACTTCAACCTCGTGGCAGTTTAGGTTTCCAGTAACGTATTCAAAAAATGTCAATCAAATTATTCGCAAAAACGAAAATTCTACGTATCTTCGCGATCGATCTTTTCATTGTTGTCCATTTTCTTTCAACGGCTGAGAAGTAAATCTGATTGAATTGGCGATGGATAATGCGATGAGAGATCGCGCGCGTCGATGTCTCCGCGGCGGATTCGTTTTTGTCGTTGCTTTGTTTTTGAGCAGCCTAGTAACAGATTGAAGGAGCGAGGGCGAATTATCTCGGACTTCATCATATCTTTTTCCACGACCAACGAGTATCGCGGAGACTATCGGTCGGGCCATGAATGTTGATAATGGTGAAAGATGGAGAGAGAGCGAGAGAGAGAGGGAAAGAGGGGGGGGGGGGGTAGATGGACCGGTAAAGCGAGAGAGCGAGAAGGAAAGACGCAAATGAAGAGAGAGAGAGAGAGAGAGAGAGAGAGAGAGAGAGAGAGAGAGAGAGAGAGAAAGAGAGAGAACGAAGTTGGGAAATGTTGATGGCGCGACACAGAAGTGCGGAGAGCGATGGAAGCCGGAGAGAGGGGGAGAGACCGAGAGAGACAGAGAGAGAGCACGTCAATGACGCTCCTGATAAAGCGAGAGAGCTCGGTGGTTATCGAGTGATCTGGGGGGCGTCCGCAAGTGTTATCGGGTCCCCGGGTTGCCGATAAGGTGCGGCAACGCGATAAATTAACCATCGCAATCTCGTGTGACCCAAGCCTTCCAACCTCGCCGAGCAGAACACACTGCAGCACTCATAGTTTAAAGTGGGCCGAGACAGTATTCACCGCGACGCAGGACGAGTCAATTTCTTTCATTTTTCCCTTTATATAGTGCCATTCAAATGAGCATAGGTTACTAAACGTCAGCTCAGTAAGCTGTCTAAAAAACATAAAGGGTGTATCAAAATGGCCTGACATTTTAATTCATTAATAAAACGTATTATTTATTTGAAAAGTACGAATATTTTTTTATTTCATCAATGGGTGTGTCAAAATGGCCTGGTATATTAATTTATTAATAAAACGTATTATTTATTCGAAAAGTACGAATATGTTTATTTTAATACAAGGTACACACATGGAGGTTATGTGTGGAACACAATATCCGATAAATGGCCGCCTCGTCCCTGTTTGCAAACGTTCACTCTGTCGACGACAGTTTCAATAACATTTTGGCATAATTGTGGACTAATTTTGATTAATGGTGCGTCGAATTGCTTCCTAGAGCTACGGAATGGTCTGTGGATCATTGGCATACACTTTTCCTTCCAGAAAACCCCAAAGCAAGAAGCCCAATGGCGTCAAATCGCACGATCTTGGTGGCCAATTCACATGGCTGCGGCGCGGGACAACACGACCATTAAGGGACTATACCAGTGTGGACGCTGAAAATTTGGGTGGGTTTCGGGAATTTTTTGGAAGAAAAGTACTCAATTAAATGTTTCGGAAAATTGAGAATATATTTGGCTATATTTGACTTATATTACGTGATTTTTTTATCGAAAAATATTGAGATCCAAGCGACTTATGCGCTGCCTTCGAAGGCGCCAAAAAAAAAGTTCCTCCACTGCTGACATGATTCCGGCCGATTGAGTAGCTGAAACCGAATAAGGAAAAAATGTCGTTAAACTGGAAGGTATTTCCTGTACAATGACGTAGGATTTTCGAAAAACATCAAAATCTAACAAAATAGCGTAGTTATGAAAAAAGTCTGTTTTCTTGCCTAGAAAATGGTCATTTTTTTCAATGTCAAGTCGTCAATTTTCATCCAATCAAAAATATCCTACGTCATTGTAGAGTAAATGTATTCAAGAGTACTCAGTTCAAATTTCAAGTCAATGGGATAATTGCTCTTTGAGTTACAATGTCAGCAAATTTGAAAAATCTCATTCCGAGAAAAACGCGTTTAAAGATTTAACTATCGATTTTTGTAAGACAAAATGATATTGATATAAATGATATAAGTGATAATGCGAGGGGCTATTCACTATTAAGTGAGGTGCGGAAGAGATTTCCGTGTGAAGTCGATTTCATATGATTTTTGTGATTTCATAAATGATTCGAGCTATTTTTAAAGTCATGTGATTTCACGTAATTTCACGTAATTTTAGTTGATTTCAATTGATTTCATTTGAATTCATCAACTCAGTTTCAAGCGATTGCTGAAATCATTGGAGGGAGAAAAAAGGCTCGAAAATGGTTAAATTTCTCTCTTTTTTATTATTGACAAATATTGAGACTCAAATTTGAATTAAAAATTTTTTAAATTAAAAAAAGGGAGTTTTTCAACAGTTTTGTTTTCACAAATAATTATCTCCCGGTATATCTCTCTGCATGCACTGGCGTTGAGCCGCAGACTGACTGCTCGAACGCACGGACAATGGATTATGAAAAATCATAATAAAATTTCCTTGTTTCGAGAACCAGATGATTTCTAGCGATTTCCTGAATCAAGTGACTTCGTGCGGATTTCAGACGACTTCAAAAAATGTAAACCTGATTTCAAGGGATTTCAACTACATTCGAATAATGGTGATTTAGTAAGACGCTTCGCGATTACAGGCGATTTCTTGTAATTTCGCATTCGATTTCGAACAGAAGTGCTTGAATGATTTCACAAGTGAATAGCCCCTCGTGATAATGATATTCTTGACAGTATAAACTGTCGAAAAAGGCAACACAAAAAATCGATTTTTTGAAAGTGTCACACTGGTGTAGCCCCTTAAATTTTGTCTGCAATAACTGCATTGTTTCGCCCGCAATGTGGCAGGCTGCGCCATCTTCTTGAAAGCATATGTCTTCCAAGACCATGCCGTTCAATTCATTCCATAAAAAGTCGGTTATCATATCACGATAACGATCACCATTGATGATAATCGCATTTCCAGCATCGTTCTCCAAAAAGTACGGTCAAATCACTCCTCCAACCCAAAATCGGTCCCCCAAATGCTTCAGTATCGTTTATTTACGCAACCACTAAGTTAAATTTCCACAATTTCGGCACGGATAGCAATTCTCTCTAGTAATAACGCATCCAATTTCTCACGAAGATAGCATTGCGGTGAGGCTCCCATAGATCCTCAACTGACAGTTGACCAAAGACCGCAAAACGAAAAACTGTTGCAGCAAAGATATTATTCCAATAAGAAACTTCAGAAATAAATATGGATCGTTCAGCACGCACTGTAAAAATAAATGCGTTGTTTCAAGACGTTTCACGTGTGTAATCGTGTCGCCGTTTTCAACACGGCAACTCATGTGTTGATGTCGAACGACACATTTTACGCGTGTTCTGTCAATACGCTTCAAGCGTGTTTTAGCAAGTTCAAAGCGTGTTGTTTCGATACACTTTAGGCGTGTAAACGCTTGTCGCCAATTTCAACATGTTTAAAATGTGTTGATGGCTAAATCAACACACTTTTTGATGTGTACTTGTGGACGCTTGGGCATAACGTACAAGACGTCACGTAGGCATACGTTTAAAAATAAATAAAAAAGGTTTCTCCGTTACTGGTGGTTTATTCCAATGGTTTACTACCATACTTGATGAGTTCCAGTCGTCCTGAAATCAATTCCTGCGAATACATTTTATTGTCCATACCCGGTTTCGAACCTACCTAACCTAGTTACTTCTATACGTAGTACGTACGCTAACCATTGTGCTATCGGCTATACTTGCGGTTTTTCATCAAGAAACGGAATACATGGTTACATTGAACGAGAAGAGTAATGAAGACATTTCACATTTTATGTGTATGTGTCTACACCCAACACACATAAAATGTGAAATGTGAACAGAAATTTCCTTCACTCTGAACAGGCAATTTTCTTTGCACTGGACAGAAAAATTTGTTCGCAAAGAATAAAGAATTTTCTTTGCCCCGAACAAGAAATTTCTCTCACTTTGAGCATACAATTTTCTTTGCCCTCGACAAAAAAATTTGTCCCCACAGAAAAACAAATTCCTTTGCCCCATACAAGCAGTATTCTTCACTCCGAACAGAAAACTTTCTTAGCACTGGACAGAAAACTTGGTCCGCACAGAATAAAAAATTAGCTTTGCCCCGAACAAGAAATTTCTCTCACTCCGTACTGGCAATTTTCTGTGCCCTCGACAGAAAAATTTGTCCTAACAGAAAAAAAAATTCCTTTGCCCCGTACAAGCACTTTTCTTCACTCCGAACAGAAAACTTTCTTCGCACTGGACAGAAAACTTGGTCCGCACAGAATAAAGAATTTGCTTTGCCCTGTACAAGCAATTTCCTTCACTCCGAACAAACAATTTTCTTCGCACTGGACAGAAAAATTGGTCCGCACAGAATAAAGAATTTTCTGTGCCTCGAACAACAAATTTCTCTCACTCCGAACTGACAATTTCCTTTGCCCCGAACAAGAAATTTCTCTCACTCCAAACAGACAATTTTCTTTGCCCGCAACAGAAAAATTTGTCCGCACAGAAAGAAAAATCCCTTTGCCCCGTACAAGCAATTTCCTCCATTCCGGACAGAAAACTTTCCTCGCACTGGATAGAAAAATTGGTCCGCACAGAATAAAAAATTTCGTTTGCCCCGTATAGGCAATTTCTTCCACTCCGGACAGAAAACCTTCTTTGCACTAGATAGAAAAAGTTGTCCGCACAGAATAAAAAATTTCGTTTGCCCCGAACAAGGAATTTTTTTCACTCCGGACAGAGAATTTACTTTGCCCTGGACAGAAAAATTGGTCTGCACAAAATAAAGAATTTCCTTTGCCCCAAACAAGAAATTTACTTCACTCCGGACAGAAAAGTTGGTCCGCACAGAATACAAAATTTCCTTTGCCCGGAACAACGAATTTCCTCCACTCCGCACAGAAAATTTCTTCCCACTGAACAGAAAACTTGGTACGCATAGAATTAAATTTGCGCCCTAGAAGCATCTTTCTTCACTCTGGACAGAAACTTTTCTTAACAACGAACAAAATATTGATCCACACAAAATAAAAAAAATTCTTCGCAGTGACACTTTACAAAAAAATTATTTTATATATACGTCAATAAACTGAGTGTTGCAATTACCATGGTTTCACAGAGCACATCATTTTCTTCATTCATGTAGGTGTGCACGACGAGCAAAAACTTATGTGTTTCGCTTTTAAAATAACACAATTCGCAATAGAAAAATTCTTTCGCAAGTTCGTACATAACCTAGCGAGGTTATAAAGCCGCCATATTGTCATATCAACTCACTGGACGCGTGTTGTTTGTGGTACACGCGTGCAAGTGAGTTGTTTCACGACGCTTTGTGTCGTTCGAGTCGCGTGTACCTACACTAAGTGTGTTGTTTGAAAGAAAATGGCTTGATTCGACACGCTTCATGTGTGTTACATTAAGCGTGTTCTACAGCAACATATTTAAAACGTGTTGTTACCAAGAATAGTATAGAGCGTATTGTTTCAACACGGTAAAATAAGTAAAACACGTTGTTTCAACGCGTTAATCAGGTCCTACACACGCTGTAGGCGTGTTGTGTGTTGCTTCAACACACCGACAACACGCTTATTTTTTACAGTGCGGCAACGAAACGCCTAAGAACCGATCATTAATTACCTTTTTTCTCAATATATCAGCACATATAGAATTCGCACGTATTGAGAAAGGATCGGCTGCATCGTGCGACGAAAAAAAAAGTCATCAATAGAATGAGAAAAGGAAAAAAAATCCTACTCGGCATACGAGCAAATATCACGATGGTGCATTTGCCAATCATTGTCGAAGGATATACAGGACGTCCGAGAACTGAATGCGTTTCCTGAAATGGGGGGTTGGGGGTGAAATTCTGAGTCGATTGATATAAGCATGTGTGGGTCTCAGATGAAACCCTGAATTATTATCAATTTTTAAAGGCGAGCCAATCAGGTGCGCCCGATGAACCGGCGTACGTCGGTGAGGCCTTATTGGCCCGCCTTTAAAAATTAATAATAAGTCAGGGTTTGATCTGAGACCCACACATGCTTATATCAATCGACTCAGAATTTCACCCCCGAACCCCCATTTCAGGAAACGCATTTAGTTCTGGGACACCCCGTATATGCGTGTGTGTGTGTATATATATATATACATATGATATGCGGAATTTCAACAGCGACACGGGGACGCCAAAAATATTTGCAGGGAAGATTTCGCCTCCGTGCCAGTGAATAAAATAAGTAATTCTTTATCGACAACGCGCGAGGCTGTATCCAATTTTAAATACGTAGTGAGACGAAAAAGCCTCTCTTCGCGTTATCCGCCAAAAAATCTTGAATTTCACATAGTTGGAACGCAATAAAAATTAATCATTTTCAATTGATAACTTATCTTTTTGGCTGATTTAGGGTACGAACATCACGGAAATACTTTTACTACTACTATTCTCGTTAGAGATTTACGACCACAATACGCAAAAAAGGTTTTTTATAATAACAAAAAAAATTAAGAAATACAAAAAAGAAGAAAAAAAAACTCGTTGCATTCCAACGATGCAAATTTCAACGTCATCCGCCCGAACGACCCGGAATTGATCCCGAATTATAATAACTGGACAGATATAAGAAGAAGGAGAAGGTAAAAAAAATCAAATATTCATCTATGTACGCATACATAGATGAATATTATATACCTGCATACTTTATTTTATATTTCTCTCTATTCTTCCCTACTGTTTTCTACACACACCCACGCGCCTATACAAAAAACGGAGTTTCGACATGTGCAAGCCCGAAATTTTGCACACTCGCGGACCAATATATAAGTATTAGTTTCGAATAAGGGCATACCGTGTGCGCTCGCGAAAGACGATCCTCACGGAGAGATCGAACGAGATTACACTTTTCTCTCTATCTTTCGCTATGCTTTCTCTCCCTCTCTCTCTCTCTCTCTCTCTCTCTCTCTCTCTCTCTCTATCTTTCTCTCGTATTTTCTCTCAGAGAGAAGCGGCAGTTCGAAAAAGACTCGAGTGTGCAGTGTACAGCGCAGACTCCACGAGAACGAGAAAAGAAAAGAGAAAAGATGGCAAGAGCGAGAGAGAAAAAGATGTGCCGATTTTTGTCGACGATAATCCGAATGATCCGGCGGGAAAGAAAAGATCGTCCACTAGCCTCCGCTCGGCAGGAGAATCGAGGAGGCAAGAGAGAGAGAGAGAGAGAGAAAGAGAGAGAGAGAGAGTCCAGCCGCGGTCTCTCCGCGAGACATCTCGTCGTGAGATCGGATCTCATCGATCGCGCTCGACCGCGTTCACCAAATATGTGTGTATGTGTGAGTATGTATATGTATGTATATATTGATGTACATAAGGATGAGATACGCAGCCTTAATGTGATTCGAGAATCCGAAATCGCGGGGTATGCCAAGCGTGTGTGTGTGTGTGTACATATACATGTGTATGTATGATGTATGATATGTATACATACATGTGGGTGTATATATGTATACATATATGCAGACACGCATACATAAAAAAATGTCCCGCTCCGCAAAATGTACTGCTATTCAATTATTTTCAAATATCAGAATTCGAACATTTGCAGAATATCCAGCCCCTTATAACTATTTATTTGCGGGTACATATAAATGTTACGGTTAACCCCTTCGTTGGCAGAGAGAATTCGACAAAAAGTGCCCAGAATGCCAGGAAAATTCTCTTATCTTGAAAACTTGTAGTACTGGGGGGTTTTTGAGGGTGCTGATTACGCATCTGAACTCAAAATTTCGGAATTCACAATGACGAACAAATATAGCGAATGAAAATACAAATAATACAGATTGATTCGAGTGAAATTTTCAATTTCGGTCGGCGATTCTAGCGCCGCCATTTTGAATTTTCAAATTGAAAGTTCAGATTCGTAATGAACGAACTCAAAAATCCCGGAGTACTAATTTTCAGCTAAGTCGAGTAAAGTTTTTGATTTCTGTCCGCCATATTGGCGCCGCCATTTTGAATTTCCAAATTTTCACTTCAAATTCGGATTCAGCGAGCTGAAAAACCCCCGAGTGAGGCTCCGATTTCAGATCAGAGCAAGTTCAATAGGGAAATGAAGGTTGACGCACTATTGCGTCAATGCCACACAGGGCACGGAATTATTTGACACACTATTGCGTCAATGCCAACCAAGCGATTAAGGGGCCAGTCCACTTTGGAGCCACGAAAAAAAGGCCATTTTCGCGATTTTTTTTTGAGGATTTAAAAAAAGATATGAATATAAAAGTTGTTGGGCTTGATAAATAGTCTTGAAATACATTTGAAAAATTTTAATTCATTTTTATTCTTTTTTAAGTACAAAAACTATAGTTTAACGTAACGCCTCAAAATAGGTGGGCTAGGGAGCGCCACAACTCGGCAACAGCCTGTCCGAAACAAAAAAAATCAAAGTCTATTAGATTCAGTATGACACCAGCTACAAAATGACCCTCGGATGTAAAGTTTGATCAAAAAAATAAAAAAATGGCAGATGAAAAACGAAAAAAGTTTAAAAAAAACGCGTTTTTTCGCAGTTTTTCGCGAAAAAAGAGTAAAAATAATTTATTTTTAATCATCGAGGGTCATCTTGTTGCGAATCATGTTTACAATATGTGGTTCAAATTTCAAGAGAATCGGTTTATTAGTTTTAGAGATACGATGGAGCTAGATTTTGAAAACGTTGTTTCGAGAAAAACGCGTTTGAAGTTTATACGATGGGTCGGCCGAGCGCGCTATACGCGCAGGTAGACGAAATGAGGTCCTGACGTTTAGGTAAAAAAAATACGTAAAGAGCTCGGATTTTCATAAAATTTTAACACAATATTTCTGAATGTATGTACTTTCGAAAACAGTTGAAAAAACCAATTTTTTGAAATTTTCAAAGTGGACGGGCCCCTTAATGCTCGGTGGATGGATACATTTTATTTAGGCATATTAAGGAATATGCCATGGGACGTAAGTTTTTCAATTTGTTTTAAATCTTAAATAAAAAGTGAGCATTAGAATGATCATCCACGATAATAGTGGAGAGAATATCAGATATCCAATGGAATATTCATGGAGAGAATGTCAGATATGCAACTGATAAGAACAGATATTACACTTTGATCTTAGCCACAGGCCAAGAAGCGATACTCTTTAGAGTTTCTCCGGCGTTTAAGTAGATTTTCGGTTCGCGCTACGCTTACGAGAAGCGAGTGCGCGTGCGGCTTCTAGCGGTTACTCCGAGAACTACGAGTTTCCTCACACTTATAATTTCGGTAGCGCTCGGCCATGATTTGGTTGAATTTTTTCAACCTAATGCGCAAGAAACAAATTTTATTTTCGCATAATTTTTTAACCAATTCAGACATGTGCTTAATATTTTTCAATCAAAATAAAATATTAATATTTTAACGAATAATGTACTTGGAAATCAATATCGGATATGGTGAAAAAAATTAAATAACATATTTACTCAATAGAAATTTTCAATTCAATTTTTCTCTTTTACTCGAATCAACAATATTCATGTTAGAATTGAAACGCTTTTTTTGTTCGTTGCAGAAAATGCATTCAAAACTATATAATTTGTTCGCGATAATTTTTTAGATAGTTTCAATATTGTTCTCTGTTAATGTCAATGTTTAGATTGTTCTCGGCTAACAATATATCTTTTGAATGAAAAAAAAACCTAATTATATCATGTTCCTAAAGTCAATAGCGTTTTGTTTGGACTAATAAATCCGATTATTTACACCAACAATTTTACAATTGAATCAATGAAATTTCATTCAATGACACCAATGATGTTGGATCAATGATTTTTTTTCTCAGTGTAGCAATTACATGGTCAGCATAGTTCCTGCACCGGAAGTACGGAAAATGTTTGAAAACCTCCCAGGTAGGAATTGACGATGAAAAAAGGGCTCGCCAAGCTCTGAAACAAGGCTCACATTTTTTTATTCAAGCTGAGCACCAGCCTGATTTCAGGCCTAGCTGAACCCCTGAATGATAACGCGGTTTCAGGCTGTTGCACACAGGCTTGACCAAAGGCTGGTAGAAAAGCCTGTACTAAGCCTGAAACGACGAAACAACAAGGTTCAAAACGAGCCTTAATGAAGCCTTCACGAGCATTTATGACCAGGCTTATCCCAAACTCTTCTCGAGGCTATATGAGGCCTGTTTTTTTAGTTTCCCATATTCTACATTGGGATAAATTTAATAAATTTGTAAAGAATTCATTTTATTTATTATATATATTTATTATTCATTATATTATTTGTTATAAAATATATATAAAATATTTTAAACACAATACTTTATTTTATTTATTGTTTATGGGACACGTAATATACAGAGTGTACGCAAACCCCAGAGAGTGAGTATATACGAAATGTGTATGTGACGAGAAAAAAACTTTTTTGTGTACCTCATAAATATCGATAAGAGAATATGTTTAAATGTTCTGAGCTGCCTCCTTCGCTTTCGTTTTTCGTGCCTTCGCACCCGACAAATTTATTGCTAATTTTTTTTTTCATAAAAGTACAGAAAAATATTATTTAAAATTTATTTTATTTTATCACAGCCTGAAACAAGCCTGCATCCAGCCTTGATTTTTTAGCCTTGAAATTCACTGGCTGAATAAAGCTTGAAATAACCCTGAGTTTAGGCTAAGCAGCCAGTCTTGGTTCCAGGCTGCTCCAAACGATGCAATCAAACCTGGCCCAGGTCTGTCTCACTCAGGCTCGGTGAAACAAGGCTCACACAAGTTTGTTTCCATCGTCAGCCTTTTGATTCCCTACCTGGGCTAAGGCGCGGCGGACACAACATATTTTTATTCCTCGCGAGAGACCGAGGGACGAAGCATAAGTGACTTTGAAAAGCGAACGACGGTGCGTGCAATCGGATTGCCAACGTAGAAACGTGACAATGAGTTTCAATTGTGTCGATGCGTTTTATTTTGTTTCTTATGCCTCATACGGGCCGCTGACATTTTTGGTTTCTCCATACGCTGTTCGTGTACCGGTCGCGAGAGAGGAAGAGAGGAAGAGAGAGAGAGAGAGAGAGAGAGAGAGAGAGAGAGAGAGAGAGAGAGAGAGAGAGAGAGAGAGGAAGAGAGAGAGAGAGAGAGAGAGAGAGGAGCGAACAGTAATTTACATAATACCTGCATGCAGATCTCCATTGAACGTGCCACCGTATGATAGCCACTGCGCCAACTGCAGAGGCGTTATCGCGCTCATCGAGAGCAAGAACGATCGAAAGAGACTCGTGTCCATATGCATACACATATACATCCACTCTCACACACCCGTGCACGCACACACATATGCTACATGCGTAGACACGGAGGAATTTAAAAAAGCAAGCGGCAGAAAAGCTTGTGAGGTGCGAGCGAGATCATTATCGATCGATAGAGCGTTCTCGATACCATCTTTTCCCACCATTCGTGTGCGCAATTGAATATATATATATATATATATATATATATATATGCATGCGTACGTATCTATGTGTTTGTGTACCTCAATGGATGCATGTATCCACGTATGTACATACGTACACGCACACGCGCGCAAAAACCCGATCGAGCGATTCAATCGTTTGTCGCCAAGCCAAAGATTTCCGATACCTAATAATTAATGCATGCACTCATGATCGATATAATGATCGAATCGGTTATCCTTGTTCCGCTCTTGACTTCGCTGCATCTCTCTTGCTCGCTCTTCCGCAGCCTCGCTGGCCTTTTTTCTTCGTCTCTCTGTTTCTTGCTCGTGCACTCTTTTGGCCATATACTCTGGCGGTACGTTATCCATATACATGTATGTAATATCCCTTGGGTGCATTTGCAGTGGCTTTTATTCGCACACATAGTCCTCACATAGCCAACAAACATTCGTCCTCGCAGGAAGGATTAATTGGCACCGATCAATTCCTACTCGTGAGAGTTTCTCATCTGGATACCCGATTCTCCGGCTCGCTTTCGTTCTCTCTCTGTCTCATTGTAAATATCTATGAGCTGAGGAGAGAAAGAGGCAGAGAGGAATAGAGGGAGAATGAGCGAGAAAAGAATTGCAATTCCAGCTCACGACTCGCGCTCCACGAGTCGAGGAAGAAGAAGATGACTCTTCGCGTTTACCGTAAGCAATGAGCACGAGTTTCTCCGCACTCTACATCACATCGTTTATATCGTTGAAAATAAAATGTTTTGTTTCTACGGATTGCCATTTTCGTTATTTGCGAATACAAAAAAATGTCTTGTTTTAAGGAAGCTTTATTATAGTAAAAATACATTTTCTATTTGTCGTCACAGATCACCCGAGTTGGTAGAAGCACCACCGCAGATTAACCATGCAGCAACGGCGACGCTTTGTTTGAATAATAATGACTTCATTGTTTACCAATATTTTTACAGGGTTTTCTCACGCTAGACGCCAAAAAACGGCAATTTTCATGATTTTTTTCGGACAGGTTTATGTTATAGATATTGATATAAAAGTTGTTACAATAAATACACTATCGAAATACATTTTTTTCAAATTTTTTATGTATTTATGGCACTATTTATAGACGGAAATGGTAGTTAAAAAAATGTCCTAAAAAAATTGTAAGTCTGCGCTGTTGATGAAATCTCGGAGATGGATCATCCGAAACAAAATCAAATGGTTTTAGATTCAGTATGTGAATAGCTATAGCGCATATAATACAATTTTTTATATACGCAAAAATAACGAAACGGTGCACATTTTTGGAAAAAAACAAAAAAAGGGTTTTTTTCACCGTTTTCACAAAAAAATTGTAAATATCGAAATTTAAAAAAATCCTTGATATTCGCTGTATCTATAGTTGTAAAGAATGTGTAGGTAACATTTCATAAGGATCGGTTCAGTAGTTTCGAAGATTTTATCGATAAGCTGTCGAAAAACGATGTTTCGAGAAAAGCGCGTTTAAAGTTTGTTTGGGTTACATAAATACATACATTAAAAAAATGTATTTCGAATGTGTATTTATTAAGTGTAACAACTTTTATATCAATATCTATAATATAAACCTATCAAAAAAATTTATGATAATCGCCTTTTTTAGTATTTAAGGTGAGAAGCTTCCTTAATGAAAAAAAGATCTCAGACCTGGCGAGACTATGTACTAATTCCCGTCTAGAAATTGTAGTAGGCAGGTGTCCAATTGGATTGCCATACTCCCGTCATATGGAAAACGGCTGCATCTACAAAAAGAATCGAAAATGCGCTTTACTACACAGAGCGATGGAAAATTTTGTACTGATTCCAACGCTACCAAAAACGCATTTTGGATTTTTTTAGATGCCGCCTTCTTCCATATGACGGCAGCATACTCGTGCCTACTTTCTGGTAGGGATCCAATGGGCCACCGCATTGGATCCCTATACTAAAACGTCACGCTCGTGCATTGGATTCTAATTCGGATTCCCCATTGAAATCCAATCTGTACGTTGAATTTTCTAAACAAGATATATAGATATACAAAGTGAGTGGACCTTGAAAAAGTATAAATCTAAACGTAAAAAGTAAAAATGGCATTCAGTGATCACATCACTGAATCGCATTGAGTGATCACATCACTTAATCGCATTGAGTGATCACATCACTGAATCACATTCAGTGATCACATCACTGAATCACATTGAGTGATCACATCACTGAATCGCATTGAGTGATCACATCACTGAATCGCATTCAGTGATCACATCACTGAATCGCATTCAGTGATCACATCACTGAAAACCCACTCTAGTTATCGTTTGTTATTTACTTAACTGTACACGCTCACAGAGCGTGCAGGTTATTTTTCAACATGCCGAGTTTTTTTCTAGTGGCTTTTCACATATTTTCGATTCGAGAGGGGTGAGAATTTTCATACGACGTTTGTCAGGAAACAGTGCAGAATCCAATTTGATCCCAATGTGGAGTCCCCACTGCGGTGTTCCTTACAAATCACTATAGAAATGTGGGTGCATCTTGGGACTCCCTAAAAACTGTGCACGGGATCACAAAAGGATATTTTTTTGGGGGGGGTCCAACAAATTATGAAGTTGTAGTATGCATCGTTGGAATGCAACGAAAATTCTTTGTCATTTCTTACTTTCATTCTTAGCCAAAATCATATTATGCAGATTTAGGATACAAAAGGATAAATAAAAATCCTAAAATCGAAAAAAAAAATCGATTTCGTTGCAATCCAACGATGCAAACTTCAACGTCACAACAAATTCCGGTTGAGAATTTCAAATAAAAAAATCACAAACGACGTGAATCGGGAAGTTGCGCGGTATCCACGTGGATTCCGATGTGGACTCCCTACGTGCGGCGTCATATCCACTCCCTATAAATAATGAAGAAAAATGTTTTTTGGGCCCCGTAGTTGTACAGGTCTGTTCAAGAAGCGTTCAATATGTCACTATTTATTCATTTCCGTGATACTTTTCTCACTCGAAGCTCCCGTTCTGGAGCATCCGTCTGTTAAGCAAATATTGTCTTCAATTAGAAACACAAAAAGAACGAGATACACGAAAAACAAAGTGCTTCGGGCATGCAAGGGTGGTCGAATGAATTTATCGTCGGGGTCCCCAAAACTCTTTATTTCCGTTTCTCTTCATTTTCGCGACACGTGCGATCCCTATATACACATTGTATCCGTCTAGATATACAGGAACGCGGAGAAGCGGTGCTTCGCGGTGCTTCGCGAAGCAAAGGTCCGGGAATGGACGCGAGTGAGAGAGCAAGAGCGAGAAGAGAGAGTGAGAGAGAGAGAGAGAGAGAGAGAGAGAGAGAGAGAGAGAGAGAGAGAGAGAGAGAGAGAGAGAGAGAGAGAGAGAGAGAGAAGAGAGAGAGAGAGAGAGAGAGAGAGAGAGAGACGTAGGTAGAATGGCGCGCGAAGCAAACGGGCGCGGCGATAAGAGAGCCGCGCGCGGCGCGGTGGCGAGCCACGTTATCGCGATCACCGCGAGAGAGCGCGGCCACGTTGTGCTGATAACGATAACAAACTCTGGGCCGCGCTTCTATACAGAGCTCTATCTCATTCTTTTTCCTTTTTCTCTCTCCCTCTCTCTCTCCCTCTCTCTCTCTCTCTCCCTCTCTCTCTCTCTCCCTCTCTCTCTCCACGGGACTATCTGTCACGGTCCTACCCGCGCGCTCTGTCGCTTTCTCTCCCTTTCTCTCATTCCAATTCCCTCGTACGCCACCGAGAGGAGTTTCGCCGTCATGTAGTGCACGAACTGCGTGGTAAAACGTCTGTACGCCTACCATACCAGCAGAAGCAACAGCGGCGGCAGCAGCAGCAACAACAAGCAAAGGAACCCAACAACCTACAAGCTAACAGAGAGTGACGCGTGTACAAGTCGTGTTCTTCCGCGCCCTTTTCGCATCCTCATTTTTTATTTAACGCTGCACATACCCTTCGCTCTCTCTCTCTCTCTCTCTCTCTCTCTCTCTCTCTCTCTCTCTCTCTCTCTCTCTCGCTCTCTCTACGGGGCTATCTGTCGCACTCCTAGCGCTGCACATACCTTTACACGCGTATAGATGCACGTATACTATATGTGTATGCATTGTGGCCCGAAAAGGGACATCCAAAGGGAAAATTTAGATGCAAAAATAAAAGCATTCTTTTATCTTTCTCTTTTGTACCCGTGTAGAAATTTGAGTCGGGAAAAAGTGCGGCCCCTGATCCGCTTTCCCTAGATAATATCAGACTAGGTCCCGATCCGCCGTTCCTTTTCTGGGCAACTGATCATGAACGAGCCGGAGAATGAGCGGTAAATGACCAGGAAAGTTGTAGGGAATAGATCGACAAACAACCAGGAACAAACGAGGAAATTAAAAATGACGATTCAGCGTTTTTGGAAGCCTTGAGGCGGTTAAATCGGGAGTGTCTTCAATTTAGTTTTTCTGACAACATACTGCTTGTTGGTGATCTACCTGCTAAAGCAGTATATGAGTGTATACATACGCTGGCTCGCATTTCCTGATAGGCGCAAAGAGACAGAAAAACGTACACGCAGATCACGATCCGAGCGAAAAAGGGCTAGAGTGCAAAGGGTTATTTCACAAGTATCGCAAAATCATAGGCGTAAGTGCACGCTGTAAGCATATCACTTCTGTGCGTGGTAAAACTCGCAGAACGAACTTTTATCCTTGCACGATGGTACCTTGCTTACGCGAAGCGCTTCGCTTGTAGCCACCAGGCGGATTGTTGGCGAAATACATTCAGGTGATGTCTTCCCGGCCAGAACATTGATATTTCCCAATATGGCGACAAGGCGTTCAAAAACCCCGAATGACCCGCTTTACTCTTTTGCCTTATACAATCAGTTGACTATTCTTTATGCTCAAATCATCAGTTATCTTAATCATGGTGTCTATGATAAGCATTGTTACCCTCGTCGACCATCATTGATGAAATGAATGCTTTTAGGTGAAAAGCCAAGTAGCTTTCCTGTAGTTCTTAGAGACAGGCTCCACTTTTCGGAGCATGTCAATGTTCTGACCGGGTAGACATTCCGTGAAGATGTACTTGCTCGCAATGTATCCCAGCCAGAAGATTGTTATTTCCAAACATAGAGGGGAAGCCGTGAAAAAACGATTTTGCGATCTTCCCGGTTTGTTCCATGGGAGGGCCCGTCAGGTAAATCAGTCAAGGCCAGTCTGGTCAGGGAACAAGCACCGGACACAAAGTAGGGACTGCCCGGTCACATTTCTACACGGGTATACGTACTTTCCTCACGATTTTTTCACTCGTGTTATCATTATGAAATTCAGCATTAAGCAATCATATAACGACCAACTGAACACTAACGTAAATGCCTTAGATTTTAATCAAAAGTTCAAAAAATATCCTCGGGCGGCAAAATTACTAAAATCCAGATGATAAAAAATACTTTTTCTAGTCTAAATTACTCCCAATTGCTTTTGAAAACGTCTAAGATGAAAGTACTTACACAAATGAGAACCAATTGAAAACCTATGCTACAGGGAAACGCGAAAAAAATGATAAATGCTTTTCTTCTCGAAATCTGAAAAAAATATCGTAGAACATACACTGCGACCTCTATTATCGGGACCTCCAAAGATGCAACAGCCCCCCACTATGTACGAATATCGATCGGTGTAACGCATGGTGGGAGAAGGACCAGGCCCTAGGGCGAGGCTTGAAGCAAGCTTGGCAACAAGAGGGCTTTGAGGGATACCGCTACCAGCTACGTCAGCTGCGCGTGGTCAGTTAGAGTGGATGGTGAGCAACCTCCATTTTTGCAAGTGTGATGCCGCACCCGCCACTGTGCCGATAATAGAGGTCGCCGTGTACCTGAAGATGATTCGGATTAGTGGTGCTACGAGACATCTAGATTTTCCTTCTCAACGCCACCTTGCTAGGCGACCCTGTATGTACGTACACTCGATGAAGTTTGATTGGCTGTACTTCATGACGCTTAAGGAAAGGTTCTGCCCTGTTGGGCCAAAAAATGTTCGATTTTCCACCATTTTTTTATGCGAAAAGTATTAAATAGAGAATGTTGACATTTGGTATGTTGACTAAGCGGTCTTTATTGAACATAAAAATATTTTTTAAAGTTTGAAAAAACTTGGTAGTGGGAATGGGATGAGCCACGTATGTCGGTGCGCGGGCGATGTCATTCTTCGCTTGCGGAAGTCCCAAGTCCCGGACAGGTGATCTGAAGCAAAAAAATCAAACGTATTTTTACTCTGTACGATATTGTGTATAAGTTGACCTAGAATCAAGAAGAAAAATTGAAAAATAAAAGAATAGTGAGCGATCGGAAGGAAGTTTGTCTTTTTTCCCAAAAATTTGCGCAGTTTTTTGCTCACTATTTTTTTATTTTTCAATTTTTCTTCTTGATTCTGGGTCAACTTATACACAATATTGTACAAAGTAAAAATATGTTTGATTTTTTTGCTTCAGATCACCTGTCCGGGACTTAGGACTTCTGCAAGCGAAGAATGTCATCGCCCGCGCACCGTCATACGTGGCTCCTCCCGCACCCGCCACCATGTTTTGTGAAACTTTAAATAATATTTTGATATTCAATAAAGACCGCTTGGTCAACATACCAAATATCAACATTCTATATTTAATACTTTTCGCCAAAAAAATTGGTGAAAAATCGAACATTTTTTGGCCCAACAAGGAAGAACCTTCCCTTAAGTTTGCACAATTAGAACTCAAACTTTTCTACCCATTCTTATTAGAAATTTACTATCTTAATCTGCAAAAAAAGGCCTCGCATGATGAAAAAAATAAAGAAAAAAACAGAATATGCCCGTGCATTCCAACGATGCAAAATTCAACATCATGCTACCTCCATCACACCTCCACCAAGTAAAAAAATTCCACCCACACAAACGGGGCGAAAAAGGAAAAAACGAGTCCTCGGCAAATATTCTTCGACATAACACTACTAATTCTCAAGAATACATCTTCATTTTCAAAATCGCCACGAGAATGACATGCAGCACCTAATGAAATATCTTCGAATCCGCCAGCTTTGTCCTGAAAGACTCGTGCAGTTTCGCCGCAATGTATTTCGCGATCGCTTCTCGTAATAAAGATCTCCAAATACTTGCACCCCATCTTCCTCTTCTTCCCTATACCCCATGGAGGTACATATGAAGATTCAATGGATCGCAAGCCTCCTAGAAGCTATACGAGAGAAATAGTCATAGGGCAAGAATGAAAGAGTATGCACTGCAAAGATCGGCGGGATAGTTGACCCTTTTTTTTCGTTTCTGCTCTCGGTGATGCCCCACGCGAGGCCGGATTCTAAAATGCTCGGTAACACGGATTTCATCTTTCCGAATGTATATGCCCATGTACATGTATAAAAACGCACGTAGATATACGTAGACCGAAACAGCATAAGCGATAGTGGTTGGTGGTCGCGGTAGCCACGAGAAGCGAGGGCGTTATCGCGTCCGCCCAGATTGAATATATTTCATATGTTTTCATAACTACCCGCTCGGGGGGGTGGGCGGAGGTGGTGGCGAAGGTTCAGGCGGTGGCTTGGGCGAGAAAAGCTCCGGAGTGTGCTGCAGCAGCCGTTTTGGCTTCTCACCGCGTGTCCTCATGGTGGAACTGTCTCTCTCTCTATCTTTCTGCATTCGCCTTTTCCCCAGGCCGAAGAAGAGGAGCCGTAGAAGGAAATGCAAGGAGAGAAAGAGAGGAAGCAACGGGCAGGCAAGGGGGAGGGAGAGCTTTCCGAAGTAATGGTGGGCTGAAGGCGAAGGGGTCGCTGCAGCAAAAGCGGCGATGGTGAGGAGGGACTGCACGAGAAAAGAGAGAGTAAGAGAGAGAGAGAGAGAGAATTCCGCGTCAGGCGCGCGAGCGCGGCGACCACGGGAAATCAACCGTGAGGAGATACCGCTTGACTGATGTGCGCCTTTCTGTTGTAAAACGATAAAGGCAACGCGGCATTGGTCGCTCGGTGAGGCTTTCCGATAGCGGGCCAATCTCCTCTTTCCTCTCCTCTCTGTCCTCCGTGCTTTATCCTCCTCCTTCACCTCCTCCCCCGCAACTATTCACCCTTCAAGCATGCCATCGGTCTGTTCGTCGTCGGCTCCTTCTACTCTTCCTACCGTCTATCCGACGTCTCTTGCGGCTTCGCTCCCTCACTCACTCTCTCTCTCTCCACTTAGCCGTGTCTCTGTCGCATGATCCCTGAGGCCAAAACAGATCTCATCGCCAGGACCGTCTCTCTCTCTCTCTCTCTCTCTCTCTCTCTCTCTCTCTCTCTCTCTCTCTCTCTCTCTCTCTCTCTCTCTCTCTCTCTCTCCCTCTCTCTCTCTCTTTTTCTCTTTTTCGATATACTGTAGATAGCCGTATACAGGGAGGCTCGAAAGGCGACGACCAAAAAGGAAATCTACACTGAGAGAAAAGACCATGGTATATACAAAAACGCTGATGGAAAAAACAGGGCCTGGTAAAATTTCCTAGAGTTTATTGACACCGCAATGATATGGTTAACATACCTATGAGGGAAACGCATATTCAAAGATGCGATTTGGACGGCGTGGTTGACTATCTATTATTCCCGAAATAATGATTAAAATGTAAAAAGCTTGACAATGTAGTCAGTCGCAATATGGTCAGCTCAGTACTATCACAAAATCGGCGCACATATACTCACGTTGTATATTGTACGTTAGGTTTCATTTGGTAGATTTTTCATCGCTTTACATTAGAAGAATTTGGTTTTTGTTTCATTCGGATCGGTGGACGGCTTGTGGATGAAACTGCAAAACGACCTCTGGACACGAGGTTTTCCGAATGGAAAAGCGCTATTGATCGAGAAATCGCTCAATCTCGCTGCCATTAAGTCAGATTCAATATGCCTATAGGTCGCGTTTGATCCTCGTCCACGTAGAGGAAACGTGTTCTCCGCGCTCTTAACGAAATACACACGAGACCTGTATTTATGATCGAGACGAATTATATATATCGCTTAATTTTATTCCAATAATCTTTTGCCTAGACGCGAAATTTTAATTTTTTAATCCTTCCTTCGTATCCTACAGACGCGGAATGTATCTCCATGTGTGTGTCTGTGTACACACACACACACACACATACATATATATATTTGTGTGTGTGTGTGTGTGTGTGTGTGTGTGTGTGTGTGTGTGTGTGTGTGTGTGTGTGTGTGTGTGTGTGTGTGTGTGTGTGTGTGTGTGTGTGTGTGTGTGTGTATATATATATGTGTGTGTCGGTTTCCGTAGATTTGCGAGTTTAATATTCATTTTGCGGGTAAGCAGAGGGAGGAGTGTGTGGCCCGGAACGATAAGACTCCGCGAGGCCAGAGGTCTTTATCCGCTGCGGCATAGGAAGGCTAGCGTCGCAGAAGAGGACACACTGCCTCGAGCTTCTCTCTTGTACACGTATGCACACATATATATCTATATATGGGAAAAGTATATTTTTAATCCGTTACATCTCTGCAATAATAGTCACCGACACATCAGGCAGTTTCGAGGACGGTCCTCGAAATTACGTGCATTTAAAGATGCCTAAATTTTTCGAAATTCATCAGCAGGTGATTTGAAAAAGATTGAGGCAGATATTGATGGCCGCCAAGAGAATAAGCTAATATGAGGACAGTCCTTGAAAGTGTATGTCTTCAGAATGACTTTTAGAGAAAAGTCATTTTGAAGACATACACTGTAAACATATACAGGGCCACAGGTGCGATCGCGTGATTGCTTTTCGTGTAATGCTTTCTGCAAAAGTGAACCATTTTCGAAATATTGATATTTTTGTTTTTTTCTTTTTAAAGTGAAAGAGGCAACTTTAAAAATTAATTTGAAAAAACTTTTGTATGGAAGCAAACGTTTTTATTAGTTGCAGCTTGAGGGCACAGTAACAAAGAATGATCAACAATAAAATAAGAATAATCTGCAAACATTTTTGAATCGTGATGTTGAAGTTTGCATCGTTGGAACCCAACGAAAGTGTTTTTACATTTAATTTTCCATGTTTTTATTATAAAAGACCTATTTTTTTATATATTTTTATTGTAGATCGCTGACTAAATATCTTTTAAAATGGCTGAAGAATTGTCGTAGGCAAAATCTGCTAAAAGAAATTAAAGAAATTAAAATATATCATTTTCCGTTGCATTCCAACGTTGCAAACTTCACCCTCATTTTGAATCAGTGGTCCAAAACCCTGCAAGGCCAATCATTATTCTTATTTTATACAAGATTTTTTTTTATTCATTTTTCAAGTTGCCTACCCCTCAATTTAAGAAAAAATAATGAAAATAATAATATCTCGAAAATGCTTCATTTTTGCATAGAGCATTGCTTGGTATAGCGCTATTGGATAATAGCGCAAGACATGTCCTACGATCTTTTCACGGGATCGTAACGAATACCCAGTAGCCCTGTGTGTATGTATATATAAATATATATATAAATTTATATACATATATAAATAAATGTATATACATATATATATAAATTTATATATAAATATATATACATATATGTATAAATTTATATACATATATATATACATATATATATATGGAGCATTCAATACCAATTCGACCTGGGTGTGACCCTCGACCCCTCAAATCTGGTTCCCGATTTTCCCTATCATTACTCTCACTCTATCAAGCAATTACAATTTTTTCAGATTTTTCAAAATAAATTTGAGCGCGTCATGAATTTTTGAATTTTTCTTTTGAACACCTCGATGGCCGTAATCGAAAAATCTGAAAAAATTCCCAAAAATACAGTGTCAGATATAAAAAATGTTGGTGTAAAATTCGTAAAATTTGTCAACCATGATAAAAAAAAATCGAAAATTACAAAATACACTTTAGAAAAATCGGAGAATTTTTTTTTTTTAATCTGGTATTATGCATACAAAATTTCGAGAAACACTCTACAGTAAATTGACCTCTGCTTCTTATTTAAAAAATTTTTTTTTGCTCAAAAAGCTAAAAAACGGGTTGAAGCAAAAGCCCAGACATTATGAATTTTACACCAACATTTTTTATATCTGACACTGTATTTTTGGGAATTTTTTCAGATTTTTCGATTACGGCTATCGAGGTGTTCAAAAAAAGAATTCAAAAACTCATGACGCGCTCAAATTTATTTTGAAAAATCTGAAAAAATTGTAATTGCTTGATAGAGTGAGAGTAATAATAGGATAAATCGGGAACCGGATTTGAGGGGTCGAGGGTCAGACCCAGGTGGAATTGGTATGGAATGCCCCATATACATATATACACATATATATATATATATATATATATATATATACATATATAAGATCGATACTGCTGGATGGGCGGTCGAGGTTCGGTTGCGGCGGTCCTTCGAGTTAAGGCGTTATACGCAGTTGCAAGGCCAAAAAAAAGTCGTTTTTTTCACGAATTTTTTCTGGAAAAAATTAAGCAGCGTTGTGCGTGGGCCATACTCAAAGCGGTGACCGCTTAGCCGTACACCGGCTGCCGCATCAATCAGTCATCGAAAGACCAACACTTCTGAAACCTTGGTGTAGATACTTATGTGAAACGTCTGTGCACAAGAGAATCAGAAGAATATTTCCCCGTACCCTCGGCAAATGCAGTATAGTGTAGCTTAAGATGGCTGTGGGCGCAACGGAAGTGAGGTTGGATTAGCAGAGTGCTAACAATTTGCTAACGCAAGTTTGGCAAATTGCCACTCCTAAACATCCCACATAGAGACCCGGTTTCTTTTTCGTCACTCGATTTGAGAGCGTTGAAAATGTTGCAATGTAAAAAAACGACATCAGTATAAAAACGTATGTATTCTCGCGTGTATCATATGGATTGTGTGTATTTTGCTTGGCGGTGAGAATAATCGTTCCAGCTAACTTCGCGGGTCTACATCAACCGGAGGATCGGGCCATAAAGACCGAGAGAGAGAGAGAGAGAGAGATTCAGTGTCCATATCTCTCTCTCTCTCTCTCTCTCGCTCACTCTCCCGGGGCGGAGGTGATACCTCCCATTCCCTCTGATAACGAGAATAGGAGGTTTTAACATAGGTATCGCGACGGTGGCGGCCACCTCTCTTTACCCTCCGCATCGGCCATTATATCGTCGCATACCTTTTGTACAAAAGATCGAGCGTGCGCGCGCGAGAAAGAGCTGGCGAGAGAGAGAGAAAGAGCCCAGCGATGGGTCAACGATTTACCACAAGGTTTACGATTTTACTAGTATATAGTAACACACACAACGCACAGGCACGCGCGCGCAAACTGCAAAACGTGTGGCACACACATAAACGCATCAAGGTAGGGCACAAAAGCCTCCAGGACTATGTGGCACCTATCAAAAGGAGACACTAAAAAAACGCAGCTTGCATGACCAAAGAAAAGGAACATAAGACAAAAGAAAACAAAAAACAATTAACAACGCAGTGAGATTTGGCGAACAAAAAAGGAGCATCGCCGATAGGACGAAGAAATTGCATAGAAGCATAAATATTTTTATCCGCAAAGGTATTGTGCACGGACGTATGCGCGGTCGCGCGAAACCCACGCACTTTTTCGTCCGGATAAAATATCACCGTTCTGCATTCCAATTCTATCGGTCAACGCGCGAATTACCGAAGTAGGAGGTACAAATGCGTCTGCGCATGTATTTTGCAGGGAAACAATTAGTATGTGATAGGTGATATACATATATATATATATATACATACATGTTTAAGATGTATATTATTTCCTGGGTTCGAACTTACCCGAATAGAAATTGTACTAGCCTGTCTGAGTTACGACCTAGTAACTGACTCGCCCAATTGAGCTCATACGAACTGACCAATGGTTGGCTCGCTATGAGCCACTAATATTGTGAATGTTTTGTTATCCAGCCCTTGTCTAGTCACTGCCCAGCTGATCTTGGTCACAAATGACAAAGTGAGGTTATGTGACTACGTGTAGTTCCATCGAGCGAATGATTGATGGCTGGCTAGCCAACTTGAGTGTCAGATGGCTTTGCAAAAGAAAAAAATCCTCAAGTGGGCATGACGCCATGACCCAGCCAGCACTAACTAACTGCGGCTATGCACCCATTGGCTAGTCACTGCCCAGTCGATCTTGGTCACAAATGACAAAGTGTGGTTATGTGACTACGTGTAGTTCCATCGAGCGATTGGCTCATGGCTGTCTAAGCAACTTGAGTTACAGATGGCGTGGCGAAAGCAAGCATTCTCAAGTAGGTATCTCGCTGTGACCTAGCCAGCTATGCAGCTGTGCACCCCTTGGCTAGTCACTGCCCAGCCGAGCATGGTCACAAATGACAACGTGTGGTTATGTGACTACGTGTAGTTCCATCGAGCGATTGGCTCATAGCTGGCTAGGAAACTTGAGTTACAGATGGCGTTGCGAATGGAAAACATGATCAAGTAGGTGTCTCGCCATGACCTAGCCAACTAACTGCGGCTATGCACCCCCTTGGCTAGTCACTGCCCAGCCGATCTTGGTCACAAATGACAAAGTGTGGTTATTTGAATACGTGTAATTCCATCGAGCGACTTGCTCATGGTTGGTTAAGCACCTTGAGTTACGGATGACGTTGCGAATGAATAAAATCCTCAAGTTGGTATCTCGCGATGACCTACCCAGGTAGGAGTTGACGATGAAAAAAGGGCTCGCCAAGCTCTGAAACAAGGCTCACATTTTTTTATTCAGGCTGAGCACCAGCCTGATTTCAGGCCTAGCTGAACCCCTGAACGATAACGCGGTTTCAGGCGGTTGCTCACAGGCTTGACCAAAGGCTGGTAGAAAAGCCTGTACTAAGCCTGAAACGACGAAACAACAAGGTTCAAAACGAGCCTTAATAAAGCCTTCACGAGCGTTTATGACCAGGCTTATCCCAACTTCTTCTCGAGGCTATATGCCTGTTTTTTAGTTTTCTATATTCTACATTGGGACAAATTTAATAAATTTGTAAAGAATTCATTTTATTTATTATATATATTTATTATTCATTATATTTATTGGTTTTTTTTCCTTAGGTACACGCTTTTCGCGTTTGTTACCTATTCTTTCCCATCATTATGACCGTTCTTTCCTCTACTGTTTTTACTCCTTTTTGTCTCCATCTTTCTCCCTGTTCCCCCCTGTTGCGGCCGCAGCCGACTTCCCCCTCTGTATTATATTCATCATGACATTTCTGTCATGGGTATAGGGAAACTGCGGAAAACCTATACCAATACAGCCGGTCATCGAGTTCGCCCCCCAGTCGTGGAACTAGTCTTATTTCGCCGCGAAATGCCGAAGAAAAACATTTCACAACGAAATGTACGCGACTGGGATTCGAACCCGGGACCTCCCGGTCCGCTGGTTTAGTGGCGAGCACGCTAACCACTAGACCATCGCACCAGTTTTATTATTCATTATATTATTTGTTGTAAAATATATATAAAATGTTTTAAACACAATACTTTATTTTATTTATTGTTTATGGGACACGTAATACACAGAGTGTACGCAAACCCCAGAGAGTGAGTATATACGAAATGTGTATGTGACGAGAAAAAAACTTTTTTGTGTACCTCATAAATATCGATAAGAGAATATGTTTAAATGTTCTGAGCTGCCTCCTTCGCTTTCGTTTTTCGTGCCTTCGCACCCGACAAATTTATTGCTAATTTTTTTTTCATAAAAGTACAGAAAAAATATTATTTAAAATTTATTTTATTTTATCACAACCTGAAACAAGCCTGCATCCAGCTTTGATTTTTTAGCCTTAAAAGTCACTGGCTGAATAAAGCTTGAAATAACCCTGAGTTTAGGCTAAGCAGCCAGTCTTGGTTCCATTCTGCTCCCAGCGATGCAATGAAACCTGGCACAGGTCTGTCTCACTCAGGCTCGGTGAAACAAGGCTCACACAAGTTTGTTTCCATCGTCAGCCTTTTGATTCCCTACCTGGGTAGCCAATACTTCCCAACTGCGGCCGCACTAGCCGGAATAAATGATCGGACATATACAATTTAAGGTTATGCAATTCTACGTGATTATCGCTCTCAATGCGAACGCAATTGAGTCATTGATCCGATAATGTTATTTACATTTGTTAATCCACCCATTTTTCAATAATCTGACATTGCGTAGTGTAACATATGTAGACGATTAGAAAATTCGGAAATTAAACAAGTAGAACTACCTCAGTGGACAACGTCACAACTCATCACCCAGAGGTTCCGGGATCAAAACCACGTTACGGCGTAAGCGTTTGTCTGAGATAATTAAAAATTGAACCATTAATATATTGACAGCGCAAATGTTATAACCCTAATTAATGGACAACGAAGAATATCGTAAAAGGGTCCAATGATGTGAATAATGTGCAAAAAAAAATCACATACATATAAATATACAGCCGCAATTTTTTTTTATCTAATCGCCAACTAATTTTTTGTTCCCAGTCCCTAGCTGAAAAAACTAGGTCATGGCTAGATCAGAAATATAATACAGCTGTGGGATAATTTTTTCTATCTAGTCACCATCCAATTTTTTGTATTCAGTCACTAGAGGACCAAGGCGTTACAAGGCTCAATCGGCTGGGTAGTCAATAGCTAAAAAGGCTAGCTAATGGCGATTCGAAACATGACTTCACTAGCTTGTGGCTACATGATGAGTTCTGTTTTCCACTCGTGGATCAACTAATGATTCTAAAAGTTCAGCTAGCATCTGTCATGAGTCTTCACGAAGTAATGCCTCCAATTCACCACATCAAAATCATTATTTTGGAAGCGTCTACACCAATTGCTGCAAGTTGATTCCGACAGTTCATGGTCGCCGTAAGTCTTAACAAGAATTCTGTGTACTTCAGCTGCAGATTTTGTTCGGATGAAGTAGTGGTGTAAAATTCCTCACAAGTACTCGTTTTTCCCACGAAGTTTGACATTTTTGACACTGTCAACAACAAAAAGTTGTTCACACTTCAGTGACTTACACTGAACCTTAAGGGGCTCCCGTGCGGAAAACTGATAGGGCATCCCTAATAAAAATAAGGGCCTTTCAGGGCTTTCCTAGTGCTTTCCCTAGTAGGGATTTCCACAATGGGCCCAGACTTGGCCATTATCGGGATAAACTTGTAGGGATTTCCACAATAGGCCCCGACTTGGCCATTATGGGGATAAACCTGTAGGGATTTCCACAAAAGGACCCGACTTGGCCATTATAGGGATAAACCTGTAGAGATTTCCAAAATAGGCCCAGACTTGGCCAGTATAGGGATAGACAAGTAGGGATCTCCACAATAGGCCCAGATCTGACTATTATAGCGATAAACCAGTATAAATAGCTTAGGCTACATGGTTGATGGTATTTCAATTATTCAAATCGATTATATACATCGATCAAATAATATTATCGAACGCAAATTGGGAAAAAGCGTAAGGGCATTAGCAAATAAAAAATCAACGAAGAACACAAATATGCAGACAAACATCAAACAGTATTTATTTATCAAATTAAAGAAACCTTTTACATAGATACAAACAATTACTCATGGTTTCACTCATACATGGAGAAATGCTAACGCATAAGTGTGAACAGTCCCAACCGGTTTTCTCGACATTTTTATAGCAACTAATTTCCGCTCAATACTTATCATAGGGGAAATTATTTCTTCTGAAGACTTCGCTGATATTTCCCATTCATAAACATTATCTGACTGTAGGATAAGTAAATAAATTGGTCTTTGTTTTCCAGATCTTTCCCTCAATGGAAATAGATTCTAGTGATTCAGTAGACCCATATATTTTTTTTATTTCTACTACACATCCATTCCTTAGAATGGATTATTTTTTATATTAATTTTGTCATGGCAGTTTGTCATAAAGGCTCACATGCAAATACGCAATCACATTTCTAGGCGTGCACACATACATAGACATGTACTCACTTCCACACCTATGCACGTGAACAATTACATAAAAACAAATACAGATATACCCTGACGCATTTAACATACACGTATATCCACTGATACGGATATTTTTATGGCGCTGAAATGGTTACGATGAGGCGCCGTTGAGGCATTTTCAGGGCGCTAAAATGGTTTTGATGAGGCGCCATTGAGGCAACTTATAAGGCCCCGGTCGTTGCGCCTTTAATGGCCCTTGTTGACAAAGTGTGACCGGCCGCTAACGGCCCTCATGTGGTTTCCAGATGAGGGCCCGAATAAAGTTAGGGGAATATTATTGGGGCCCGATCACAGCCCCAACTCAATTTCCGCACGGGCTATAGCAGTGTGACACTTTTAAAAAATCGATTTTTTTGCCTTTTTCGACAGTTATATACTTTCAAGAATATCATTATCATTCATATCATTTGTATCAATATCATTTTATTTTGCAAAAATCGATAGTTAAATCTTTTGACGCGTTTTTCTCGAAATGAGATTTTTCAAATTTGCTGGCATTGTAACGTAAAGGGCAATTATCCGATTGACTTGAAATTTAAACTGAGTACTCTTGAATATATTTACTCTACAATGACGTAGGATATTTTTGATTGGATGAAATTGACGTTTGGCATTGAAAAAACGACCATTTTGTAGGCAAGAAAACAGACTTCTTGCATAACGACGCCATTTTGTTAGATTTTGATATTTTTCGAAAATCCTACGTCATTGTACAGGAAATACCTTCCAGTTTAACGACACTTTTGCCTTCTTCGGTTTCAGCTACTCAATCCGCCGCAATCATGTCAGCAGTGGAGGAACTTTTTCTTTGGCGCCTCCGAAGGCAGCGCATAAGTCGCTTGGATCTCAATATTTTTCTATGAAAAAATTATGTAATACTGGTCAAATATAGCCAAATATATTCTTCATTTTCCGAAACATTTAATTGAGTACTTTTCTTCCAAAAAATTCCCGAAAATCACCCAAATTTTCAGCGTTCACACTGGGATAGCCCCTCAAGCTTGCTTCCAGTACTTCTTTATAGATGCATTACTATTTCAAATTACACGCACGCAGTTCTGGAAAAGAAAACTGGTCGAAAGCAGCGAGAACTTTTTCGACGTCCTTATATTATTATTAGTAATAATACTAGTATAGTATGATGAAAAGAAAACTTAATCACCGAAGGATAAGACTAAAAATAAAAGTGATATACCTATATACACTTTCAACATACATTTATTTTATTTTTATAACGATATATACACACACAAACACACATATGAATATACATATATATTTATGAGGGTTTATTACAATGTGTCGAGGATTTGAGGCTCGGGGTTGTGCGTGATTAGAATGCAGTGCGTGTGCGATATGCGATCGCGATATTTCTCTCTTACGTACTCATTGGGTGTGCGTTTTTTTGCAACCGACAAAATAACATACTCTCGAATCGGCGAAGTGCATCAGGAGTGTGATATCGGCGGAGGGGACGAAATAATAAGAGGTCGAACAGGGTCACGGAGCCGTTCACACGGTAAAATATCCCAAAGTCGTACAATTCATGGCACTTTTTTTCAAATTGTCACAGCGATTATAATGCCCGAAGGAAAGTCCGGGGAAAAAATAATGTTGTACACTGAGCGCGTGCGTATGGATGTAGAAAATTAAAAATTGAATGGGAAATGGAAAGATTTGGAGGCTGTTCGTTCGAAGAGAGTATTTATGGATGCGAATGTGTGAGTGCATGCACACGAAGAGCAAAGCAATATTGTAATGGGGCACACAGACGTAGGCCCACGTTGGTCCTGCATAATCTTTATGGGAACGAGTCTCGATAGAGGCATCAGACTTCGTTAGGATCATATCAGGTCTGCATGAGAAGACATGTCCTCGGCCTCCCTTCTCCATCCTTATAGCTCTTGCTTTCTTTTTTCCTTTTTCTTCTTCTCCCTTTCGCCCATTTCCGCGGCGCCTTTTTTAGTTTCAACGAGGCCGGTCAACAAGTCTCGTACGACTTCCGCGAGAGGAAAATCAATGGTAATG